>WBMY01018179.1:105318-185401 GCA_013397315.1 Donacobius atricapilla | reverse complement strand
TTTTTTTTTTTTTTGCTTGATGGGACAAATTTCAGTATGTATCCTTTTTCCTTTTCTTATCTCAGTTTTTCCTGGTTTTGTCCTGGTTTTTTTTTTTTTCAAGAATGAAACAGAATTGTTAAGAACTTCAGTACTAAGGTTATTGTATTATTATATGTCCTCTTTCTTATTTTCATCCTGTGACTTTCACTTTTCCTTGGTTTTATACTTTTTTATCCTCAAAGTATTTTTCTGTATCTTGTTGGTTTTTTATTACAATTTCTCTTGAAAGAATTTGAAGTCCTTTCTTTTTCCTTGTTAGCTGATAGACCTCACAAAATCCCATCGCTCAGTGGATTTCCAACCTTTAAATGCTTTTATTTTTGTTGCTTCCACAGCAGGAATTCTGTAACATAAAGCCTTTAAATTTGTCTCTGCTTAGATCAGATAGTGATCCTTAAAGATCAGATAGTTCCTTAAAGATCATGTGGGGTTTTTTTCTCACTGCCACAATTTAATGAGAGATTAGTTTTTGTTTTCCTCTTAGAGAAGACAAACTACTCTTGCCTTTTTTCTTTTAAGATCAAAATTCAAGAAATAAAAGAGGAAATAGAGATCTTTGAATCTTGGTGATAGCATCTATTTTTTTTAAGCAGGAATGCTTATGAAATGAAAAGGAAACTCCACAAAAACAATGAAGATTCATATATATGGGAGACATACTGATGAACAATATTAGGACAAAGCTCACATAGGGATAGGCTTGTTGCAGCACTTCTTGGTTAAATCTAATTGTTACCCTTTCTTTCAAGACACAGTGTTTAAAATACTGATGGACTTTTGACTCTTGCTGGAGGATCTTGGTATTGTCCAGAATCAAGAGGATTAAATAAATGATCCCTATAGAGGAGTAATCTTCTTAATCTCCTATAATATTACTTAATACTGGCAGAAGTTTAGGGTTAAATTATTTTATCCATATTTTTATCAGAAGATAAAAAGCAGCTTTCCAAGTATGGTTTATTCACGTGTAGGTAAACATTCAATACTGTTTGTGTCCTAGATAAAAACCTGTACCTCAATTAAGGCCTTTTCCTCAACTTCCATAGCTTGGAATAGCTACCTTTTGCATGGTATCTAAGTTCAGATTAGACTTCTAAAAATGGAAAAGCGAAGAATTGTGTTGTTCTTTATTTTTTCCTAAACTAACTTCTAGAAAATACCGTGGATTACCTTGTTAAGAACTGTTTTAGAGCATATCTTCTGCAGCAGCTGGATATATCCTGTAAGAATTGACCTATTAAATATTTTAAGCTATGTGGAAAACCTGCCTAATTATACGCTAGGATTTTTTTCCTGTCTAACTATTACTTGTGTAATTATTGTAGGTAATGTTCTGTTGAGAGTAGAAAAATTAAATGGTGCTTTGCACATGCAATTTAGGTAAAGAGCCAAAGGCAGTCTTTACTGTTCTGCCTTGTGGTTATTACCATGTTATTTTGCTTTAGTCTTGGGCTTCTCTATTGCAATGTTTCATGAACCTTTTCTTCTTCCAGACTGAGGACCAAGTTTCCTTATACCGATCAGCAAACAAACCCAGGTTTTGTGCTGAGTCCAATCATGCTGCAAAGAAATATAAGTGGGGAGAGTGCCAGTATCAAGGTTTCAATAGAAATCGAAGAATTCCAGCAACCAGTGACTTTCACGTGCGATGGTATGTTCCTGCTTCTTGGAGTGGAGTTTTCTTGTTAAAGACTGTACACTCAGCCTAGGACAATGCCTTTCAGTTTTTGTAATCCCTGGGTCTTAGGGGCATGGGTTGTTTGTGGGAAATGTGGAAAGGATAACTGAGGAAAGGCCTAGTTCTGGGTGAGTGCCTCCATCAGAAAATATTTCAGAGTTGACAAACTGAAATACTGACTGTAAAAAAGGAAAGTCCAGCAAACCAGAAACACTATCCTGCCCATAGCTGGATAGAATAAAACAGTTTTTCAAGACTTTTTCTTTATAGTTATTGAGAGGATAATGACACCAGGACAGAGCTTTTTAATGTTTATTTTTCATTTCAACATTCTTAACATGTTTTGAAATAAATTTTTGTAGGCTATCTAAAAATTCAGGCAAACTGCTGCTGGAAAATAGGAACAAAGTAAACTGAAGCTATCTATTACTTGCCTTCAATACGTGCTTTTGAACACAAACACTAAAATAATACTGTTGGATGTGCCACAACTGGCTGTCCCAGTTTTGTGGCTAACCAGGAATATTGGTTTGGGGTGGACCTTTGAGGTTTGCTTGGTTGTACCAGATAAATTTATATTCTCTGTACAGTCTAGCCTGGACAGTGGTTGTATTTGTAATTGCATGCTGTCAACTTCTGGCAGTTGTGGGTGATAAAATAACCGGTAATAATTTTTTTTGCCTCTATACTTCTGTAATCTCTTGTCACTTGTGAGAGTTACCATTTGGATCTCAACTTCTAATAGTGTAGATGCTTCAGAGCTGGCTGTTCTCAAAAGATTCTGTTACTCACGTGACGTTGCTGCTCTATTGAAAAAACAAGCTGTCAGTGCGTCAGTGTTTTCATTCTATACTAATTTGCTGGACCTTACATTTATTCTGTGGTGATTTAATAATCTTGTGTTGAGAAATGAGGTGGATTGTAAATACAGCCTAGGAAGGGTTTCTGCACTTAATCCTGAAGATGACTCTTGTCTAATATTACAAGCTTAATCCTTTCCTACAAAAGGCTTTGCTAGGGTAACTAAAATGTTAGGCCTTCAGCCTTTTATTTCTAGGTTTTTTTGTAAATAGCTTGGAATGTATCTTGCATTCTAACCCCACATATTTTCTTCTTTACACTTTCTACTCCCTTCCTTTTTTCTGACACTGAAACTAACCGCAGTGTAACTACTTGTCTTCCATACCTGGGGAAGGCAGGTATGTGATTAGTAATAGGGAGTATTTAAAGTTTTTCTCTAACTTTTAATTCGTTCTCTTCTTGGTCAAATTGCTGCGTACCTCAGCATCCTGATGTTAGAGCTGCTTTACTTCAGTGGGGCTTTCAGTCTTGCTCAGAAGGAACTGCAGCCTCTCAGTGCTCTGACAGCTCAGTTAGTAGAAAGGACTCAGGAGGGAAATGGATGAACTTTAGAGCTTATTTAGATTCATTTTGCATTCATTTATTAGACTTTGCACGGAAGTTTGCTCTGTCTGAGCAAACATTGTGTGTCAGCAAGGAATTTATGTCTTTGAATAAGATGTAGGGCAGGGGAAAGGTGGTAACATCTTTGCAGTCTTCACTGGGCTTTGAAGGGCTGGCAGACCTTTGGCAATGCAGCCTGTGACTACAGCACAGAAACTATCCCTGCGTGAACTGTCATTGCATCTTTTTTCTTCGTCAGCTCCCAGGTATATTCTCTGCTGAAGGTGATTTCACCCAATAATAAGTTAAACAGTCTTAATGACTTTAAGTGTTTCTGATTTCATACTTCCTATCATTCCTTGTTGAATTTCACATGGTCATTCTTCATATGCAGTCAGCTACCTCTGTGCTTGTAATAATTAATCATTTGTTAATGAGACGAAGCACATGTGTTATCTTGTGGAAAATATTGTTGTGGCATTACCTCTCTACTGTATCTATCATAGTAGTAATATTTATTTAAAAAAAAGAGAAAATCAGGGAGGTCCCTGTAGGGGGAAAAAAACCCACTCTGAAGGTACTGACAAAATACAATATTTCTTTTATACAGCAGGGGTTTTTTACAGAATTTTGAGGCACTTAGTGATATTGTTCACAAATGATTTAAAGGAGATAATCAGAAGCTAGGTAGGGAGGGCTAGACAGTATTTTGTATTTAAACATCTGTTCCATTCAAACATATCTGTATTTTTAGTCAGTGACAGCTGGTGGCTGTGGGGCAATGGATTTTGGGGTTGACTGAGATTATTTTTTGCTCTGTAGTTGCTGGATGGAAGAAAGACTATTTTCCAAAAAGCGTTTGGAACCTGATACAAAATTACTGGTAGCTTAGAGTTGCATTTTGCAAAGGCTCCGTGATGGTAACTGAGATCTGCTCTGTACTAAGTGGAAACTACCCTGGGCAAGTGGAAAAGGACTTTCACTAGGATTTGCTTCAGCTGGAGCTGGTATTCAGTTCCTCAAAAGCAGAACAGATAGAGGAGTTCCATATCCAGCTCTTCAGATAGTGTTTTTTAAACTTTAAGTGCCTCTAAGATCGCTTACCTATTTGAAGTCCTTACTAAATAAGGTAAATTTATAATTTAAAAAAAAAAAGAAAAAGGCTGTCCTCTGTCCTGCAGACTGTGTTTGTACTTCTGGTTAAGTGACTGCACTGTATCCTACTTTATAAAGATCTTTTGGGGGGCTTTTTATAATGTCAGGCAAGTTTTATGTGATACCTTTCTTGGTGAGAAAAAAGCGAAGATCTCGAATATGACATTTAGGTGACAATAGAAGTGCCGAAGTCTTCTCCACAAGTGTAAAAATCAATTTCATTAAATAACTACAATTTCTGAGTGAACAATAGTTAATATCACCCGCTACAGATTCGTATTTAACTTTTGGATGCAATTTCTTTAAACAGTGAGTTCCCCTGTTGAGCTTGTAATAATGCAGGCACTGTGCTGGGTGCATGATGACTTGAATGAAGTGGACATTGGCAGCTATATCCTGAAAGTCTGCGGCCAAGAAGAAGTTTTACAGAAGTAAGCAAACTGTTTTTCATTAATACCTAGTTTCATGCTTTTTCATGACACAGTTACTGGAAAGTGTATCTCTAGTGATTAAACGTGTGAAAGAAACCTTTAAAATGTAAGGGAGTCACTCTTTGCACAAAGATCAGAAGTTTTTGGAATTGCTCTGGGATACAGCAAAGCAGGTTGTCATCAACTCTGTTCTAATGCAGATGCATGTTTCTAGAGCATTTCTGTAGATGGATATTGTAGTTTTTGACCACTCTTCAAATCTCAGAAACTAAAAAAAAAAAAAAAAAATCAACTGTTTTCAAATAAACTGGGGGAGTTGTGGTTTACAGGGTTTCGTTTGTTGCTTGGTTTAGTTTTTGGTTTGGGGTTTTTTTGTTGTATTTTCCAAAACCAATGGTTTACAAAGCCTCACTAGTTTTCTGGGTTAGAGTATTTGGTTTCAGTGTTAACCACTGTCGTTATGAGCTTTAGCACTAGTACAGGTATCTGCAGTAGTGTATAAAAACTTGTGCAGAAGTAAAAATCTGATCAAGGATGGCGTGTAGGTTGATTCACCATTTCCTTACTTCATGGCAACGGGGTGCCTGGAATATTTTGTGTGAGTTTTTGGGAAAGCACTGCTTTGGTTGTGGCTGTAGCTTGCTTTTGTTTCACAGCAAGCACTGCATAGGAAGTCACGAGTACATCCAGAACTGCCGGAAGTGGGACACGGACATCAAACTGCAGCTGCTGACCCACAGTGGGATCTGCAGCGACCTGGCACGAACAGTGAGTACCTCCTGTCTGCAGGAGAGTGCTGGCTCCAGGGTGTGGCCTTCTTGTGTGACTGACAAATTGTCATGTCTGCCTGGTGTGGGAAATGCTGATCCTACAAGGAAGTGAAATACATAACAGAATTTTCACTGGGCAAGTGACTAAAATATGGATAATGCCCCTTACTAGAACCTAGTACTTTATACCTGGGAAAAGTATGCAAGCAGTTGGACTAAACTCGAGGCTTGAAAAAGAAGGAACAAATTTCAGAGTTAAATAAAACTTGAACAGTTTTTGAGTTTAATTAAATATGCATCAGACCATCAAAGAGGGAAGAAGGAGTATTTGGTATCTGCATAGTTGGGCACTTGATGGCTGTTTCTTCCCTCTGTCCCCGTCTGTACACATTTCACAGGCTATTAAGTGGTTATTTCTTTTCCCCTTTGAAGAGATCACCTTTCCCCTTCAACACCCCAGGTGTAGTAATTAATCTTCTAAACCAGTATGCATATCATAGAAAGGTGAGAACTGGACTTAGTACCTAATATTTTATTGCAGGAAGATGATGACAGGACACCTGTACATCTAACCAAACACCTCTACAAAGTAGAGAAGCCTTTCAGAGAACCTATCATAAGGTAATGTTTTGTGGTTATTTTAATAATCAAGTGCTGGTCACTGCTGAATTCCTCACCAAGGTTGTGTTCTGTTCTGTTCTTGTACTTGTGCTCAATAACTATTATTTCTTGCAGGTCTTCCATTGAAGAGCTTCTTGAGGTTTATCACAAGCAAGTTACCATGGCCCTTAAGAATGAGGTAAGGTCATTGTAGATTATTGGTGAACCAAAAGTAGCATGACCAAATTCACTGATAAGGTAGCTGGGAAAAAGGCTTGCAGGTTTTCTTGGGAAACTGAGAATCTGAACGAGCTGTCAAATGTGAAATTATAATCATGGATATTTAGATTTCTGTTCTTCTTCCTGGCTTTTCTTGCAAACCAGTTATTACCTGATCATCACAACCAGAAATGTATCTTCCAAGTCCTGGGGTGCAAAGTAACCTCTGCCTCAAACATGCTGGAAGAGGTTAATTCAGGAGAATAGGGAAGAGGTCTGAATTCTGACTATGGCTGTTGTTGACAGCCATGAAGGATGTATTTACTAACAGATAAAAATCTACATAATAGAGAGCAGGATTAGTTGTGTACAATGGGAGTTAGAACTGAAGCGTGCTTGGAACATACAAGTAAGTTCCACACAAAGCATAATAATGTCTTATTCTGCGTTATTCAATTAATTTAAAATACCTTGTCAAAAAATTGTCTATTTCAGTGTATGACAGGTAGCTTAAAGCAGCTTGAATGTTGAATAGTTTAGAGTAATATCCCAGCTGCAAAACCTTATGGATATAACCTGCTCTGCTCATTTCTCAAAGGAGAAGCTGCTTTTAACTGCTGATAGTAATGTAACTTGGAGTCTTAAATGCTTAAACATTAGATAACTGTTATTTCTTAACCAGTTTCTGTAAGAACAGTCTTGAAATGAATTACTTAATTGGAATAGTTTTCATTTCCACTGTGTTTGTTTGCCTCTTCAGGAATGCAGGTCTGAACAAGCTGCTGTCTGCTATTTCCATACTCCCTTAATATTATTTAATTCCCTTGATGGTGATTCAGCACGTTCTCAAGGGTAGTTTTGAACACGTGTTGTAGAAGAGCGAGCTGTTGCTGCTCCCTGACGTGGTGGTGGTTTTGTTGCTTTGCTTTTGCAGCTGCTTCAGCTTCTTTGTTTAGCTGTGATTTCGCAGGCTGAGATGAGGAGTGCAAAACATCTTGATTCAGACTTGTGTTCTACTCTTCATAGTCTTTTTGGGCTTGGGAGATGTAGTTTGTAGGTGGCAATGATTAGGTCCAAATAGCAGCGGTTCTGCATTTGAATTTTTTTACTTCCTGAAGTGAATTCCTGTACATACTCAGTAGCTGAAGCTTGCTAATCCAAGTGAAGAAGGGTAATCCATAAATAATTTGTATGTAGGCTTTGATTTTATATTGTTGAACGCTTTGAAAGTTATCAATTGTCTTTTTATTGAGATTTGAGAGACTGTGAGGAAAATAGCAGTGGAAATTTCTCTTTCCATGTCACAAAGAAGCTATTACCTTCAATTTGTTACCTTTGAAAGAATGGCTTAAATATTTACAGTGTCTTCTGACTTCTGTGGTTAATTTTCTTACCAGAACAGTTAATTTTTGCCAGGTAACTCTCAGTTTCAAAAATTTTGATTCAAATGGCTTCTTTGCTATCCATTTATAGGAAGGCCACAAGAATATGTTTGGGAGAGTGGTGGTTGGGAATCATTTACATCTTAGTGAGAGAATATTGCTGTAGTTATTCCTCTTATTTTGTTGTAAGTGCTCAGAAGTTATTGTGAAAGAAAGCTATACATTAAGCCTTTAGAAAGTAAACCATTATTTTGAAGCAAATATTCTAATTTTTTACATGTGTTCTTTAAAATTGGGTGAAGATTTTCCTTACGTTAAAAAACAAACCCCAGGAAACCTAGGATAATTCAGATTTCACTCAAGTGGCTTTCCTTCTGTTGGAAGAGTAAAAGGAAGAGAATATTAGGAGCAGCTCAACTTTGTCTTAAGTAGCCTACAAAGTATATTAAAGTGGAGTAAAAAAGATTACTTCCATCATGGAAGCAGTACTGTAGTGTAAGTAGTAGAAATGTCAGTGTAATTTAAACCTGATTGAAACACAGCTTCTTTAGCATTGCTTCCTCACACTAATTGAATTTTCTTCTTTGAACTGCAGTGTCTTTTTAGACCATGAGGGAAATTGAGCTTACAATCTCATTAGAAAATAATTGTTTGCCAACAGTTTAATAGAAAAATGGTTGGGAATCTCCTAGTGTTTCCTGGCACCCCATTCTAGGATCTGTATTGCTGTGTTTTTGGCATTCATAAGGAAGTTCTCAATAAGAAGGGTTTTCTTTATTCCAATCATTACACCACAGTTTAAGGTAATGGAAGTATGCATCTCATAGTGACATTTTCTTGGCAATTCATTAAAAAACATTAAAGCAATTCTGGGTTTCACAATTGTGATCAGATCAATCTGTTCTCTTATACATTCCTTATTAGAACCAGCATAAAGCAGTAGATCATGTAATTAAGACTGTCAGAAAAATCTGTTCTACATTGGATTGTGTAGAGACTCCTGCAATAACGGAATCAGTGAAGAAGCTCAGGAGGGCTGTTAATCTCCCAAGGATTAAAAATGCTGAGGTAAACTTTCACTCTGTAAACTTCTGATTTTAATTGATAAATATTATTTCACAGTCTTTAGTAGCTGGGAATAATAGTAATAGTTCTGTCAGGGCTATGTTGGGATTTTTTGTTCGATTTTATTTATTTATTTTACTTGACATCTTCCATTTATTTTGACATCTCTCTGCTGTTGATGCATTAATGGCTTGCTTTGGGAAAATTTTCCTTTTCTAAATAGTGACCATTTAAAAACCAGTTTTAAAGTACTGTTTTCTGATTCTGTAACTAGAAACTTGTATCACTGGAGATGCCACTAAATCTGTCTGAGGGGAACTGACAGGAGCTCATGCTGTCTAAAATTAATGCAGTTATGCTTTAAAGGAGGAATTGACATCATGAGTTTTCCCAGTAGTTTTTGTGTCTAGGAATAGCATCTTAAAATTCTAATCTGTTCATGCTCCTGCATTCCTGAGCATAAGGACAAACCCCAAATCTCTCAAATAGCACAGAATTTGTTGATGCAACTACCTTATAATGAATAGTTCACTTGAGCAGTATGGTCTTAAGTCATGTTGTGAAAAACAGTCATTAAGTGGAGAAGTGTGCAAATAAAAAAGCTGAATAATCTTTTAATGCTATTTCTGTTGTCCTGCTGCATTACTAGAGTGGCAATTCATGTGATGCTCTATTTGCTTTTGGTTTCATCAGTTCAGTGATGTATTTGTAATACTGAGCAGAAGACAGACAAATATAGTTGTCACAAGGATTAAAATTCTTACAGGGAAGTGCAGAAGACATGAAGACAACATATTAAAATACAGCATGTAAATATTCTTTCAGTGTTTGCTTTTTGACAGGAGAGAGCTGTAGAAATAAATAGATTATAATGTACAAATGGCTCCCAAAAATAATGTTACTCCAGTAGAATTTGAAAAATGTGGAATTTTATGAATAAAACTCTGCAATTATTTTATGATGGACATTGGCTTACACAGTAATGTGTATGAAGGCATGTAGGACTGCTTTCAGAAACAAAATGGCTACAAAGAGACTTGGAGACTGTTGCATCATAATATTTTGTAAGATATTGTTTGATTTTCTTAAAAATAATTCTTTGTGGTTGGAAGAATTGACTGCTTTTTTGTAAAAATGTAACATTTTTTGATATTCAAACTTTAAGTTGAAGACACTCAATTAGTATATGAAAAGTGTAAGGAGAGCTTTCATTCTTCTGCAGCACTTGTGGTAAACTTCTTAGGAAGTTAAGAAATTCACTGGAGTTTGATTTTAAACTACAAGCCTAGTTTTCATTAAAAAGTTTAGTTTTATCAAGACTTGTATTTGGTATAAAAACCTTCCTGATTAGAAGGGAGTAAATTCCCATGATTTGTTTGTCACCTCTTGGTTTCAACAGTGTCTTTGTTGAGACTAGATGTTGCTGTGGTGCTGCATCGTGTTGAGACTTCCATTTTAGCAGACTAAGAAGCAAACAAAGATAGTACAAAGTAACAGTCCTTAGTGTTCATTTTCTCAGCTGTTCAATATTTTTTTTTATTCAGTAAATTTATAACTCTGCCAGCAAAAAGTACCTTTCCAAATGCCACAAACAAGGAAAACCTTTCAAAGCTGTTCAGATTTAAATTCCTGGGCAATAAGCTAATGACCTCTGCTTTCATCCATAATAGCCCTGAGCAAGTTTCACCTCTACCTAGAGAAGTTAGATTATCCTGAGCAATATTCCAGTGTACTGTGTCTTTCTGGACTTCACAGTTGACTTGACAAAAAATGAGCTTTTTCATTTGGTGAATAGTTGCTGCATCATATCGAAATTGTGATGCTGTTAGTTAACTCTTGAGGAACTTTGAGTGAAAAGATGTGTTACATAAACTTAAATATGAGCCTAATTCAGATACTTCATAATTTCTGTATAAGATACTTGATAGCTGTGGAAAATTAATACAGATTTTCAGTATTGAAATTTCCTCTGACTTTATCATGTAGGTATCCTTAAAATGTGGTGATGACAAAAGCAACAGCCACTCTGGTGAGTGAAGTTCTTCAATTTTTACTTAAAACCTATTTTATGGTGGCTAATTTAGGAAGAAATGCATAAATAAATTATCATTTAGGTTCACTGCAGCCTGAAAACCCTCTGAAAGTGAGTCTAGACCAGTTAACAAGAGCAGTTGAGACCCTTTTGCAACTACACACTAGTTCCTGTCGCAGTTCAGCAGCAATTTCTCCAAAAGAGAGTAAGAGTACCAAGGAAGCTTGGACTGCCACAGAACATCTCCAATTCACAATATTTGCTGCTCATGGAATTTCTTCTGGTTGGGTGTCAAAGTAAGTGGCTTACTTATTGTAAAATTCCTCCTTTTATAGATTTTTTTAAATGTTTTTATGGGTTTTTTATATTTAACTTTTTTTCCTTGTCCAGTTATGAAAAATACTACTTGATTTGTTCTCTGACCCATAATGGAAAAGATCTGTTCAAACCTGTTCAGTCCAAGAAGGTTGGCACATACAAGAACTTTTTCTACTTGATTAAATGGGATGAACTGTAAGTGACTTTAGCCTGTTAAAACTCAATAAAATGTTTTGTTTTAGCTAGCTGCTGAATACAGTCACTCAAGCAACTCTTGATTCTAATTCCATTTCAAGCATCCAAAGAACAGTTTACTGATCAAAATCAGAAATACTTCTCCAAATGGTATTTCAGTACTCATTTTAAAAGAGAGAATGGAAATGCTGGACAAGTGCCCTGTGCTAATATGTTCGTAGCAACAATTACAGGGAGTTGGGAAGGTCATAACAGTCCTTGCAATGGGAATGGCTTGTGCTGCTTTAAGAGGGATTAAATAATAAAGCTTGCTTGTATGTAAGCAATTTATGTATCTCAATTTATGTAAATGGAGATGAAAAGCAACTCACTTCTACTAACATGCATGTTGAATCAGAATTTGTTCCAAATACAGAGGGTAGAAAGGAAGAAGGAAGAGTGTGCAGAGAAAAGATAGGGAGATACTGGCAGGTGGTATCTGATAACTGAAAGGGGAACATTTTTCATTATCTGTGCACAGCTTAATCTCTGCCACTTGAGCTACCAGACAGCCTGTCATAGCTGAAGCATCATGTGAGCTCTATGGTGCCCCGTATCTACTCTCCTGACTCTTTTTAAAGGTCAGAGATAGACCCTAAGGAATATCCTGAAAGTTTGTGGTGAATGAATTAGTTCGGACCAGCAGTGAGAGTTTCTAGAGCACCTGCCTTCAGAGAGTACTACCCTATTTTTCTGGTGATGCATGGGATTGTCAGTTCTTTTTCTGGCAAGTACTAGTGTATTACAGTGAAAGATCTGCTAGATTGCTTAAAAGCTGCTGACAACAGTGTAGTGCTTATAGTGCAATTGTCATGTTTTACTGAGAAATCAAACTAAAATAACTTTTTTAGACAGTAAAAGCAGTGTAAACAAAAGTGGAAGATTTTGTACCATTCAGAATTTAACTTTCAGTAGTTCATAATAGATTCTTTCATTTGGTTGGGAAACTATTGTCAGTTGACACTTTGAATCTGAAAAATTAGGAGATGGCTAACATGGAATTCTGTGTGCTCTTCCTAGCGAGTGGAGTGGGAAAACTGGTTATGCTGGGCAGGTCAGTTCTGTGCAAGGAATGTGATTTAACAGACAAAGATGAAAAAGGGTTGTTCCAAATCTGACTACAGTGCAGACATGCAATTTAGCAGGTTTTACAAACTATTGGTGTGGGAGATGAAGTGGAGTGAAATATGATTGCATGCATATTTAACACTTGTTCTTGGATGTTAATTGACTTTTTTGAGAGCAAGAGGCATAAATGGATTATATGGATAAGCCTGTAGCTTACTAACTGCTGCCTTTTTTCTAATTTTTAATACTTTTATTTTGTAGAATAATTTTTCCCATCCAGATTTCACAGTTGCCTTTGGAATCACTCTTATGTCTGACTTTGTTTGGAATCCTAAATCAAAGTAGTGGGAGTTCCCCTGACTCAAATAGGCAGAGAAAGGGCCCAGAAATTTTGGGTCAGGTTTCTCTACCTCTTTTTGATTTTAGGCGGTAAGTATCCAAAACATGGGTAAGAGTATCAATATGATTTGTTCTGTGTAAAGCTTCCTCCACACCCATAACTATAGAAATTGCCTCTCTGATTCTGAATATAGTAGGCCATGATAAAGGTAAGAACTGTAAACTGTACTGATATAGAAAAAATACATTTCATTAAATAGAGGACAAAATGTGGGCCTGTGTTGTAGGATTTCCACGTAACTGGCTGAAAAAACTTTACTGCTGGAGGAAGGTGAATATTGTTTGGATTATTATATCCTAGAATATTCTAAAATTATTCCTTTTGATTCAGAGCTGGATTTATTTTAAACAATTAAAATACAGGGATAATTAACAAGCGTGTTAAACTTACGGCATATTTCTGGTTTGAACTTTCCTTCAAATACAGCTGCTGGATGCTGTTACACATTTTTCACTAAGAATGAAAAGCCTGCTGTAGCTTTCCTAAGCTGAGTGTTTCTGGCTTGGTTCAAGTTGCTTTGTGCTTCCAGCTTTGATTACGAAGTGCATTCCAAAATGCTTATCACTTGGGCAGCTACTCAGTGAGACATTAACCAGTAGGCTTGAACCACAGGTGCCCAAAGTAGACATCATGCTGCAGAAGCCTTCACACCATTGCAAAACGGCTTCTGCATTTGTGCTTAAGGTTTCCTATGTATGTGTGCTGCTGACTCCTAGGTCTTACTGGAAATTTAAATTGTCAAGCAAGGCTGCAGAAAGGCCGCTGAATCTTTCCTGGGCACTTACTGCGGTGTGTTGCTTGTGGCTGTTTCGTGTGCTTTGCATCCTCTGGTTCTGGATTTGACTTTACTTGTTCTTTTGTCTGGTGATGATTCCAACAGCTTGAGGGTGTCACAGAGTTTAGGATTTTCTGCATTGCAAAGATAGCCTGCAGCTGCTTTCAGTCTCCACCAAAGCTTGGATTTCTTTTAATAAACTATGCTTATTTTGACCTTCTGTTTAAATGTTGCATTTCAATCTCCTATCTAAATACCACATTTCATAGTACTTGAAAACACAGCTTTTGATTTGAATTGCAAATTTATCTTGTCTTCATGGTGTTCTCATAGGTGTTCATTTGGGAGAAAGCTGTATTTTCTGTTTATGTAGAGCACTGCAGTGGTGTGTGTTGTGCCAGAGCTTGCTGAGTGGCCTGTGTGTAGCAGCTGTAGAGATGCTTAGTGGTCTAATCCACTTGCAGTCCACATAAATTAAATCCAGACCTAGGTAATTAAAGTTGGTAGCCAAATATTCCAGTTACAGTTGAAAATGGCATCAATGGCAGCCAGGAGCTAAAACTTGAAACTAACTGAAATATAGGGAGAACAAAACTGGTCATGTAGGTGTTTCAGAAGAATCTATGGCCATGTTAAAATTCACTCTGCTGAGGAGCATATGGAGTAGCTTAAAATGTCATTACTTGAGGATGACAGAGGGCTGTGGCAACTGTATTAAATTGGAGAATTATTAAAAAGAGAAAGCTGTTCAGTTGTGCTTTAGTGGCACTATTTGATAATCTTTATTGGCATGACAAGCTCCTAGTTAATCAGTATTTACAAATAACAACCTATTCTTTATTTGAAATATGTATAAACCCTTAAACATCTTTCAAAATATACTTATGGCTTGGCCTTTGAGCAGTCTTTTGAGCAACATTTCGATTTTGAAAGACCAACAGAAGTTTTCTGTACCTAACATTCAACATGTAATTGATTTATGAAGTGTCTTCAGTTGTGCCCTACTACAGTAGGAAATGGTATTAATGTTGGGAATGCACTGGCAAAACGCAAGTGTCATTTGATGAATGAATGGTAATGTGGGAAATCCAAGCAAATGGTGATGCCTGTAAGATTCATATGCCTGGGCCTTTTTTCTAGAAGCTAAGAAGAGTGTGTGTGTTTGTGTTCAGTTTTTTTCTCAGAGGCAACAGTATTCCTTTTCTGACTAAAAGAACAGGGAGCACCTAATTTATCTGTGTCAACTAAATAACACTGAACTTCTTTCTTTGTCCTTTCCACCTTTTTCCTTTGCCTTCCACCTTTTCCAGCCCTTTAAAGCACTTAAAGTACAGATGACAGCCAGTGAAAATCAGTTAATTAATTTGACAAGTAATACCTTGAGGTGAGGTGAACAGACTAATAACCTGTACATGTTCTTTTCTCAGACTGTTAACTTGTGGGACAAAGCTGTTGCAACTGTGGACCTCATCACATCCGCATCATGTGTCAGGGATGGCCAGTAAGAAAGGAAATATGGAAAGAATAGTATTGCAGGTTATACATCATTCTGATTTACTCTATGCTTTGTTTGAATATTGTGATTTGTAAGTCAGATGAATGGTTTGGGGAGAGGGAAAGTACTGCTAAGTAATATTTGAAAGTCAGTATGGAATAGTGATTACTAAAGTGTAAGGGCAAAGGATGGGAAGCTCCTGGAAGTCCTTACAAATCTGTTATTGAAGAACTGTCTGGAAGTAAGAGAAATAAGAAATGCTTTGGCATTACATGCTGTCAGTACTGGGAGAGAATGTTTCTGAAAGCAATCCATAGAAATGTGTGCTGAGATGGGAGTTGTCTGTAGCAATTACAGAACATAAGCACCTGTCTTTCTCAATTCAGAGCTCAAATTTTCCTCCAAAGAGAAGGTGCCTTACTAGGCATGGCTCAGCAGTCCCAAAACATGGCCTGAGTCAGTGGTTGGATGGAAACCACTTATGTGGGTTTGAACAGTTCTGTGATTATCTCTGCTCTAAGCATTCTCACTTCTCTTCTGAGGAGTGCTGCAGCTACTGCATTGTGCAATAATACAGATGTATATTTAGTAACCGTAGACATGTAGAAGAATTGAGATGGAAAAAAAATACCCAGCAAGCAGTATCTGGGGACTGTTGCTCTTGTAGAACCAAAGAGTTCAGGTACCCAAACATCTGAGATTGCTGGAAGGTTGAGCTTTCTCTACTTAAGGACTTGCATCATTTTTTTCCTTTTTTTTTTTTTCAGATTGACTTCCCATCCCATGATTTTGATATTGAATATAAAATGCCTCAAGCTGCAAAGACTACTGTGCATCATTCTGTAGAAACATTAGAAAAACCATTGAGAGAACGTCTCCTTGCCATTCTCTCCAAGGATAGCACCATTGGGTACGTCCATCTCTTCCAACTGGGCTCTTTTTGCACATGACAATTTGTAGCTAGGGTATGGAATGCGTGTATATTCTTCAATTTCTGTAATTTTTTTTTTAATATGTTTTGAAGACCTGTAGAGACATAAACAAGAGATTGAATTAAACATGTGAAAACATGGTGCTGACTTAATGAATTTCCTTGTGCTTTCCATGGCTGGTGCTATAATAGTTTCTTGCTACTAGACTGCTGCCCCTTTGCCTTCCTGTTATAGTCACCTGTTCCTGCTTGGCAGTTTCTCAGTTCCAGGGAGCAGTGGCAGTCTCAGCAATGGCTGTTCATGTGCCATGGGAGTTTTTCTGGCCGCCTTTCTTACTCATTTGCACCAAACTAACATTGATGTTTTTGGTTTATTTCAGATTATACTAAAACTTTATTTTGTCCTGCCCAAATTATAAATTTGAACAAATGTTTCCTTAATGTTTGAGGCTTTATTTGGCTTCTTGTTCTAGTTTTGTGGAGGAAAGAGTAATTTCAATGTCTGTGTGTTAAATTATCTGTATGAATACAACAATCAGTAGTAGTGGGGTTATTCAGGTGATGGTTTGTCATATGCATTTTAAACTGAAATGCTCTTGTCTGCAGGCTGTCGAAAGAAGATAAAGAATTTTTGTGGGAGAAGAAACATTATTGTCATAGCCATCCTAATAGCCTACCAAAAATACTGGTTAGTGCCCCACACTGGGACTGGGCAAGTCTTCCAGAAATATATTCGTTACTTCAGTGGTGGCCAACTTTATCACCCTTAGCTGCACTGGAACTACTTGATTCAAAGTAAGAAAACCGGTGTAAATAAACTCTCTGTGTTTTGTTCAGCATTAAATGGCTCTTCTTCGGTAGAGGATCTGGAATGGTGGTCTGTGGGAAAAAACCTACTGAATTTCTTGCGGCAAAAGTTAAATGTTTTTAAAATTTTAAAGAACCCCATGCTTACTTTATTGATGTAGGAATAACCAAGTCATGTATGAAAGCACAGCAACAGTGGTTAGGGTTCTGAGGATTAATATGCAACAGGACAGGAGTTTATACAGCCAGAGTTTTGAGAGGTTTTGAGTGTGCTTGTCCTTAACATGCGCATGCGCTTGCATCGTATGTGATGAAGGGCCTCGTACTTGTAGGTACCTTATTGAGCTTTTAAAGACTTTATATGGTTGCTTTTCTATCTAACTGATCTCAAAAAAAGAATAAGAAAAAAATCCTTCATGGAGAGAGAAAACTTGATGTGGAATTGTGGTGACTTTCTAGGTTTGCTGATCAGGAAGTACGAAATACAGCTGTGAACTGGATAGAGAGATTGAGTGATGACGAGTTAACAGATTTCCTCCCTCAGTTTGTACAGGTAAGACTTGATGCTTACACAAAGGTTTGAATTTTTCTGGTTCTTGAAAACACAAAGGAATTGCTTCTGACTAGTAGCAGAATTGCAGTTGCGTGCCTCTAATGCACAGCAGGGGAAACAGTTTGAATAAATAATCACTTTGTGACTATCCAAAGTATTTGTGGTAATTCTGTCTGTGCATTAGTCACAAAATATGTCTTCATCAAGAATTAAATGCAGACCTGATTTATGTAATTTCCGTTCTATTTAGGCATTGAAGTATGAAACCTACCTTGACAGTGGTCTTGTGAAATTTCTTTTGGCTCGGGCACTGGGAAGCATTCGGATTGCGCACTACCTGTACTGGTAAGGGGTTCTTTGTTCCATTGCTCCTGTAATGTGTGTGCCATGAGATTAATATTTCCAAATAAAAAAATCATTCTTAACGTCATCATTCAATAACATAACAATGACTGTTATGAATGGTGATTATACAGAATGTAGATCCTGGTTGTTGGTTGGTTTTTTTTAATGAAAGAACATATAGTGCCTTTACAAAGCACAACCTTCTTGTCCTTTCTGTCCTGTATATCAGTAACTTCAGACATATGTAGGACTGATTCACTAAAATATTTTAATATCTTTATTGAATTATTTGCTGTATTTTCTGTCAGAAAATTTAATTTATATCCTTTATTTCAGGCTTCTTAAGGATACACTGTATGATACAAAGTTTGGTGTAAGGTATGAGCAAATTCTTGGAGCTTTTCTTTCAGTCTGTGGAAAAAGGCTGAGGGAAGAGCTGGAGAAGCAGACCAGGCTAGTGCAGATGTTTGGAATGGTAGCAGAAAGAGTAAAGCAAACGAGTGGATCTGCTCGGCAGGTGTGTATATATTTTTAATTCAGAACTAATTCACTTAATTGTCTTTTTTGTCTAAATTAAAAATGTTATGTAAATGTATAGGAAGATTTATGGACCTATTGCTCTGCAAAGCTTAATGAAGTTGATGCTTTTGTCAAGTCTGTCACCTGAAAATATATGGTGGTGAGGTGATAGGGCAAGAAATTATAGGATGGTTTCTGTGTATGATCAACTGGAAATGAATTTGAATCTATTACTGCTGAAGAATAATCTCATCATGCGAAAGAATGGGATATCTGTTTTTGTGCTGATAATACAACTTACAGTTTGATGGAGTGGGATGCTGTCATCTGGTTCAGTCAAAAAAAACCCCACAAACATGTGTGGTAAGTGTTACATTGCCACGCTTAGGTATTTTTAATAGCTGAGCCAGCTGCTATAGTTTCTAGCATTCCTTTGACTTTGAGGAGTTAAAATAGTGCCTTCAGGGTAACTTTGTCCAGAAGTTTTCTGTAGATGCTTCAGTTAGGAAAATGTCAGCTGAATTTTCTTTTTGTCTGCAGGTTGCCTTGCAAAATGGCATGGAACGTGTGCAGATGTTTTTCTGGAAGAACAAATGTCGTTTGCCTCTCAATCCCAGTCTTGTGGCAAAAGAGTTAAATATTAAGGTACTGCACATTCAGGATTTCAAAACTCTTTTGTAAAAATTACATCTAGATAAAGCTTTTACAAATGAAAAAAATCAAGTGCTTGAAAGCTCTTTGTGCTGTGGAGATGGGGTTTAGTCAAAAATGCTGATTGAATAAGGCAGCAAAATTCACTGAGCAAAGAAAAAGTGTACAAATACAGTGTAAAACCAACAAAGGTACTTCTGTTAAAAAATGTAGACATATATATGTAATAACCTATTACAACCTCCGACCCTGTCTCCTGAGACCAATCCTGGTTATAGCAAAGCAGGGGACTACTCAAACTGCATGAGAAAGTCCTGCTTGCATTAGTAATCAAAAGAGGAAATGGACGAATATAAAGTTCTAGCAGTGAGTAAATACTGTGAAACACGTGAAACTACCTGTTCCTGATCCCAGAGATGCTGGGGAAGGGAGACAGTTTTATTTTATTGTAAAGGTCCAGCAAGTAATAATGTAGGAGGAGCAGGTAAAATATGTTTCCAGAACTCTGCAAGGTTTGACAGTATCTGCTCAACCACAGTCTTGATTATATCATCATGCATGACTGAAAACCTAAAGGTTTATTAATGCTTGAACTAATCCTGTGTTTGAGAGACAGCTCATCTCGCTTTCCTTCTCTACTGTAACTATTAAATCATGAGCAGGGACTTGAAAGCAGATAAATTAGAAGATACGGTGAAACACACAAATACACATTTTTAATACATCTTCTAGGTTTCAAAAAAAAGTTGCTGATATTTGTTCATGTTTTATTCACTCTTCCCTTCAGAATGTATAAAACATCACTGTGCAGCACTGTTGGCTTTTGTACAAGAATTCAACAAATAATAGCCAAAGGGCTCGTTATTCAAAGGCAGCACGTATTCACTAGAATTGAAATGTTAGAAGTCTGAATAGACACATTGTGTGTCAAACCTGCTTGTTGTCAGAATGTCTTGTTTTCTGGGCTAGCAGGAATAGTCCTTTCTGACCATTGACGCTAATGTACTTGCAGGCCTGTTCTTTCTTCAGCTCCAATGCAGTACCACTCAAAGTTGCACTGATAAATGCAGACCCGCTGGGAGAAGAAATTAATGTGATGTTTAAGGTAGGCCTTATATGTGTATTGGAGAAAATAAGTTTTATAATCACTATTTCATTGGTCTCAATTAATTTTATCGTAGACCAAAAAGTTTAGTTATTCTGTGAGTTTGCTCCTTTATATCTAGAAAGCAACATGTGAACAGGCCATAAAACATAAAAATCTACCACATGTGAGAGTTTAATTGTAGCCTGTTTCTCTTTTAAGTTTACTGTGTCACTGGTTAACTTTTATTTTTCCATTTAAGGTTGGAGAAGATCTCAGACAAGATATGTTGGCTTTACAAATGATTAAGATCATGGATAAGATCTGGCTACAGGAAGGACTGGATCTAAGGATGGTCATCTTCAAGTGTCTCTCAACTGGAAAAGACAGAGGTGCTAAACCAGATGCTGCCATTGATCTTTGCTCTCCCCCTTCAATTTCTTGTCACACTGATAGTGAAAAACCTCTGGGCAGAAGGTGCCACGGAACAGTTCCTCTGCAAGGAACTTCAGTACTTGAAAGTACAATAAGTTAGATTGTTCTGAATTTCCTGATGGCTGGGTGGCATCCAAATGTGTTTCTTCTCTTCAGCGTTCTGTTGTCAATGAACAGTGGGAAAACAAATACAGTGATAAAAACTAAGGTTGCTCTTGGTGCTCTTACTGCAACACAAAAAAATAATGGTGCTATAACAATCCTTATTCTGAAAGTTTAATTATGGTGAAAGTATTCCAATGCAAACCAAAATGCTGAAGTATTTGGATTCTGCTGCAGTTGAGTGAGGGAGTATTGTTCTTGTACTGAAACGTGCAAAAAGGAGAAAAATTTACACCAGCCCTTACCATGCATACACACTGTCCCCCAGAATTAGTGTCATGCTGGTGAAAGTTCCTTGGCAATATGAGGCTGTCTCTGGGGTTTGAAGGTAGGTCACAGAACTCCGGGTGCAAATACTGCCCTGCACCTTGAACGTGCCTTTTGCTCGTTTTAGCTAATTCTCTAGAGCTAGTCAATAGAAGCCAAAGTTACTTAAGAGGATAAACAATAACTTCAGTATTTCTTCAGTCAGATGAACAGCATGACCAAAACTCTTAAATACGTGGAAAAGATGGAAATCTAGGTTGGCAAAACTAAGCAAAAAGCTTCTATTTATGTACAACTTGCTTTTTAGAGAAACAGATGGCTTTTCCTCCTACTCTGAATGATGATTTATGTAGCTTTTTTTTTTTCTTGCTGCTAATATTAGTGCCCTTAACATACTCAAAAGATTAAAGGGGAAAAGTAAAATGGATGTAAATTACAGATGTACCTTTAGTAGCTCTTGCCAAGATAAAAGTGACATTCTGTTAATCAACTAAATGTTTTCAATTTATGATTTAGCTATACAAATATTTTTAGTAAATTATATATCCAAAGTAAGGCCACATATAAAGCCCACTGTCTAGTCTGTTTCAGCACTTGACAGCAGATAGTTACTAGATTATTTCACTGTCAGTGAGTAAGAATTGTCAGTTTCAAAGTATTTTGCCCAGATTAGAGTTTTTGAGATAGATACTTATAATTCACAGTATAACTTAAGTGTGCATTCTAGCAACTGTAACTAGTTGTAGTAAAGTGAACTAAGTTGGACTGCTGTATGTGTTTCACAGTTTACTTTGTAACATGGTCTGTGGAAATGCTTAGGGACTAGTAAAATTATTTTTACACCTAACTGTGTTTTGAAGGAGGTTGGTCTAAGACTGTAAGAGTCATCATTGTTAGGAAGGTTTCTACCAAATAATAAAATGCAGCATAACTTAAGGTGATCGCTAAATACACTTTATTTTATTCTATATCAAGGCATGGTCGAGCTTGTTCCTGCTTCAGATACACTTAGGAAAATTCAAGTGGAATATGGAGTGACAGGTTCCTTTAAGGACAAGCCTCTGGCTGAATGGTTGCGGAAGTATAATCCTACAGAGGAGGAGTATGAGAAGGTAACTTTTCAGCACTGAGTTTTTTTAAGATCTTTTTAAAGGGCTTAGTACAATCTTATGAAAGAATGAAATTCATATTCCAGGTCTTCCACTGAAATTTTTGGTTTGTTTATTTAAGAATTTTTTTTTCCATACATGAAAAAGAGCAAATTAAAATCCTCCCTATAAAAAGGAGTCAGATGGATTCTCAGGATTCTCATCAAGAGTTTTTATTGGATACAGAAAAAGTGTACTTTAAATTTAAGAGAGGGGGGAATAGTGGCCGCTCTTAATTGTAGGTCAGGAGCAGTGGCCTCTCCTTGTACACATGAGATTGAAAAATTAAAATGTTTTTGGGGGGCTATAATGCCATTACAGTACATTGGAAATACAAGTCTTGTACCCTTTTCTTTTCTAATATAGTTTTGTGATTTGTTTTCAACTCCTCTTTTGTCTTTCATTTATGTAAAAAACAAAATAATCATTTTTGCTGGAGAGTGGGCTATCAAGAGATTTTGGCAAAGCTAACTGTTTGAAGAACAGTATTTGGGGTGAAAAAAAGCAAATTTAGGGTCTGTTTTGCCTGGGTTGGATTTTGCACTCATCGAGATTGACTGCTGAATACATGAATTACGTTTTTCCACTAATATTTGGTGTCAGTTTGCTTCTTTTCTCTCCCTCCCAGGCTTCAGAAAACTTCATCTACTCTTGTGCAGGATGCTGTGTAGCCACTTATGTCCTGGGAATCTGTGACCGCCACAATGATAACATAATGCTCCGGAACACCGGGCATATGTTTCACATCGACTTTGGAAAGTTTTTGGGACATGCACAAATGTTTGGTAGCTTTAAAAGGTATTTTCTGAACCTAAACATTGTAGAGAATGAAGAGATTTTCTTTCCGAGTGTTGTTCTGGGAGATCTGCTGTAGGTCCAGTACCATGTGAATGTGCTGTGTAACCTGAGGCAGCACTTGGGAGAAGAACCCAACCCAAACCTGTGGAACAGCATTAATGGAATATTTAATATCCTTACCTCAGGGTGGTGATGGAGGGCATTAGGAAGCACATGACAATGAGGAGACCTTATGATGAACTCATGAATTCTCTGCTTTTTGAACAGGGATCGAGCTCCTTTTGTGCTGACATCAGATATGGCTTATGTCATTAATGGTGGGGAAAAACCCACAATTCGCTTTCAGCTGTTCGTGGATCTCTGTTGCCAAGCTTACAACTTGATAAGGAAACACGCTGGCCTCTTCCTTAACCTGCTTTCATTGGTAATCATTTTTCACATTCAATTGAAACTTGATAAATCTGTCATGCTGGGTTGTGTTAAAAACTATGCTTTTTGTGCTGCAGAACTTCATAATGCAGGCTTTTTTAAAAGCCAGAAACATCTGATCTACTTTTTGGGAAGCTTTATTTGGAATCTCTTAAGCTGTTTTACTGCCTATCTCTTTCTTGAAAATTTAAAACTAGTACACTACCACAAATCACACTGCAAAGAGGTTTTAACTGCTTTTAATTCAGCAGAAATAGTGAATGACTACTGATGATAAGTAATTGTTGTCTATTGCTGTTAATTTAGTCTTGCTACAAGTGAATTTGAGGGTCTAAGTCTTAATCATTTCAGTATAAAATCATACTGGGTTTATTGCATTAAAACTAAATTTCAATTCCTTGTAGATGCTTTCTTCTGGGTTACCAGAACTAAGTGGGATTCAGGACTTGAAGTATGTCCAGGATGCTCTCCAGCCCCAAACAACAGATGCAGAAGCCACCATTTTCTTTACGAGGTACCGGATAAGGGAAAACGATCATATCTCCCAGTATCATCCTCTTAATGGGAGATTTCTGATAGGAAAAAATGTACTAGGGATGGTCACAAACCATCTGCACGAGTTCAACAGTGACACTGTACAATCATAAAATATCAGTTAACTGCCTTAGTAAGATCAGTTCCATGTAAGAGTAATACTTGTGCTAAAATACCTTGTAGATTTTAGGGGTGACCTTGTACGAAAAATGGGTTTAAAGTGCTGAGAGTAATTCTGTCTGGCTGTTTAACACTTACGTTTTGAATACGTCCTGAATTGTTTAATAGCAGAGTATATGATGGAAATCATTGTGAAGAAGTTCTCTCTTGGAGAAGTGCTTTTGCACCCTGGGGAGGGAGGGCTGATGCCCCAGTGTAGGTGGAGGGGTGCAGTGTAACGGAGATGTTGCTACATGTTAGGAAAGTGTTACTGTACTTCACTTCAGATATATGGGGAAAACTGCAGTGGTGTGCATGCAACTTAGAATCATAGAAAAGTTTTGGTAGGAAGGGACCTTTAAAGGCCATCTAAGACCAATCCACCTGCAATGAGCAGGGACATCTTCAACTAGATGAACTTCCTCAGAGACCTGTCCTGACAACGTGTTCTGGTGTTTCACCGCTCTTACTGTGAAAAGATTTTCTTTCTTATGTCTAATCTGAATCTATTCTCATATACTTCATCCCTTGTCCTCTCACAACAGGTCCTGCTGAAAGTTTGTCCTCATCTTTTGTATAAGTTCCCTTTAAGTAGGAATGGCTTCCCCATGAAAGGCCACAGTAAGATCTCCCCACAGCCTTCTCCAGTCTGAGCAATCCCCATATTCTCAGACTGTTCTCACAGGAGATGTGTTCATGCTGCTGATAATTTCTGTCGCCCTCCTCTGGACCTGCTCCAACAGGTCCATGTCTTGCCAGGGCTCCAGAGTTGGATGCGTCTGGAAAGCCTTCATGTCTTCAATAAAAACCTATTCCAAAGTTTGGATACTGAGTCTTCTATTAAATGTTGATATGTTACTATTTATATAGCCCATTGATCACTTTTCTTTGTCAGTAAGAAATAGGGTTTATTTTTCTTAGATTTCAGTCTGATGCATTGACAGAACCACTTTTTGTGTATTTTGATGTTTTCTTTTTCTAGACTGATCGAATCCAGTCTGGGAAGTGTTGCCACAAAGTTCAATTTCTTCATTCACAACTTGGCTCAGCTGCGTTTCTCAGGTCTGCCTTCTAATGATGAGCCCATCCTGTCGTTTTCTGCTAAAACCTATTCTCTCAAACAAGACGGCCGAATCAAACAAGTGTCTGTGTTTACGTATCAGAAGAGATACAACCCAGATAAACATTACGTAAGTATGTGGGAGCTGTTTCCACTCGGGGAGGATAATGGTGTATTTTCTTCCAACAAGACACAGCAGGGACAGCTGACCAAAACCAGCCAGAGGGATATTCCACAGTGTATAATGCCACTGTCAGCAATAAGAACTGGGGGTACAAGAAGAAAGCAGTGGACAGGACAGGGTTGTCTTCCAAGGTGGCTGTTTGGGAACTGGCTGAACACGGATCTGCTTGTGGGCTGTGGTGATTGTCTTGCGTCACCTTCCCTCCCCAGCACTGTCTCTATCTCAGCCCACAGATCTTCTCACTCTTGCTCTTGTTCTCCCCACTGTCCCACTGCTGAGGGGGTAGGAGTGAGCAAGCAGCTGCGTGGGCGCTGAGCTGCTGGCCAGAGTGAACCAGCTACAGCGCTGCTAGAGTACAGACTGGCATTCCTAACATCCCATAATATCCTTCAAAATGAAAACACCTCTTGAAAAGCATCTAGAAGGAAGTAGAAAGGGCAGAAGTAGTGTTGGTGGAGATTATTTTAAAATACAGGAATTTGAGACATTGATGGGCTTTTATGTAGCTGCCTTCTGTAAAATGGCTCCTTCCTGAGCAGGAGTTGTTAAATCAGGCACTCTGGTTTTGGTCTGACCTTCCATTAAAGTTTGATTTGTTCCTCCTGAATGAAAGCATTGTTTCCTGTACTAACGCACTTACACTCCTAGTCTTACTAGAGGCACCAACTATTGCAGTTTGCCCTCAGGATTTTAATAGACCTGGGTTACACTTTGAGACTTAGTGTTTGTATTCCTATGCAGATGTGCAACCTTCAGATTTTTTTAGTTTTATTTCTCTACTGCTGTTTACTGGGCTGGAGTAATCAGGTCAAATTACATACAAAACATCCTGGACTTTTTGATAAAGTGAGCTATATTGATGGATGCAAATGTACGTCTCTTCCAAGCTGTGTTTGCTGTAAATGTCTTAATCTGATAAGATACCAGCAAGGGAAGGTAGAGCAAATATGACTAATGCTGGAAGTGA
Source organism: Donacobius atricapilla (assembly GCA_013397315.1). Taxonomy (NCBI): domain Eukaryota; kingdom Metazoa; phylum Chordata; class Aves; order Passeriformes; family Mimidae; genus Donacobius; species Donacobius atricapilla. Next base: position 159,300 of record WBMY01018179.1, on the reverse strand, counting down.
AGAGCTTTGTACTGAATCATTGTGTAATAAATGTGTTTGAATATTCCTGATCTAAGCCAGAACAGCCTTGCCTCTTCCAGGAAACTGTTAGGATGGTCTAGATTCTGTCTAGATTTTTCAAGTTAAATTATATAAGTTTAACTCCTCTAACCATAAAATGAGGCCATTCAGCTGAATTTTCTGTGCAGCTCTCAAACTTTGTTTCCCTTGAATAATGTGAATGTATCCTGGGACTGTATTCACAATAATTTAAAAAATTCTTTTTGTATAGTGCAGTGCACTTGCATCCTCCCACCAAATTATCACTTTAATAGTGGAATCCTTTAGAATCAGGAGGGAATTAAATTGGAAAAAATACACCTGAAAGGTTCTGTGGTAGTTCTGGCCCCACAGATACATGTCCCTATGTAATCCCGCATCAGTGTTAATATTTTGTATACCTGGTATGAACTTCCAATGAGGCTTCAAAGGGAGAGAGAGTGTGCACAGCTCAGCCTTGCCTACCTTCATCATCCTCCTCTCAGCTGTGGCTCCACCTTATGAGAAGATCATGTGATATTATTTTGCATTAAGGGCTATTTATAATTCTAACTCTACTACAAAATGCACATCGTGGAATAAGGGATATAATAATGGGATATGTATTCAGGAGAAGGATTACTATTGGAGAAAGAGTTGATTGTGAAGAAAATTATGTTGTTAAGTCATTTTATAATATTTTTATATATGCTACTTTTATTTTTGTGTTTTGGGCAGATCTATGTAGTGAGAGTTTTGAGAGAAGGGCAAGTTGAGCCAACGTTTGTCTTCCGAACATTTGATGAGTTCCAGGAGCTCCACAACAAACTTGGAATTCTCTTTCCTCTTTGGAAGTTACCAGGGTATGTTCCTAACTCGCTCATCACTATTACAAAAGCAACACAACTGCTCCTAGCTGGGTGGAGGAAGAAATAGCTTGAAATGGAGACAAAACTGCTGAGGGGCAAACTGAACCTCAAAGTTGGCAATTAAAGGGAGAAAATAATTGTCTCTCAGTTTAAGGAGGAGATCCAGAGGAGCATCTCAGTGTTGTGGTCTGTGTGACATATCACATATAATAATTACCTATAAATATTTGGTTGCCTTTCTGAAGTGTCATCATGTGTTTCCACTTGGGATTGGCCAAAAAACCCAAAACAGATGCACTTTGGGATGGAAATTACAATGGAATCCTACTGTACTTCTGATAAAAAACCTGAAAACTCTGTGTTGTTCTTCTCAATGTAGCTTTCCTAATAAGATGGTTCTGGGAAGAACACATATCAAAGATGTAGCAGCCAAAAGAAAAGTGGAGCTCAACAGCTACATACAGAGCCTGATGAACAGTTCTCCAGAGGTGGCAGAAGTGAGTGCACACACTTAAAATCAAATGTTAGTTTTCAAGTTTTGGCGCTTTTTAACACTTAAACTAACATGTAACATTTCTTCCAAATTTAGTGTGATCTTGTTTATACTTTTTTCCATCCGTTACTTCGTGATGACAAAGTGGAAGGAATAGATGGAATAGCCAGACCCACAGGTAAGGGATGTTTATAAATTGGATGATATAGTACGGCACACTTACAGTGTGAATCTTTGAAATCTTTTTTAGTTAACTGTAGTTTTCTGTCATTGAAAACTGCATCACTGTCTTTCCAAATGTGTCTACATACAGTTTCAAGGACATACATACCAAAAATTGCAATAATGTGTGTGATCACTGGGGCTTGTTTATGGCTCGATTAAATTATTCAGGTTTTCACTCCAATCGTCCAAGCTGGTTCTTGCAAGAGAATGCAAAAACTTTTAAAACTTATAGCCTTGTCCCTGTTAGGGACCTAGGAATAAAACCAGGAACTGAACTTGGTCTAAGGCTTGTATTTTTTCCCATATGTGATAAGTCAATGTAGTAGTTATGAAAATGTACCAATATTACAGAAGAAATAATTGTTATTTCAGATACAAGTCCATCAAGTCCTACCTCAGGCAAAGTGGGAGGAGAAGTGAAGCTATCCATATCCTATAGAAATAGCACTCTGTTTATCATGGTGATGCACATCAAAGACCTGGTAAGTGGAGATACTGCACTCACTGCCAGAAACTTTCCGTTTTCTCAGTTTCTCATCTTGACTTAGATGCAGGAATGATGAAACTCTGTTTTTCTCTAAATTTTCCAACTGCCAGCTTAACTAACCATTGCTTTTGATTAGATTGATTACAAAGTCTAGACACTTGAAAATAAATATGCAAAGTTATGCACTAATTAGTTTTCTAACTTGTCTTGTTTCTTCGGCTGTAGGTTACAGACGATGGTGCAGATCCAAATCCCTATGTGAAAACTTATTTACTTCCAGACACGCACAAAACATCCAAACGCAAAACCAAAATCTCCCGGAAGACAAGGAACCCAACTTTCAATGAAATGGCAAGTTAAAATTTATGTGACAACTTCCTGTCGCTTGCTATAATCTCTTATTCTAAGCAGTAATTAGAGTATTGTCTTAAAAAATCTGTGAATATGTATAAATGGAAAAGGAACTGTTTTCAAAAATTTGTGCCCTGTTTAAATATAAAGCAACTGAGTTAGGTCAGTGTGTTATTACAAGTAAGCAGAAATTTCTCAGACTGACTCTGAGGAGTGATGTGGAGAAGATAAGGAATCTTAAACTAAAAATCCCCTGGATTCATGATGTGGAGAAAAATTAATTCAGAAGTCTTAGTGTCTAGATAGTACTTAAGTGAAAAAACACCAGTCCTTTTAAACACTTAACATTGGGAGCATGAAATAAAATAGGGATGTCCTTCAGCCCGTTGTCTGAGAAAGGGACGTACTGAATGGTCACCATGTACAGTTCAGGTATCTCTCAGTGGCTGGGCAGACAGAAGAAAGGGCAGTCTGGGTAATTGCTTTTGGCTAACTAGAAAATTCTTGACTTCTTACCTCCTAGCTTGTGTACAGTGGATACAGCATGGAGACTCTGAAACAGAGGGAGCTCCAGTTAAGTGTGCTCAGCGCAGAATCGTTACGTGAGAACTTCTTCCTGGGTGGAATTACACTCCCACTAAAGGACTTCAACTTGAGCAAGGAGACTGTTAACTGGTATCGACTGACTGCTGTACCCTATCTGTGAACTCAGTAAGAACAGAACAGTTGTATTCACTTGTGCTTTGTGCATCTTCCTACTTGAAGATAACCTGTCCATCTTAAAACAAGAGACTCTCCATTTCAACAGAATCGTTGGACCAATGTTCAGGTAGCCTGATTTGGAGGATCGCAAAAAAACCTGGTTTATACCCATGTGATGTTATCAAAGCATCATTTGTAAACATTTAAGAGTTGTGGGTAAAGGAAGGGGTTTCTAAACTATTGGTGAAATTGAGATGAGCAGTTTGACCATGCTGGTGGGTTGAACCATGACTCAGTCATTAGGCCTGTGGATGCAGTGGATTTTTGCTTTTAATTTGCTGTCGCTGTTGTGTCATCCATGACACAATGCTGGAGAACATCAAAGAAATTGCATATTTGAGGATTACATTCCCACTACTAATGAGACACCACAGAAACAGTGATGGGTAAAATTTTGGTGGCTGCATATGCACCTGTAGAAATGAAGGTTGAAGGGCTGGAAAAATTTCTTACATTTAATTTACATTAATTAAATGTAAGGAATTACATTACATTTAATCCCAGATTCATGCTTCTCTGAGACTTACTGGAGTGAGTGCCAATAGTGGAAGTTGTAAATAATGGTGCCTTATAATTCAAATGCTTATCTTTTACCTCATTTCTGGTATTTAAATATGTATACATATTAACTTTCAGCTCCTTATAAAGGGAGAACATTCTCATATTTGATACCTTGCAGGTCCTACTGGAAGCCTTTTCCCAGGATGTGTTATTCACAAATAGCATCACTTACACTGATCTTCACAATTTGTTCATCTTCAATACATTTTTTTTCTACTCCATCTTCTACCCATGGTCTGCAAAAATTGAATGGAGACTGGCTGAATGTGGTACTGTAGGAAGTGTGCCCAGCTTCTTAGTGGGGGTTTTTGTTGTAATTTCTAGAATTTTTCGATACTGCAGTGATTAAGTGTGGAACAGATTCAAACACTAATCTGAAGTGGCACTGGCATCTGTGCCTCCAGGGAAAGGGTGGCCTCTAGTTGAAAAGCACCACTGCTGGATGAAAAGCAGGCCAGAAATTAGTTCAATTAACAGCATCGAGAGGGGAACTTGGCTAGTTTTTTTTTTTCCTTTAGCAGTTCACAGCAGTACTGTTTCTCACTCCCAGGAAGAACTACTCCCACTAAAATACTTCATTGCAAGGAACATTAGATTTGAATATATTGTGACAGTGGAGTGCAAATGTCGCTATCTCCCATTAATACCACTGGTTACTTAATTAGGCCTTTCTGCACTACAGGTGTCACCTTTTTGTTCACCTTATTTGGGATCTAGGATGTTTGTGTTCTGTGTAAACAAAGCTCTAAAGTTGCACACTTCTTTAATACAAAATCTTGAAGCAAACTTTTAAAGTGAAATATGCAACTATGAATGAGGACACAATACAGGGAAAGCCTTCTACCTACCCAACACTAAAAACCTATTTTATAATCCAATTTTCCTTCCCCTGCTATTGACCAATCTCCCTTCAATACAGAAGAGAGAAGTAAACTTGAATCTCCTGGTGCCTAAATGATTCACGGTCCAATTTCATAGGAATTATTGCAATTAAAAAGCTAATGATAGCTTGAATGTTAGAAACTGGGCCAATACTAATGGGCGCTAACAAATCCCAGTTGTAGTAGGGCATCCTCTGCAGATTTTTCATTTAGTATATAGCCTGTAAATAATAAACTGTATAACTAACTACATATATTTCCTGCTCACTTGACGCTTTTGAGACTTACTCCATTCCATCATTAAAATCACAAGTCACTGAAACACAGGAAAGTAGACTACTGTTTTTGTGAAACATTCCATTGTGAAATAAAATGAAAGCAATATGGACTGCCTTTTTTGCAGTTTGCTATTAAAGCACAGTGTCTTACAGCACAAAATACAATTAAACTAAAATCATTTTAAAAAAATGATTTGCAGTTTTAACAGTTGTCTGGACTGAAAAAAAAAAAAGTATAGTACTGTATTATTGTTAGCACATGTCCTGACTTCTGATTTAATCTTCTTCATAGCTTAACTCATTTTGTGCCTTTCCCTTCCTTATCAAAATCGTCACTGGCTGGAGCTTTTTATAGTCATGGATTTTATGTTGTCTGTGGGATTTGGCCTTGGCCTCTCCTCATGTGTAGAGGACCAGCACCAAGCTTGCACCTCTTTGCACTATTCTCAATTACAAAAAAACTGATTGTTGCAATAAGAATTGACCGTACTGCATAGAAAAACCAAGGTGGATGTGAAAGAGGGAAATATTTGATTGGGATGGAATTTACCAGTATGCTAAGTAGCTTGAAAATGTAGTTTTAACAGCTTTTTGTATCTTGTTTAATGAAAAGAAAAATCTTTTATGCACCGTTTGACCTGCAGCCAGACGTGTAATTGTCCCTCCAGACCTTGTGTTGGTATCTGAGAGCAGCAGCTTGTGCTAGGACCTCTTCCTTTACTAACCTCCAACTTTGCACTGAACTTTTTATTACTGCCTTTGTTCGACCTACAGCTGCCTCTCTCTGGACGCATGTGCGACCTTTGGTAAACGCTCTTTTCTCTGTTTTTACAAGTGTCGGGTTGTGTAGAACCCCGTCAGCTGCCTTAAGGCCGGGGCTGCCCCGGGCCCGCTGTCCCCGCTCCCGGGGCGCCGCGCCGCGGGGGCCGTAGGGCAGCGGGAGCCGGGCGCCTCCCTCCGTCTGTGTATCTCTGAGAACCAAATACGTTAATTAAACGATAATAAAGATGTACCCTCTGGCCCCGCGTCGGGCGGCTTGGCTGTGACCCGTAACTCTCCGTACGTACATTAAACACTGCTCTGCAACACAACCCAGCGCCGGGCCGCCTCTGTGACGGGAAGGGGCGGGGCGGGCGGCTCGGGGNCTCGGGCCGCGGCCGAGGGGCTGAGGCCTTCAGCGCGGGCCGCTCAGTGTCTGATGTGCTTCTCCCCGCAGAAAGGGCCTGTCCCAGTCGGCCTTGCCCTACCGGCGCAGCGTGCCCACGGTGAGTACCTTCCTCAGAGCCTTCCGCCCTCCAGCGCAGCTCGGGTGCCCACGGAGGGAAGGAAAACGAGGTCGGGAGTATTTTGCGTCATCTCTTTCAAATTGCGGCCTGTGTAAACGCTTGCTTGGCATGTGATGGAACAGGCTTTCCGGAGAGATCGTGGCGGCTCCCTCTGTGAAGGCATTCAAAGCCCACCTGGATGCGCTCCTCTGTAATCTGCTCTAGGTGACCCTGCTCTGGGGAGGGGGCTAGATTAGATGATCTCCAGAAGTCCCTCCACTCTAAAAATGCCGTGGTTCTGAGGTGATCCTTAGTATACTGAGGAAGCAAATGTCTTTTCCTGTCCAGATGGTTCGTTTGGCAAGGAAGTATTTTTTCCTCTTTGTACCTTTTTCTATTTAAGTATTTCTTCAAATACTTCCAGTCTGTATGCTGATAATTCCTAGTGATTAAATCATTGTTTTCACACTCGAGTTTGCAACTGTGAAATAAATCGATTTCCTTCAAAGATACTTAAAACTAACTTGTTGGTCAGGGGACTAAACGAGGTAGCTTTGGTGTGCTCTTAGTTCTTCCAAGGGTACTTCCACTTAAAATGGCTTTCTCGGTCCTCCTTTGCAAGATCGTTTCTTGCAGGATCTGTTTGTTGGCAGAAAGAACAATTTGTGGTGCATGTGGAAAAGCATGGAGTAAAATACAGTGAAGTGAGAACATAAACAGAAAATCTGAAATTTAATAGATAAAATTAAAAATGAGGTATTAGGCAGATGTTAGAAGTACTGCTGATGGTTAAACAGTGCAGTAACAATTAGGATTATCAAATGCTATATTGGTTTTAAAAAATCCTGTGGGGATTTTTTTTGCTTAGTTTTATTTATATTTTGTCTTGAAAAGTGATCTTTAGAGCACTTCCATGTTTATTTTTGCTGTACTTTTCTATTTCGTACTGTAACAGTACTAAAAAGTAAAAGTCAGGAGCTTCTGTAGCTCATGGAAAGTCAGGATAACATAGCTTGTTGGTGTTGTTTTCCCATTAAGAATCATGGAAGCAGTGGCTTTATTTGTACTGTTTAACATAAAATTAATAGGAAAGGCACAGTCCTATCTTGGTAGGTTAGATTATTTTTTTAATTAATTAGTGTACTTCAAGTCTTGATTTTTCACTTACCTATGTAGGTCCTTTACTGAGAAGTGACTAAATGGGTCTCAATTTTGTATTTGTTAAAGGGCCTAGGTAAAGAATCCCTTTCCAAGGACAGTGATTTTCTTTTTCTCTGTAACATTGGATTTGGGCTTCTGGTGTGATAATTAAAGTGAAATGATAATAAAGCAGTTGGTTGGGGGCTTTATGGAGTTTTTTAAAGGGAGAACTCTCATCTTTACCTCTGCCATCCCCCATGACATTTCACTAGCACTATAGGTTCGTTATGTGCTTAAAAATTTCTATATTGTTAAAAGTGCAATTTCAGTTCTTGATTGTTAATTCAAGCATTACAAAGCATTTCTTTCTACCATTTATTAAAAATTTTCATGTAGCTTGCCTGTGCCTCTGTATTAAGTAGTTGTTAATCAGTTGGCCTTTTTTCCTTATTTTCTTTAGTGGCTGAAACTTACTTCTGATGATGTAAAGGAACAGATCTACAAGTTGGCTAAAAAAGGCCTGACTCCCTCCCAGATTGGTAAGGATTATAAACCACTCCTGAACAGGGACAAACCCACATTTTTCTGGCTAATACTGTGATTATTTCTTCAGCCTATGGTAAATAACACGTTAGGAGAACACAGGCATTTCTGGTGTACCTGTGTTAACTGTGGATAACACTGAGAGCCCTTGGATAATATCCTGCCATGAGGATCACCGGGACAATTATGTGTGTTCTTGCAGGGAGCATATTTGGTGAGGCAGTGGGTTGGTTTTAGTTTTTTCCAAGTGGAAGACTTGAACCATCTGTTTCATCTTACAGCCTGTCCTTAGAAATGGCCACTAATAGGTGTTACAGGGAAGTTCGGTGTGCCCAGTTTCTTGGAGGAAATTCTCCAATACCAGCAGCCCTGTGGGGTTTACTGAGCCAGGCACTGCAGCTGCACCATGGACTGGTTCTGGGGTTTGAACCCTTCCAGAGCTGAAGCGTTTGCATGGCACAGCTTTATATGGTTATGAGCTATGTATGCAGTGTAAGTAGGTGCTCTGTAAATTAATTTTTTTATTACTGTAGTCCTCAAAGCAATATTAATTCCTTCTAGAGGGATCCATAGAGTGATTGAATACGTTGCTTTAATGAGTTCTAATTCTATTCTATTGAAAATTTTCCAATAGTATTGGAAAAGATGAGCACCTCATGTGTTAACCTGCCTAAGCAGGATGGGGGAGTCAGTTGTCTTTTAAATGTTCCCGCATAAAAGTGTTTCAGTTTCTGTAAGTTGTACTTTGTTCACTCATTCTCTACCATTTCTTCAGCTGCCACTAGAAAGGTTTTTAACTTTAAAAAGACCTTTTTTTTGGATAGCTTGTGACTGCAAGGTCAGTTCCACAAGATTTGTTGGTGTAAGTTTGTTCTTTTCAATGTAAGATGTATGTGTTTGTTTCAGGTGTGATCCTGAGGGATTCCCACGGTGTTGCCCAGGTTCGCTTTGTTACTGGCAACAAGATTCTGAGAATCCTTAAATCAAAGGGACTGGCCCCAGACCTCCCAGAGGATCTTTACCACTTGATCAAGAAAGCAGTTGCTGTTCGCAAGCATCTTGAGAGAAACAGAAAGGTGAGTGCTCCTTTAATTGGGTAACTCAGTGTCTGTGACTTCAAATTATGCAGCAGTTCATCTACAGTGTGACAAAGCAAAGACTCTGTGTTCTGTTAGCCCCCTTGGAGTAAACTTCTGAGGCTGGGGAGGCATTTTGATCAAGGAGAATGGTCTCTGTGAAAAGGATTTTAAAAGCAGTGTTTAAACCATGTATTTCTAGTCCTGCCCTGACTTTACTGAAGCTTTGGTAATGGAAATGTGAAGTTTTTAGCAGTAGTTGTGGATTGTGTGCTTTGCTGAAACTCATCTGAATTCTACATTTGCGAATTCCAAGTAGTTGTAACATTGGGGTTGTAATGTGACTTTGTTTTCCAGGACAAAGATGCCAAGTTCCGCCTCATTCTGATTGAGAGCAGGATCCATAGGTTGGCTCGCTACTACAAAACCAAGAGAGTGCTGCCACCCAACTGGAAGTAGTAAGTCTTCCTTCTCCTGCATTCCTCTTGGCACTGAAGACTGCAAGGTCTTGTAAACCGTGCTGGGGCTGTTATTCAGAGGGTGAAGAGTGCCCTGTCATAGGTGTGTGTCACACACCAGGCAGCAGAGAACAAGTATTTTCATAAATAATCAACTGAGAAATCAGTGAAACTTACACCTGGGTGAAATGACTGTTGTTAGTAACTTGGATAAAAATCGCGGTTCCAACAAATGAAGTCACTAACAGGCACTTTTTCTAACACTTTAAACTGTGGTCTCGGTTCTCAGGTACTTCTATAGCTCTGTTGCTTTCAAAGCTTAGTGAGAAATGGCTTAGTAGCTGTGACAAAAAGGAAGGTAACTTGTGGCTTTTCTCCAGGAGAGGTAACCACCGTAGAATTCCCATAGATGTTAGGATTAGCCTTGTTTCTCTAAGGAAACTCAAGTGCAGCTAGCCTGGTTTTTAAAGATACAGTTTTGTGCTGTCACCCTAGGATTTTTATTGTAAAAGAAAGAGTGAAATCTTCGGCCATAAAAATTTTTAAATAGTGATTTAGCAGCTGGTAGTAGTTAACTGATAGTTAAAACTTCTAACTGAAGCTTTGTTTTTGATAAGTAGTTTGAAAAACTGCCTCTGCAATTAATTTTTCTCTCTCTTCTCTCTTTTTTAGTGAATCATCGACAGCTTCTGCCCTGGTCGCATAAGAGCTGGCTGTGACTTACTGAAAGAATAAATTTTCGTTACCTGAGTTTGTGTTGTCTCTAAGTGGTTGGTGTGTTGGAAGCTTCTGCTTCTTTTAGGAAGCTGCATGTAAACAGGACCTTTTCCAGGTGGAGCAGGCATGTGGCTGTGGTTTCTGTATCACTGACCTGCAGTATCAAATCTGGGTCCTGGCTGCACCAGCTGGATGTTGGTGTCTGTGCTTTAACTGATTTGTTTTTTTATTACCTGAGAGCCTCAAGTTAGTGAAATGCCCTGTTCATCCACTGCAAATGCGTTGTATTCATGTGGGGCTGTGCCTCTGGTGTCCTGCACAAGAACTGAGGGAGAGAGCAGTGACAGCAGGAAGATCTGGAAATACAGAAATTGCACAGGGGGTTGTGCAGGAGGTGAGGGGTTAAAACAAAATTGGAGAGGTTAATTAAATCATCACAGGTCACGTGGAGCTGTTGATTTAGGGAGAGAGTAAAAGCAGACCTCAGCCAGTTCCTGTCAGTAACTTGCTGTCATTTGTAAGTAATTTTAAGAGTAATCTTTGAGATTTGGGTAAATGTGGACAGCAGTTTTAAGCTCTTCTCAGATGTGTCTTTACTGGAATAGTTTATCCTAAAACCAAAGAGCAGGAGCTATTGCATAGTCGTTGTTGATGCTGTGCCTCCAGATTTTGAATAGCTTAGACCTGAAGTCACCTTTCTGCTGAAGAAACGTGGAAAACAGACTGACAGCTTTCTCATTTCCTGGGGGAAAATTATAAATGTAGTTACTCTGAGTTGTGACTTGCTTCTAAGTGTGGGTGTGTTACTTAACTTTCATCATCTTGAAAAGTTGAGTAAGTTCACCTAAGCCATGTCATTTTTGTATAGTGTAGTAGCTGCTTTTTAGATCCTAACTAGTGGGACCTGGATTTCACAGAAAAACGGGATTCCTCTGGCAAATTGCGAAGCTAAATATAGACACGTGATGAAGAGTTAGGAGGGTGCCGCGTTCCAGCTGCCCTGTGAAGTGCTGCTGTCTGGTAGGCGTTGGGTCCCGTCCTGCGCTGCTGGCTGCCCGCTGCCCGCGGGAGTGTGCGGAGGGGACAGCGGGCGGGAGGTGGCGCTCGGAGCCGGCCGTGCTGCCAGCTCCGCGTACCCAGCAGCGCCGCCTGCGGGGCCGCCGCTCCCGGACCGCCGCGGAAAGGATTTCGGAGGCGCCAGCTGCTCCAGGGGCTTCGGGAGCTTGGCGGAGCTCACTGGAGCTGACGTGTTCTCCTGACGACAGAAGACCAGACGTACACCATATCTCTTGTTGAGTAATGGTATTGCAATTGTACTGTTATGCTCAGAGTTCTACTGCTTATGTTGCTAAAGATTCTGTATTTCCTGTAAATCATACAGGCTTGTTTAGGTAGATTGTCCTCAGTAGGATTAATCATAAAATCAGAATGGTCTGTATTAAACGGGACATTAAAGATTGCTGAGTTCTAACCCCCTGCCTTGGGCAGGGGCATCTCAGAGCCCCATCCCATCTGGTCTTGAACACTTCCAGGGATGGGGCAACCAAAAGCTCCCCGGGCAACCTGTTCCAATGCCTCACCACTCTCATAGCAAAGAATTTGTTCCTTATACCTAACCTAAACTTCCCCTCTCTGTTTGGACCCATTACTCCTTGTCCTATCACTACAGCTCCTGACAAAGTATCCCTCTCCAGCTTCCCTGTAGGTCCCCTTCAGATCCTGGAAGGCTGCGCTGAGGTTTGCACACAGCCTCTTCTCCAGACTGAAAAACGCCAACTCTCCCATCCTGTCTTTGTAGGGGAGCTGCTCCAGTCCTCTTTACCAACTTCATGGCCCTCCTCTGGATTTGCTGAGGCCCCCGGGGCTGGATGCAGTCGGTGCTCCAGGTGGGGTCTCACTGGAGCACAGCAGAGGGGCAGAATCCCCTACCTTGACGTGCTGGTGCAGTTGTTGCAGCCCGGAGACTGTCCATCCCTTACCCTTTGGCTTGCCAGAGCAGGCACAGCAGGAGCTGGGCTCACTTGCCCCAGGGCTGTCTGCACAGCAGCTGCTGTGGGAACAGTGGGGCCAAGCGCTGGCAGGGGTAAATCCTCCCTGGGGCCAGACCCCTGGAACCTATGAAACTGAGCAATGTGTCAGAGGGATGTGCTCCAGGAGGAAAAGGGTCACAGGAAGCATCATCATTTGTGGTACAGGGCTGTGAAACTCTCAGATAGTCTGCTGTTTTCTGCCACGTTCTGAGCACCAGGACTGCCCCAGGCAGCTCAGGATTGGTGATCCAGCTGCCCAGGAGAGTTAGTGGAGTCTTTCTTCCACTCTCTGTAAAGGTACAGTAACTTCTTTTGTCTGGAGAGATGTGATAATGCAGATAAACCCAGACAGGCATATAGTTGGTCAAAGTTGATTTTTTTTAAGAGCTAGCACAAGCTGACTCTGCTTCATGGTTATCTCCAGGCACCACTCTGGCTGCTGCCTCCCTAAGCACTATGAGTGTTCTCAGGCTTTGGGCCTCACTGTCCTCTTACTTTCTCCTGTCACTGTCACATCTCTTTATGGCTTCCCTTGCCTTGATTTAACCTTCAGAATATACTGGTTTTGCCTTATTCCCAGCAGCAATGTACAAATTCCCAAATTGCCGTTGTTTCCAGTGGCACTTTTTGCTCTCCCAGCAGGTACAAATCTGAATGATTATTGTTTTATTTCTTTCCTATTCCATTATGAGCTTTTTCCTACTTTTTGCTGGGGCACAAATCAGAAAGGAGCTCTCAGCTTCTGTCACTTGCAACCCTCTTGGCCCTTCCTTCTCCAGAGAGGAGCAGCCCCCTTTTTTGCAAATCAGTCAAACCAATTTCCTTCCTTTCCTTTAGGTAACATGAGTTTAGCCTACCCTGGTTTGGGTCAGATAGGGCAGCTCACAAATGGATGAACACACCTTCATGTTTTCTTCACTTCAGCCTGGAATGGTAAGTCCAGAAAGGTCTTTGTTTGGTTAAATCAATTTGGTGCCATGCGCAGTTTCTACCTCTGTTTCTAGGTAAGCATTTGAAAGGTGACTGTTAAGTATGAAAAGGATTAACCTTGACAGGGATTTAAGGGAAAGCTTTGATTCAGTCATGGCCAGAGGACTCTCTTAGTGCTAGGTATCTCTTTGTTCTGAAGGCTTTAGTGGTGTGGGACTGATTCTGTTGTGGAGGCAAATAAGCCGTCTTTTACCCCTGAATTTTTCTGATTGACAGTTCCTGTTTACAGATACCTCTGTGAAAAAAAAAAAAACAAAAAACCCTTAGTAATTGATTTCAAGTGACGAAACTTGAACACAAGTTATTCTGCTGTAAAGTCATTTCCACTGCTGGAAACCATGAATTTCTTTAGCTGAAAAGGGGCAAAAAAAAAGTAAACCAAGCTACAGCAGTGACAATCAGAAATGGCAAGAAATTATATGGATTTATGAAGGTAGAGCTGCAAGTATGTGCTGCTTTGCTTTTTCCTAAAAACAGCTTGTGTCCAGTTGCATTTTCTGCCACTGTGCATTTTAATTTTCAGTTCAAAATCATTGCTTGCAAGTTAATACCAAACAGCAGAAAGTGAATGAAAAGTGCACCGTGTTTTTTTCAGAGCGATGCTCTGTGTGTGTCACTTTCTTCCACTGTTTTCAGTGTCACTTACAGATCGTGAAACACAGTGTAGTTAAAAAGCACCTCACGTGTTTCTGGGGCTCATGGGCCTGTTTCTTTCCCCGTTCCCATTTAAATAAAGAGCAGTAGCGCCTGTGGAATTCATCAAAGGCAGGTTCAGTGCTCGCCGGGCTCTGGGATAGCCGGTGATTCTGGTTTAAGCGAATGCTGCTTCACGTTCATGCGGTTGTTTTGTTCCCCTTTCAATGCTGGGATCAAACTCGTGAAAAAATGCGGCTGTTGCTGGGAAGTCCCTTCAATAACTTGGCACATTTGCATGACAATACGTGGCTGTGCCCTGGTAACCTCCCTCCTTCGCCAGCACATATCTTGGCAGCAGGAAATGCTTCCACAGTGTTTGCTGCGCTAATGGTATGTCCGTGAATGTCCTGCGTGCTTCCAAGGATTTCTTGACATAGTTGCAGTTGGATTAATGAAAGCTTCCCTCTTTTTCTCTCCCCCCTCTTCTGCTTTCAGGATAAATTTTACCTCTGGTTAGGAATCTATAAACTTGGTACTGAACAGTGTTGCCGATTAGTGTGAGTGCTTTCCTTTCGCCACGGGATTTATTAGAGATGTTACCCAGCACAGATGCAACCGTAACTGGATCTGAATCGATAAGAAAGGATAATGTTAATGGCATGGCAATATGTATTGGATGTGAGGCTAAACTACACACTGTGCACCGTGCTACAGGGCTTGGTGACTACAGAAGGACTGGCAGCCCCCTTCTGGAGGCTTGCTCAGTGCTGAGGACAAAGGAAGTGAAGCACAGCCTGTTCCCTCAGCCCCTGAGCTGGAATACTGGGTGGCAGGTAATTAAGTCGGCTGTGCCTGAGGCTAGAGGTGTACCTACATTAAAAGATCACCTGAGTTTTCTAGTGACTGTTGGTTTTACAGGCTGATGTTTTATTCCCTTTGAGGCTGCTCACTCAAGACCCTTTTTCAGGTCAGAATTCTCTTTCTTCAGAGCCAGGAAGGGGCTTTCAAGTTTAGTGCAGCTGTCAAGGATCAATCTCTTTTACAGTTCCTTCATGTTCTTTCTGATGCAGATGAATAATTTCCGTAGATCCCCAGTCCGGGGTTATGCCGGAGTGGGAAGATGGTGACTGTTGTTTTGAACTGCAGAAGCTGTTGACTGACTGGATGAAGAAACCAGTGACAGCCATTAAAAATTAATCAGGTTAAATGAACTTGGGAAGGATCCGAATCTAAGGGGAGCAGTTCTGAAGGCATTTGAGATTTGCAAGAAAGGGGATGGGAACCTCTTTCAATACAATATATTTTAGTGGACACAGGGCTACAGTGAAAGCTGTTGTGAAATAAAAGGCTATAAAAGAAATTGTTTCCTCATGAGGTTTTTTTTTCTGTTGCTTTGTTGCAAAACTATAGCATTTGTTTTTTTTTTTTTTTTTTTTTTGTAAGTCCATCCCATCTTGCTCAGCTCTGCTGGCCTTGGCAAAACTAGGACTATAAATTAATAAATTATCAGAAACTGCTCATGGAGCAATGTCTATCTATTATATTGGATATTCCATTTACACCTCAAACTCATGCTACAGATATCTCCTTACACATCACTTAGGTAGTTGTTCCTGACAACTTTCTTCAGCAGTAGATTCAGGTCTGGATTTTCTTTTGGTTTAATATTCTGTTATTTTCAGTACTGTATTTGACAAGCAATAAAAGAATAATATTTTAAAATGGTATATAGGTAGTCTCAATCAAGCTAAGATCTCAAAACCATATATGATTAATAAATAAAGTCCTTCCTAACAAATAACATTCCTGTAATGCGCAAGGAGATGACAGTTTCAGTGGTCCCAAATTCTTTGTGAGTGTTGGGTAATGACCTGGGAATAGACAGTTTCTGGAGAGTGTTTAGTTTTCTGGAATTCACCCAATGTGAATGTTCCAAACGTGATGCTGCAGAAACACCATTTCACTGATGTCCAGCTCTTATGTAGTAGTTTTGACCCATAAATTCAGTGGTTTGTGTGAAAATAGCGTAGATACCCCCCAGCTTTGCAGGGTGACAGAGGCATAAAGCAGTGAAAGGGTTTGCTTGGGGCAGCAGGAAAGCTTGGCAGCAGCTCCAAGGTCCTGGATCCCAGTCTGGTGTCCTGCCTGTGAGCCTGTGACAGTTGCACTTTAAACAGAGATGGGTGTTTATATGTAAATAGCCTGTGTGGGGAGTGGTGCAGAGCAGAGCACGGAGGCGGCTCAGAGGCTTTTGGGGACACAGACCATGACACTGACCCCTGGCACAGGATCCCAGAGTGTGGCTCTTGGTGGACAATAGCGGACAGTTACAATAATCCCTCTTTGCACTGATGTATGTACAAGGCTTAGAGTGGAGGGAACCATCCCCCAACCTCTTCCTGCCCAGAGTGGGGAGTGGGCTGCAATTTCCTTCCTTAAAGGAGCACCAGGGAAATGGAGCCAGCGTTGTCTCCCAGGTTTGTCCACCTAGTTGTGCTCTTGGGCTCATAACTCAATTCTTCTGTCAGCTCAAAGCAGATCATGATCTGCTCTCCTGTTGTTAGCTTGTCTTTCTGTGTCTGGCAAATTTGGATGTAGGAAAGGAGGACATAAAACCAGGAAAATTAAGGAGCTTGGCCCTGTTGTACAGTTGAGACTCTGTCACTTCTCAGATTTGAAACTTCTTCGCTTACAAGTTCTGTGGTAAATTCCTGCACAATAATCGCCACAATTAGGCTGCTAAATATACAGGATTTTCATTAAAGTATGGGTAAATTCTATGTTTCAGTGATCTCTGGAAATTTTGTCTCCTCTTAACAAAGATCAGTCCCTTCTGCGGCTGTTCAATAAAACTCTGAGAGCTGCAAATCAGTCAAGTAAAAAATTCTGTTTCATGGAATGATTCCTGTCAGCCTTGTTTCTGATTCAGAGATCCAACTAATAGGGTTAAATCTGAGCAGTTTAATGTAACAAGGTTATTTAAGCAAAGCAATCATGTCCTGCTGCAGTGTTGTTTGGTATTAAACAGCAATTAGATTTGTCTGCCCAACAAAATTGCAAAGCTCCTCTGAAAGCAGCTGTAATCGGAAATGTCACACTGCAGATACCAATGATAGATACGGTCTAACAAAACACAGGCTTTGGCTGCAGTTCCTCACATTGATGGATAATCCCATGGCACGCAGCAGTTTAGGACTGTTTATATAGCTTGCAGTTTAGATTGGGATCCTTCCTTCCACTGTCCTGTACAATGTTTTTTGCTCCGGTGAGCCCCCGATGGCCAGGTTAAACTGGAGGGTTCTGCCCTGTCACTTACCCGGTAGTGAAGGTCAAGTGAAATGGCATTTGGGATGGGGGACCTGGGGTTTACCCAGCAGTGCTGGATATAACAGCACATACACTGGACTCCACTCTGATGTCTTTGCAAGGGCTCTCTCTGGCAGCACAAGGAACTGAGCAGCAGTTTTGGAAAGCTACAGAGGTGGGTCATGCAAGAGTCAGCGCCAACAGTAAAGCAGATGTGCTGAAGTGCTGCTTTAGAGGGGTGCTTCCACAGACACATTACTGGATTTGTTTCAGCAGCCTGCATGGGAACTTCCACAAAGGACGCTTTGTGGATTGCACAAATCCCTGTCTCCCAGACTCATGCAAATTTGTGAGAATTTTTGCTTAAAAACACCCCTAGAACATGTTGAATGTGTGTCAGCCAGTGTTAAAAAGCAGAACTTTTATTAGGCACAATACCCTAAGTAACAAGCCTTCCTCTAAGCATCCTGACTTTTAATCCTTAAACATTTGTGTTAGAAGTGTGTTAGTAGTGAAAGAAAGCTGTATTAGCATCAGGCTACATCAGGTACAACCACATGATGTGGGTAAAAGAGCTCGTCATGGGTGTAATTTTAGTCTTAATATTACCTCTCCTGTGAGCTGGGAGATAGTAGGAAGTTACCTCTTGCTCTGTATTTTTCACGGGAAGATCCAGGGGCTATGAAGAGTATTAAGGTGTAGTTGTCCTGGGGGTCTGTAGCAATGACATTGCTACGTGTTTTTATGGCCACAAAACCAGTAACAGACCATGGATTAGATTGTGCTGGGTATTTCAAGCAGTGGGGTTTTATTCTGCTGCCTAGTCTCTGTGTACTCCTGCTCTTATCAAAGCACTAAAACTCATCAGGGAGTATGTTCAAATGCCTGGAGTCCTGATGTGTGTTCTTTGTAACTTTCTCTGATCTGTGCCAGTTAGATGTAGTTGGGGTAGTCTGAGTGCTGTCTCTTCCATCACTTCCCCTCCAAGATGCCGTATCCTGGTGATCTGCTAACGAGTCCCCACTTGCACGGCTTGAAAAAGTGCCTAGCCTCATTCGTATTCATTTAGGCTTCATCTTGCTCTAGAGGTGAAGACCTCAGGAAGAACAATGGCTCCAGATCTGTGCACTTTGCATATATTCCCTGTTCGTCAGGTGTGTGCAGCCATTTCCTGTTATCTGATCCTCTTTCCCTCTCCTGCCACTGGCACTTTTGGCATCACTGCCACCACCTAATGCCTTGGGAAGGCTGACCTGAAACAGAGATTGAACAGAGCTAGAGAATAAAGTAGGTATTTATTGAAAGGCCTTTAAGATACACCTTGTGCAGTACAAGAGCCTGACCAGGGCTACACCCAAGGAGGACTTAAAATGGTCACAAAATGGGCCCCCGGTCACAAGACCTTACACTTTTATAAGTTTTGGTCCATTTGCACATCGGGGTTTAATTGTCCAGTTTCAGCTTCAGGTTGTGAGATCCCATCCTTCTCGTTCCTCTCTTCAGTCCACCGTTGTTTGTGCTTTTGGGCCTGAAAGTTGTCCTTGGTCTTCAGCAGGAAAAGGATTTGTTTTGTCTGCCCACTCTGTGCAGAGAGCTGACTGGCACTTAATATGAGGCTCAGAACTACGCCCCTAGGCAGCACAGAATCTGAAAATATGAAAGCTAAAACTTAAGGCATCAACACAGCTAAGGGGACGCAGAAGTTCTCTCTGTGGCAATGTAGGGTGCGGTTTTACCCTTTGAGCAACGCTGGTGTAGCAGCCTGGTGCTGCTGGAATTGCAATCCAGTCTGGAGCTGCAGACAGCTGACCTGACACAGGGATGGAGGTGGTGCGGGGAGGGGAGGCAGAAGAGGATCCTTGTCAGCACGTGTGCCTGTTAAATGCTCTTTGCTGCCAGGCCGACTGCAGGTTCAGCTCTGCCTGACAGCTGGCTCAGGGCAGCACAGAAGTGAGTGGGTGTGTGGGTCACGCAGCTTGTGCCATGCTGGAGGAGGCTTGGCACTTCAGCAGCTTTCTCTCCATGCCTGGCTGGTGCCACCAACCCAGCAAATCTGGGAGAGTGCACGTGAGATGAGTTTGTGTGGTCTGGTAGCAGGAGGCTTCTGCCACCAATACCTTTTCTGGGAGACTCTCTTTCCCTCCCTGCTATGTGACCCACATAGGTCTGGATAAAAAGGGGGACAGCTAAGAGAAAGAAGCTTTGGCACAGAGGCATTGCCCAGTGTGGATACAGGCCACAGCCCAAGCAGCCCAGTGAGGGGCAAGTCAAAGAGAAAATTAGGATAATTAGTTTTATATGTGGCAGTGTTGTAGTTCCTCTCAGACGGACCCCAAACATCCTACTAGAGTAGCTTTTTCCCTTTTAATTATTGTTCAAATGTTTCTTCCCTCAGTCTTGAATTACTCTGAGTGCTTTTCATAGGTTAATCTGCCTCTTTTCCCTTGAGGGTAATTCAGCAGTCACTGGGTTTGCTTTATTTTTCCCTTTCAAATGTCTATAAGCCATTGTCATATTTTAAATTAATTAAACCCCCCTATAGTTCTTTTACAGTTCAAATTTGCTACAAAAGCAAGATTCAAATTGCACCATTCTATATGGAGAATGATGAGTGTGTTATGTAGGGGTGCAGTTCCTGTTCTTAATGTAATAACTCTGGTAACAAAGACACCTTTCTTCAGGTACCTTCCTTCAATTACCCTTTTATTTTTCTTTCTTTGCTAATGTTAATAATTCAGTATGTGGAAGCAAAGTCTTAAAGGGAGATAAATGCTTTTTGTCCCGACATTTTGAATTTAAGTTCCTTTGGTAAATGCAGTCCCGGGTGTGTTTGGGCTCAGTAACACTGGAGCATTAAGCCAGATCGTGCTGCTTTAGGAAAGCCACGAGAGGACAGTACTGTGAGTAAAGGCCTCGGAGCAGTTGGTCTTCACTTTTTAGAATCGTTTTTCCAGTCCCCTGGGAAAGAAAGCTTTTTAGTACTGCGCTGTATTTTATAGCGCCTGCTTTTCCTGTTAAGTAAGGAGTACTTAGGAAAGGCAAAGGGAGCAGTGGGTTTTGCACAACAGTAATTACTCCAGGCTTCAATACTAGGGACCTTTTGACCTAATGCCACTCAGGCTGATTCTGTCATGTTTAATCCCTCGTGCCCCATCCGCCCCTGTGAGCCTGCAGAGGTGTCCTGCTCTTTGCCCTGAGCCAAAGAGCTTCTGATACTTACATATAAACAACGCCTTAAAGGTAAAATTCATGCGCTGTTTCACTTCAAATTATGCACTGAAGCCTTCAGGAATTGCTCTCGAGCTTTGAGGAGAAGCTATGCTTTTGTTGGGAGGCTGTGCTGGGAGGTGGTTAAAGCCCGAGAAAGGCTGAGATTATGGATTGTTTCTGTTCTGTTCCTGCCCCGCAGACTTGCCCGGAGCTGGCTGCTAATTGCTGAGCCTTTGAAAACAGTTTAACATTTTGGCTACGTGTTTTTGTTTCCTCAGGGTTGGGTCTGCCCAAATAGCACCATTTAGTCATTGTTCAGTGTTCAGAATGAATGCTCCTTGCAGGTGTGGATAGCCAGTGGCTTCTTTTCTGGTTGTTAAAATCAGGCAGTTTCGTTAGCCACTGTTTTTTCATTTCTTCATAAATTCTGCGTGTAGAAGTAGAGGCACAAACAAGCAGACTGTTAATTAAGAATCTTCCGGCCTTATTACTTAGTTTGTCCTTGGATTGGCCCACTCTTAATTACTACCAGTTACTATTGCTATTATTCTTGTTTAATGAGATAATCCAAATAATCTCATTTCAGTTTCACAGATCATTAGATCCAACACACTTATTAATAAGGCATTTGTGAGCTCTTTATGTCCACTCAGCTGTTTTCAGTCCTTCTCTTATCCTCTGCGACGGAGGGAAGGGATGTGCTGAACATTTTGTAGTTGGATATGTTTCCTCAAAGTATTAGCACTTGCCACTAGACATTGTTTGAACAGCTGCTTCTTTTTGTTAACTGCAGTAATAAAAACGTTGTACATCTTGGACAGAGGTGTTGACTGTGCTAGTGAGGAGTGACTCTGGCAAAGAGGGAGCTGCTGCAGCCTCTCTCCTGCCAGGAAGGGTCACCTTTGGCAGTCAGGCAGGGATGTGCCGCAGGCGCGGGGCTCCTCGGTCCCACTGGCAGCAGGGTGAGAGCGAGCAGGGGCGTTCTCTCGCCAACTTCCCAGTGACAGCCAAAGGAGAGGAAGCACTAGGGGGACCATCTGGTTCATTGCTTCCCGATCTTTTCGGCTGCACACTCGGCCGCGCATCCAATGCCCTGTCCTTCCGCGGGGTCCCAGGGCAGTGCCGTGCCTCACTGGCTGTGTGTACGCTCCTCGCTGGCGAGCCTCACTTTTGTGCCAACAATGGAAAAGCTCACGTTTTGCACACACACCCACACGTGAATTAAATGCGAAGTGCTTCACTGCTTCTGGTAGAGTGAACCTCTGACTCTGGAGGATGTGAGCTCTCCTGGTCATGTCAGTGGGCTGCTCAGGGTGACTTTGTCTCGGGGGTTCAAAGGCAGGCACACATTGCTGACTCAGAACAGTGATCCAACAGTGAAATAGCAAAAGGAAAAGCGTTAAAATAATCAACCTCGTTTCATTGTTGGACAAGCTGGCACAGGCTGAACAGCTGAAGTTCCACCTATTCTGTGAGGCTCTTCTCCCTGCTGTGTACCCACATGTGCCTGTGACAGAAATGGAAGGAGAGCTGCTAGCACTGGGGGCTGGAGTCTGTGAGTGGCACACAGGCCATGGCCCATGGTTCTATTAACTCTGTAATTTGCTGTAAAGGCACGATCTAAAGGACGCTGCTCTGAGCAGTTGATCTCTCAGTGCCTGGTGAAGCTGTTCTGTGCAGGAGGGAGAATTCCATCTGCTCCACTCATGGTCACCGTGGGGCTGTCTTCACCCCTGCACCATCGGGAGGTCCAGCTAGGCTACTGACTTAGCCTGCACTCACATGCAAAAGTCTTTAGCCTGATTAAGTGTTAACTCTTTGTAAGGAAATGTGCCTTGAGGCTACAGTGGGGATAACCAGGCTGTGGATTTCTCGTGTGATACCAGCCCTGCTTAAGCAGGATTTAGCAGTCTTCTCCTCAAGCCCCTCTTCCTACCCTTCTGCCCTTCTCTGCGTGTCAGCAAGGCTGCTGCTGCAGCAAGGTGGTGACCTGGTCTGAGACAATAGAATTTGTCAAGGGAAAAAACAAATAAACAAATCATAAAGCAAGTAGGGGGGTTGTTTGGTTGATTTTTTAAATAAGAAATTCAAAGTCTTTTCTGTGATCCGTTTTCCCGTGTTGCTGCACAAACAGCTCTGTCAGGAAGCGGAGCAAAGGCAGGAGCAGGTCTCTGCCTCAGAAGCGACAGGGATTGCATGAGGTTTGTTTTTGTGTCTGATGGCAGGGCCAGCACCAGCGCTGAGCTAATGCCACCTGCGCGGGCGCTGCAGTGCTGTCCCCAGGGCCATGCCAAGGCAGCTGGCGGCTGGGCTGCTCCCGGAGTCATCCAGAGCTGCTGCCCGGCACAACAACGCCATGTGCCAGGGCTGCTGAGGGCTCCGGGACAGCCCGCTGCTTGCTGCAGTCTGAACAGAGCTTCTGGCTCTCCTTACGTACTCTTGGAGAGCAGGGAATGAGCTTAAGGATGGATAATCCAGGCTAACTCTACAGTGAAAACAAGTCACTTACCTCAAATATCTCACCGAAGTCTCTCCTGCCTTCCCAAGCCTCCAGCTTCCCCATCCTTCAGCACCCACCGACATTCTCCTGGAGCAGACTAGAGCAGAGAAAATTTATTGTGCTGTAATGACAACCTCCCTCTCAGAACCTGGCCTTCTGTTCGGTGTAAATGAAGGGCAATCTGTGGCCTATCAACAGACTGTTTTCTTTGGGGAAACAGCCTCACACTTCTCAGATTTCCCTTTACACTACTGACTGTTGGCATCTTTTCCTACCTCAAGATCTGCTACATTGCTGCAAAGGGTTTTTTTCTCTTTAATTAATTTCTTTCAGCTCTGTCAGGATAGAGGGTAATTAAATACTTCAGTATCTTGTCATAAAAATGCCACTTTTCAGAGGAATTGTCTTAATGAGCCTGTTTTTCAGTATAGCAGAGGCTCATCTATTAGTCCAGTGTATATTTTTAGAGCATGGCATTAGCCAGAAAAGCCCATTAGATCGTTACACAAGTGGCTGAATCAGCAAACTGTATCTGCTGCTATTCTGTCAAAGCAATAACGTTAACATTATCAAAGTGATTAAAAGCCATTCATTCATTTTGCATCTGGGTTGACAAGTTCATTCCTGCAGAGAAATACAGTGCGAAGCTGTGAGAAAGGAAAACTAAGAGCTCATCATCTCCCTCAACCTGAAGATCTACCAGTGTGTGACAGATGCAATCAAAATATGACAATTGAGTGGAACATCAAATGCCTGTGTTCTGTCACATGGTGGGTTATCACTGACAAAGCAAAATCAGCCTTAGCCTGGGACCCTTTTTAAGGATTTGCATCTTTCTGCAGGAAAAAAAAAGCTCTGTGTGCTGGAACAGGGCAGGGTTTCCACCACGGAAACCCTTGTTGTCTTTCAGCTCTGGGTCATCCTCCTGGAGGTTCAGAGCAATGATGGTGCTGCTGGGCCTTTCCTTTGGGGTTGTTGCAGGTGTGTTTGGCCAGCGGCTGCCCTGGATCTGCCCCTCAGGAGCCACGAGGGCTGGGTACTCCAGCTGCAGTTCTTGGCCTTGGCAGGGCTCTTTGTCCAGTGTTTATACAGAGAGCAGAAGCAATGGGAGGGATAAACAAGAGTTGGCATCACTGTCATGATCTTTTTGGAAAAGCTAAGTAGACAGGACGCTTTGATTCCTGGGGACTGCCTGGGGAAGGTGCTCAATTAACTTGCTTGCAAAAGGTGCAGCATATCCAAATCCTTCCCATGGATAGGGCACGATCCAATGGTAAGGACCTGGGAGCTGCAGGAGCAGTCCCTGAGACTGAGGCTGGACTGACCTGTTGGCCAGAGTGAGAGATTTGCATGTGGAGGCCTCTGGTTTCTGCTAACAACTATAAAACAGCTTTGGGTTCTGCAAGTCAAATGGTGCATCAAGGAAGGAAAAGGCAAAAGAGAAGAAGGGCAAGCTGTTACTCGGTAAAAATCCACCACCTGCTTCCATCAGTGATCCCACCTACTCAGCTCTGGTCAGTACCTGAATGTGCTGAATTGCATTAAAAAACAAACCACTGACTTACTACACTGGGATACATACATCTGTCTAAGTTTTTTTCCCATGTTGTGGATTGTCTTAATTGTGCTGATGTCAGTGTGACCCTTTATTAGGGATTCATTTTAATGCCATGAGCCTGTTGTGGCAAAGTGTCACTAACACTGTGTGTCTGTTTTAAATGAGTGTCTTGTGATAACACCTGTATCACTGTGGGTGTCAGACTTGTGTGCTGTGTGTGCTGTTGCATGGGGGGTATTTGCCTTTTTGATGGTTGGTGTCCATGCTACACACAAGTTATTCTTTCCTACCATAGTGAAGAAAACCAACTTTTTTTTTTCATTTTTAGTCTGCAAATAATAAAAAAGTAGCAAATCTGATAGTGAATGCTTATCCAGGGCAGAATTGCTCCAGCAGGGCATCAGTGATATTCTCAGAGCCGTGAAGATGAAAAAAATCCATTAAAACTCTGGATGATTTAGGCACTTTAGTTATCTAATTGAACTGTAGTTTTGGTTTCCCTTTCCCATTTCTAGGCAACTTCGTAGTCACTTGGCCTCCTGCTCATTGAATTTGTGTCTTCATCTCACTCTTCAAATCAAGAAAATGAATGCATTTAGCAGTTTATTGTCTTCCTAGCCTGCTAATATGAATCATGCCTGGGAAACAGTAATTTTTTAATAAATGGTGAATTCAAATCATCAGGTAACTGAGAGAGCTGCCAGAGAGAAACAATGCTGTTTCCGTTTGAGGAGTAGATTTGAATTTCTGAAAGACATTTAAAAATGCACAGAATGGTTGTTAGGTTCGGTCTGATAAATGTATCTCAGTAGAAAAGGTCAGAAAAGAGAATTGCATAAGCAGCGCTCTCTGTGCGAAGTCTTGGCAATGACAGAGGCATGAGGATGAACCTCTGAATATTTCATATCCAGTAAGACAAATTAATGATCTGCTGTTGCTTTTTGTCTGCTTTATCTATCAAAAGTGTGGGCATCCATTTTTATTGGTGGTTGCTTTGTAAATACCCTTAGCCCACCGGATTGTATTAGCTAAATTGTGTGTAGAGCATGGATCAATAGTTCCCTTTAAGTGTTTGCCACAAGAGAGCAGTGTTGGTGCAAAAAGCTGGGAGAGCGTGCCTCGGGTAGTGGAATTCTTCCATCAACATGCACGCTGAAGTACTGCAAGAGAAATTCAAATGCAGTACAAAAAATCTTCTGGGAGCTCAGCAGGATTAAGGGATAAAAATAATGAATGGGACCTAATTTCTGGTATTGAAATTTGAGTTTCTTAAAGGCATCATTGATATGACTGTGGACTCTGGAAAATTTCAAGGAGTTGAAAATTTCATCATACTGCTGATAATCTAAATTTTTTTTTTTCTTTTTTTTTTTTTCTCTCCAGTGTGACTCCATTGAAAATAGTGCTGTTTAGTTGGTTTCTCTGGGAGAGTAATCTGGTCGTGTGTATATTTGGGTAGGATGGCCTAATTGTGGCCTTCCAGGACCTGAAGGGAGCCTACAGGAAAGATGGCGAGGGATGTTTTCAGGGGCATCTAGTGACAGGACAGTGGGGAATGGCTTCAGACTGAAACAGTAGGCTTAAGTTCCTTATGTTAGGAACAAAATTCCTTACTGTAAGGGTGGTGAGGCCCTGGCACAAGTTGCCCAGAGAAGCTGTGGGTGCCCCATCCTTGGCAAGGCCAAGGCCAAGGCCAGGCTGGATGGAGCTCTAAGCAGCCTGGTCGAGTGGAAAGTGTCCCTGCCCACGTCAGGGGGTTGGAACTGGATAATCTTTAAGGTCTCTTCCAACCCAGGTCATTCTATGACTTTCAGAGCTGACTCCAAGCTCTTCGGAGCCACAGGCTGGGAATTCTCTGTGGATAGTGAATGCTGGGTAAGGCTCATTAACACCCAGCTTCATTTTTAAACACATAATCCAATCTGCTTTTGGAGAAGCACAACTCTACTGCTCGGCTGCAGATGCCCAAATCCCAGTTATACGAAACAATTAGGACTGTGCTTAGTAGATTCACTGCACCTATACTTTCCTGGCTGGAGACCAGAGCTGCAGCAGAACTTGAAACATATGATTGCCAATTTCTCCTCAAAAAAGGAAAAAAATTAAAGCTTTATGTTGAGAAGTTGGTATGGATTAGTCTGGAAATAATTAACCTTAATTTGTGCACAGCTTCTTAATGAAAATCTGTCTCAATATTACAAATTATAACTGCTTTCAGTCTTGATCAGATTACTGATTTTCACTGCAATGTATTATAAACATTTTTCTACCAATAAAAGCCAATACCAAATTTTTTAAAGCATGATAGCCCCTGACTTGAAAGCCCGGACTCTGATTTTAAAACTGGCACTTTACTGTGTGGCTGTCAATGATCTGATTCCATGTGGTGGAGAACTTGCTATCTAGTGACATGGCAAGTATGTGTCAAAACTAGATCCTACAGAAGCCAGGCTCAGGCTTAAGAAAGCAGGATGGATTGTTCTGAAGACAAGTGTTTAAAGGAGAAAAGGATGTAAATGGGGAGAAGTTTCTAGGGGGTTTAAAAAGAAAAAAGAAGTGAAAAATGATCCAGTCATGGAGCAACATTTTAAGCTTGAAGTAAGTGGAAAAGAGATAGTAGACTGCACTCTCTCTTGGTGCAATAAAATACTGAACTCAGCAGAAATGGATCAGCAGAAAATTTGTTCCATTTGGAGGAGACCAACAAAAGCGTTTGGGTGAGAGGAGAAAATTGTGGGAGAGCATTGCTGTACTACATCAGAATATAGTGGTCCAGACAGGTCGCTGGCCTTTCTCCAACTATCTGCCACTGTATGCTTAGGAAGGGGTAGCAGAAATGCATCTGACAAGCTTACGATTACTTTTCTCCTGCCTTACCCATTATTTTTTAAAAGACAAATAGGGAGAAGGGGCCTCAATGTGCAGTACCTTGTAGGTGAGAATGGGAACTGGGATAGAGTCTATCTGAACTGATTAGCCAAATTAGTGCACTTGCTAAAGTAGCCAAAACTCAGCTTCATTTTGACTGAAAATAGTCCTCTTATCTAAATATGTCATGTACCCACTATGCCTTCTCCTTCCGAAATGTTATCGCAGCTGCAGTGTCCTGCATCCTAAATTTAGAACCATTCATGCCACTGAATTTTCCAGTACAGTAGATGGATGCAGCAGCTTTTTTAGAAACAAAAAAAAAAGAGAAGGTTAAGAATAACATAATGCAGAGCTACCATACTGAAATATCTGTGCTTCATCTTTGGTAGCCATTACTGTCTTCAGTTCTTTAAGTAATAATACAAAATGAGTGGGGATTTTAGTGTCTGAATAATCAGAGATGGTTCTGTTTTTTTCTAGAATGCTGACGAGTGTCCTTGACACCCCTTTTGTGAAACAGTGTATTTGACTACAATCTGTGAGTCACACAGGGCATGAACTGTACTGGCTGCTCATAGCTGTAAGTCAAATTTGAATGTGAAATATATCCTTAATATGCAGCAAGATGAGACAAAGGACGGCCAGAGCTTTATAGATCTAAAGCTTTTCATGAGGCCTCACAAATAGAGGTTGTTTGGGATTTGTTTGGTTTTGTTGTTGGGTTTTTTTCACACATACATGCAGAAACAAGGTCACAAAATCTTTTTTTTTCTCCTGCTCATGTACAGTTGTCAGCACATCAGCCCACATTATATCTGATAGCCGGTGCATTTTCATACTTTAGGACTTTCTAGAATACCATTCACTAAATCCAGGTCTGAATGAAAAGTGTATGCTATTTAATAGTTACTGCCATTAAATGGTTGGAAACTATTTATTTATGTTCTATCTAATCAAAATTTCTTTGAGAGATACAGAACCCCACTCTCTTGACAGAGTAGGTGAGCAAGCTTTTATATGTAGATTAAGCCTTTACATTTAGATTGGTTATAAGGTTGCTCACCAGCTGACAAACTGAGCAGAGTTCTTGAAATACCCTGAATTGCTGTTAGATCTAGTGAAATCCATACGAAATGTTGTGTTTGTCCTAATGTTTTGCCAGTTCCTGCCAGATCACTGCCATAAAAATTTGGCAGTGTTACACTTGAGTGTAAAGTATGACTTCACAAAAGAAAGTAGCTTTTTTTTTTTTTTTTGGTATCTGGCCAAAGATGTAGAAATCTTGAGGGATTAGTAGATTAACAGTAAAAAACCTGATTTCCAATGATCTTTACACCTGTTTCCCTTCTGGAAACTATAAATTCTAGATACTGAGGATCAAGTTCTTAAGCTGGATTCCTAAAGTGACTTAGAACATAAAAATCCTATGAATGGTAGAGGAGGCAGGGAGAAAAAAGGTGTTTTCCGATGGCGTGAACATCAAAATGCAGCTCCTCATGGTGGCCAGGCCAAAGCAGTCTTTAGACTCAGCTCTGTGAACAGTGCTCAAAGTGGATTTCATGCTCACACGTCCTCCTTTGTGTTGGTGAAAAGAGAGGCTCCTGCCCAGTGCGGGGCGGCGGGACTCGGATGCCATTCCCAAAGTGGGCTGGCTGCGAGACCGCTGCTCTCCCAGCACTGCCTGCTCTCGGAGACGGACAGCTTTGTTGTCATCTGCAATTTCAGTGCTTTTCAGAGAGCTGCAATTCCCTTGTAGGAAAGTTGTTGCCATAAAAGTAATCTTTAGAGGGATGGTAAGGGCTTGCAGGTGGGTTGCTGTTTCAGTCACCTGGGATCGTGTGGGGCTCCTGCAACAGCTGATTTGTTTGTGGACTTTTTAAAAATTCAGACTTTGATATCTTCCTTTTTAAAAAATATTTCTTCTAATTATTCATTTAAGAAGGGAGAGCTGGGGTGAGCATCTTCCTTAGGAAGTAATGAATTTTGCATCTTAAGCCAAGTTGTTCTTTTCAGGACTGGACTTCATGACAGTTTGCTTTCTGAGGGACCAGATGGGTTTGATGCCTGTCTGAACTCTGTCATTATCTTCTAAATCTCCAGGTGTAACCTCTGACCCTTCTCTGAGGCATCTCTTTGCTGACAAACCTGAAATCCCAGTTGTTAGCTACCTCACCCGGCTTGTTTTCAATTCTAATTCCTCAGCTTTTGGGTGAGCCAGTAAAACCTAGGTCCCTTTGGCTGTTTTCGGTGGCGGAGGGCACACTGCCATTTTTCATCAAGTTGGCATGCCCAGCAAGTTCTGTTTTGTAATCACCCAGGCTAGCACTCTGGAAAACAGATTTGACCATTTCTTTCCTAACAAACAACTCAATTTCTCACCACAATTACCTCAAACAGTTCTGTGGCAGTTTCACAGCTATGGCAATCATTAGGAATGTTCATTATTGTGTTCTTTATCGTGCTTGCCTTTAGTCACACATTAAATACACGTTGCTCTCTGAAACTCTGCAGCTCTTTTTGTGCATTGTGTGACCCCATACCTGGACCTTTAATCAGGCTGTGGGAGTGCTCCTGTATCACACTTCCTGAGGTGAAGAATAGGGCTCTGTAAAAGAAAGTGACTCAGGATCAAAGATTAATAATCACCCTTTCATTGTTGCTTTTGCCATTTTTTCATTTCAGAATAAAAGGCATAAAATTTGAGGGGAGGGAAAGTAGAATTTTAGGCAGCATGATTTATTTTACACTGTATTTTTAGATTCTTTAAGTATTTTAGTCAAAAAGCAAAAGGTTGCTAGAATAAGAACCGTAGGATATCTGCTCACAACTGACTCAGAGGCTGTTTACAGCAGTAATGTTCCTGCTCCTAAAGGCAGATCCAGAGCTGAACTTTTTGCAAAGGTTTGAGGTGGGATTTGGTTCAGATTATGATTTGCTGTTACAGCAGCTACAGGCCCCTGCTGAAATCAGAGCTTCCTTTTGCTAAGTAGCTCATATTAATTAAGAGGCAGATTCTCAATATGAAGAAAAAGGGCAGAACAAGAGTGCAAGAAAGGAAACATTATTTTCCTTTGTATATTTGTAAGATGACAACCGAGTCTGAAACTTTATGAAATATTTGGGAACTGAACTCAGATGTTCCAGGCCAGTGTTCAATCACGAGATATCCTTCCTCTGGTTTGTTGCATGGTTGAGATGAGAGTAGAGTGAAATAAATTCTGCAGCTACTCTGCTTGTGTTTGGCAGCTCTTCCATGAGCTTCTGTCTGTATGTGCTTCCTTTGCCCTTGCTTCCCATTCCCATATATTGAAATTTTACAGCTTAAAATTTCGGTCCTTCAGTAACAGAGATGTTCCAAAAAATGTCAAGTGACAGATGAAGTAAAGGTCCCTGCCTGGCCTTTCACCCTGACAGAACGTTTGCAAATAAAATGCAAACCTAAGGGGTTTTATTAAACTTTGCTTTCTGCTGTGTTAGAATAGTTCTTAGAAATAGAGTAATTTTGGCTGCTACCTTCATAGAATACAATTCTGAATTGGATATTGGTAGCTTTCGTACTTTATTATGTATTTAATACTCTTCTTCATGCCACCCATACCCCACCCCCCCCTTTTCTTTTTTTTCTTTTAGAAGCCTTGAGTCATGGGATTAGGCCAGACTGCCAGATTTTGTCTGAAAATGAAATGCTTACAGTTCTCCTGAGTGTGATTAGGGTCTCAGGAGTGTGAACCTAAGGCTGGAAAACACCAAGGATCAGAAAACAAAGACTTTTAAAAAATCAAAATACTTCTAAGCTGTTACAGTTAGTTTTAGGGACTGACCCAGGTTTGAAGATGCAGGTTGGTAATACTGTATTGTATATCTCATCTCAGAACCATGTCCAAAATGCAGGGATGTGTGCTGGGCTGTGGCTCCTTTATTTCATAATGGCAGAGGCTTGAAGGAGGCATTGGGCTTTGCTGGCAAATGCCTTCAACATGGAATTCTCCGTGTTGAACCTGCTCCAGCTGCTTGTCCTTTGTGCAGCAGGTCCAGGTGGGGTGGGAGAAGGAGCAGCCTGGGTGTGGTGTCTTTACTTTCCTATGCACAGTTGATAAAGTAAAATTGCAAATTGTGTCAGCCACAGGGAGGGGAAACTTTGGCCAGACCAGCCCCTGGTATTTTTAGAAAAATGAGGGGAAGCTACGAATAAGTGTGTTCAGGGAGCAAAATGCAAGCTGTGCCACTTGCCAAAGCAGTGGGAATATCTTTTTCCTAGATATCTTTTTACTTGAGTAATAAAGGCAACCTCAGGCGAGTGGTTTCTGTGTCCATTCATCTCACATACATATTTAAGACTTACTCTAGTGGGAAGTTTTGCCTGCCTTAATAAAGTCCCTTTTATTGTTGTCTTCATCCTCTCTGTCATTTGTCACTGAGAGCAATGTGCCAGAATAATAGGAATTGGGGCATGGATTGTATTATAGATATCAGTGGGAATTATGAGCATGCATCAGAGGGAAAACTTCAGAATGTTAGAAACAAATGTATTCTTGATCTCCAGTGCATAAAAAATGCATTGTGTTTAATTTAGGTGGTCATCTCACACTGTCCTCACATCTTCATGGTGTCTGTGAGGGACAAACTCTTCTTTCAAATTTCCCAGCCTAAATCCACAGTAGCTGTGCTGGAAGTATGTTCAACTTGACCTAGAATCTCTGCTAGTGTTGCATCTCTGTTAGCACAGTATGTGCTGTATATGGCAGGAGCTATAGGGTAACAACCTTGCTACAGGGGAGCTTTGCTTAGAAAGGTTTTAGAAGGTGTTAGTCTTATCTCCTGCGGCTGCTTTTCCTAGAGGCTAATATTATGGATTGTTGAGGAATACCCTGAATGCATTTCATAGAGGTCAGCAGGTAAACTAACTTAGTTTCAATAAATTAGCTTAGATAACAAGAACAGCGGGCAGTATAATTTGCTAACCTTGGAGCTGATTAGTATGGAACCTATGTATTGTAACCCAGAATGAATTATCACCATCACCATGAAGGAAAAGGTAAGACCATGGAGAGACATTTTGGGGTTGTCAGAGGTAGGCATAATGACAGACATGGCAGACCACATAAGGTGTCCCTATAGATTTATATACACACCCCAAAACCAGGCTTTGTGTTACATCTCCCCTTGAGCTGGTGACACAGTCTCTTCAGTTTGAGGACATCTTCTCACCAGGACCCCTCAGCAAGCCCTGTTCCTTTTGCCAGGGGTTTCAAGGAGATGCAAGGGGTGTATGTGCTGGTAGGAAACTGTGCACTGCATGGATTTCCACTTCAGCACAGGGAGAACTGGGCACGCACTTTGCAGCATTGGGACAGCTACGCCAGGGCAGTCTCCTCCCAAAACCAGGTGCCAGGACTCTTGACTTCTAAGAGAAGCAGAAAAAACAGAGGTATATAATGAGATTTGATGGTGTGTTCACGTTTTGTTGAGAAGAGGGGTGAACTCCGGTCTCCTTAAAGTCGTGGTAGAGATCCACACGTGAAACAGGTACCATGGCAACTTGGGCTGCTATCTTGTCAGCCTGTTTCACCAGGAGGGAGGGTGTTTTTCTGATGACTACATGAGCCCTGTTTTGCCAGTCAATCTGCACATCTACTAGAAGTGTTTTGCTAGGACAGTTTCCTGGAAGAGTGAAGTAGTTCTGTTGCACAGAAATCCTTGAACCTCCTTGTCTCACAGCGTGCAGTACTTTATTTTTCCAGGAACTTCTTTATGAGTGTGTCTGCACTGCAGCTATCAATCAGTTGCTTGGCTCTGATCTCACCTCTCCCTTCCTCACTCAGAGGGGGTGCGTGGAGTCTAAAATTTGCTTCACAAAGGCAAAATCACTGCTGGCTATGGCAAGGAGCTTGCAGAATGAAAACATTCTTGACATTTTCACCAGGTAGAGCTGCTCAGAGCCCAGGGTAAAGAGCCAGTGCTGGTCCATGTTAGGGAGACTGGACTGCGAGATTTAGCTCCATGGAATACTGCTGCTTTATTCTCTCTCCATAAGGCGCAATGGTGTGATCAGTCCACATTCCTGAGTCATCTGATTTGCAGGCCAAATTTTTTTATGTAAAGGCTGTTTTCTGTTGGCTCATTAGAAGCTGCATTTCAGAACCTCCTTGTTTTAGGAAAAGAGGTTATGAAAATTAAAACTAGCAGCAAATCAAGCTTTCTGGGCTCTTCTCTATAAGGGTCAGTGTGTTCCTTTAAAAACAGACATTGTGAACTTTGGGCATAGGAAACTGGGAAAGATGCCAGTACAGGATAGAATGAAGATTAATGCAGTCAGCTTCTAGGCAAGTTTTCCATATTTCCTTTCCAGGATGTCAATATGCTAAGATTATTTATGAATTTATATAGGATATTGTTATAATGGCTGCCAAGAAAGACTCTCCCTCTTAACCTAAACTGTAGCGGTTCTAATGTTTCAGTGTGAGGCTTCTCCTGCACAGAGCTGCTACTGTGCTGAGCAGTACTCCTGTGAAGAGAATACATTTCTGAAGGGATTACGCTGAAATCGCCCAACTTGTTTCCCTTTAGGCTTAAGTGAGATTTAAATTTTGGCTTGTGGATGTGAAAAACAAATACATTGATTTGCTGAATTGCTTCCTGGTCCCAGGAAGCACTTTCAAATAAAGATAAAATTCTTTTAATGCTCTTTTGCTCACACACCTCAGTGCAATAGGGGTGAACTCCTATGGACTGAGACAAAGCTGCCACAATAGAATAAATATTAGCACCTCACACATACCATGGCCCAGTTTTCTACGGATGCTCCAGTTTTTCCATTGTAGCCAATTATGTTTGAAACTAGCAGTTTGTCCCAGTTTCACTAAAATAACACCTTACGTTTATGAAGTGCCTATTATCACGAGTTTCCCCAGGATTTTACAAATTACAAAAATATCCCTTAATACCTGTGCAAGCCGGTGGGAGATGGAGGTGGCAATTGGGAATGAAATTACAAAGACAGTAAGAGCAATAAGAAAAGACAAAGTGCAGTACTTTGACTTGTTAGAGTTAAGGAATGAGTTTGAATCTACTTGCATTTTACTCTGCCTGAGATAAAATATTGAGTAAAAATCTAGAAAAGCAGAAAATGTAAAGATTCGTTCCCTTTTCTGTCAGGAATACCTTTGATTTCAGGAGAAAAAAACCTGGTGAGCTTTGCCAGGATTCCCTGTGGATTTCTATTACATCTCCTAGTAAAAATCCATTGTTCTAATGCCTTTTGACTATGGGATTTCTACACTTTTGGTCGATTTTATCAGCTTAATAAGAAAGCTACTGTTCTGCCTTTATTTGGTAGGCTATGAGTGCCAAATGAAAGTTCCACAGAAATTAATTAAAGATTATTTCCTACTTTGCCTGGCATTCCTCAGTAATAATGCCATTTTTTTCAGAATTCATGCATGACCTTCTCAGTGAAGCTCTGTCGTGCACAAAAAACACCAAAAGCTTGTCATAAGTGCATCTTAGACTCAGTGCTTCAACACTACATAGTTGCATTTCTTATTTTCTTTATTCATTTGTGAGACAGGATTATGCTTAATCCTATCAACAGCCCCATATTGGTGATGTGCTGGCATCTTTTCTAGGTATTGTGCTCTGTCAATTATTACAGAGGCTGAGAGATGTGTATAAGACAGTTCAAATAGTTGAGCTGGCAAATGTTTACCCCGAGTAGCTTTTGATTCCTAAGAAAATCCCAAGGGGATTTTAATTGGTCTTTTGCTCTTTGCCTTGCCTGTTAATTTCCTTTTGTGGTTTTTTTTTTTTTTTGGCAGGGGTATACTAAACATTTATGCCAATAATAGTCTTCAATGAAAAATGCCACCAAATGTAAATCAGACTGTTTTGCAAAGCAATTTTAGTAAAGCAAAAACAAACTTCACAAATAATCCACAGTGTATCCATTCTTTTAAGCTACATCTCTTCCACACAAAGAAATAGTGTTATCCCACTTCAGAGATACTAGCAGTTGGAAGTGGCCTTAATTCAGCTATAAGAGTTGCATATAATTCTTTTCAGCCTGAGATTTGAAATCTCATTCAGTGGGAATGATAAGGCATGTTGCAGAAGACTGTCAAGGAGGTGGGTTCCCTTTCCAGGAGAAACAGCAGAGGTATTGCTTTTTCAAAGCAGGAAGCTCCTTCCCCCTTTGCAGAATTCCCCAAATCTACAAGCAGGTTTTTAGGATGTGGAAGACTGTTACTTCTTAGAATGAATAAATTATTTTCTTTCCATTTCCACCTACAGGTCTGCGAAATATTTTGCTGTGCAAGTCTTTGCTGTGGATCTGTGAGCCCCCCCTTCCTAGAAAAGGCTGCATTGATGCTACACCCTACACAGAATGAGCCTTGTATTGCTCCTTGGCTCAGAGGCTCTGCGTTGTCCTGCATCTACCCCTGGGTCCTGAGACCCACCAAAACCTGGCTGAAGTGGACTGCCACTGGAAAGATTTTGCTAGAGGAGTTGGAAGGCAGTAAAGCCAGACAGAAAGGTTCCCCAGCAGACAGGGCATTGGCCTTACACACATTCAGGATGCTGCATTTGCTCTGAATATTGACCCACACTTTGGACAAAGTTACTTTCCATTTCTTTTCTTGCTTTTTGTCTCTCCTGTATTTTTATACTCTTCCAATACGGAATTGTCTCCCAGCACACATTTTCATGGCACATTGCCAGTAGCACCTTGAGTGCAATTAAGGTCTCACTGCAGCACCACAAGCCTGCTCAGTCTGCCTGCTGCTAGGAATTGTGGATGCATTTGCCACCCCTGAAAATATTCTCTCCTTTCTCCTTCTTTTTCCAAGATTGCTGTGTGTCTGGGAAACAGAGTGGGGATGGAGAAAGACTCCTTTTAAAAATCCTTTTTCCTTTTTTCTTTCTTGTTTTGTAGTATCTTTTTATTCTGTGAGGAAAAGGAGTTATTACGTGGCAGTGACTGCTGCGGCCCTGCTGGCTCATGCTCTTCTCTCTGGCAGCTCCAGCAATCCAGCCACAGAAGCCACACAGGAGCACGTGTGCTGGCTAATGTGTAACTAACTACCTTTGTTCTGCTGTTGTTCTTTCTGAGGCTTGGCTCTTTTTTTTCCCAGGACTTCAGTTGGCTGGTTGTTTTTTTTTTTTACTCTGAAATGTAGGGCCTGTGGGGTTGTTGCATCCAGCCTTCTGCTGTCGCAGGTGCAACCACGTTCCTTTCCCAAACGTGACAAGTTCTGTCTTAAAACTGGTTACAATTACTCCCACTGGAATGCTGTTATGAAACCTGCACATCTCACACTCGTCAGTATTATTAGTTTGCCTGTGCTGGTGCAGCCAGGATAGCCGAGGGCCATATGGAAGATGCAGCATGTCACACAGAGAAGTTTTTCTACTGGGCTTATTTCCCTGCTTCCCTGAAAGCCACTAAGTAAGCCAGCAAAATATTCTGTCATTTTGCCGATGTGGCCACATAAGATATGGATTTCTTTTCACATTCTTATCTGGCAAACTGTGTTATCAAAGCTTTGTAGACTTGACTGCAGATAGCAATTGTACATTTTGCAACTGCATTGTTTTTGGAAGATGCTTCAAAGTATGGGTCAAGTCTGAAGGCAGAATTTGCTTCAGGTCAGATAGGGGAGGAAGGAAGTGGGTAGCAGGTGGAAAGAGAGAAATGTTTGAGTGCTTCAGGTCACCTGCAAGGACTGAGAAAAGCCAAACTAGAGGCTTGGGGAAAGAAGAGCAACTTTTTGTGGCTTGCAGGTAAAGAGGAGATGCTGTTTAGCTCCTCAAATCTTTCCAGTGTTGCTGTGCTGCTGGCAAGGGCACTTTGACCATGTGGGACTGGTAACAAGCTGGAGCTGTGCCCTCAGCTTGCCTGAGCTGCAGATTGCACGGCTGCCACAGCTGGATCGTCCTCAGTGGTGTGCCCTTGCTCATGGTAAAAATAACACATTGGGGTTTTCAGACTGTCTAAGTAAACTGACATGCCCTCACAGGAGGAGAACAGCCCTTCACCAAGCAGGTTGCTAAATGAATTTACTTACATTGAGATTTCTTTACATGAATAAAGCCTTAGTAGATGCTTAAGCTTAAAATTTTCTAGAAAACATTGCCCATGACTGTTGGTATGCAACAGTTTTCCTTGCTCCTTGAAGAAGCTTTTCAGAACTTATTTCTTAAGGGAACAGGAATCCAGAAAGTTGATCAACAAGTTTTCTGACATTGATCTGCTGCCTCTATAGATGACAGCTACTTTTACTGAGAGACTTTCCTGCAGGAGCTCAAAAGCAGGTGCTAGGAATTATGTTCTTGTTTAGGCAAATGTCAAAGCAAGAAAATGTTTAAACTGTAGAACAAATTCAGGACATACAAAATCAGCGAAATTCAAAGAATGCTGGACGTCTGTCCTGATCTTTAGTATGTTAGAGAGGAGCTGCATTTCTCCTGCTCCCCGTTATCTGTCTGAAAGCCCTTTCCTCAGTTTTCATGTGCCTACTCTTTGTTCTTAGGTCATCAGGCACCCCGAGTGAGACATGATTACAGATATTTGCACTTCTTATGCCAATATATTGCATTAATCACCAGGGACAGCTAAGCCTGTGTCTGAACATGAGGAGTTTGCGTCTTTAAAAGCACCCACAAGAATGAACCCTCAACACAGAACCAAAGCACATGCTGGTGCAATAAGATGCTTACAATCACCATAGGTACTCATATTGCCCAAAATTCAGAGGAATTGAAGTGAGTAATCTTTAGGGTGTGCAAAATAGGTGTGAAGTTCCAAAACTCCTGCCCCATTTTCCACAGCACTGATCACTCCTGTTTAATTGGTTAACTGCCTTCAGTTTGATCCCTCTGTGAACTCAGGTCAGAAATATGATTAATTAACATTACTTAGAAGGGTTTGAAACTTACATTAATATTACTTAGAAGGGTGGAATGTGCTGTGTGTTATGTGCTAGTGCTGCTAATATTAGACACTAATGTATTCTGAACAGATTCAGGACAAACCACTGCCTTTTATTGAAACAGATAAATTGGTCGCATTTTTTTGTGCCTCTGCCTGTCCATCTAACCACTCTGATGTTCTCTCTAGAGTTTCTGCATGCTTACAAAATGTTTTAAAAGATGTGATTTCAATACACTCTTTTGACAGTGGTCAAGATATTCCTACTCCCCAAGGTGTTAAAGTGAGGGAGGTGGTTATTTTTTAATTCAAATCTCATTCATCGGGAGAACCTTGCATATGTGATTTTCTGTAAAATGTCATGAATACTTAAATATGCATTTATAGTGTAATTCAATATTAATTATTCACAAGGAATTGTGTATTTGTGCCAGCTGTAAAGCACAATCGAAATTGTGCATTGAATGCAGTGATAATGCAACTGAGAACAGTATTAGTTTGTTACAGTAATTTATCCTGGGTATTTGGAATGCTGGAGTGTCCTGGTTATCTGAGCACATCTTTTATTTTGGACTGGTGCAAAATTAATTACAATTCCTGATGTTGTATGTGCAGCTGTTCTCTCTCAAGAAAAAGAAAATCCCACTGGGGTAAAAACTTAAAAAGAACACAAAAAGATCAGGGAATTGGCACTTGTGTTTGCAAGAATCTGAGTAATTTCACAAGTAGAACAAGAATCTTTAATGGTCTGATTGCTAAAACCAGTAACTCCAAGAGGAAATCATTAGACATGACCTTATTGCAAACAGGAATTAATAAAATGTAATGTTAGGATACAACACATTTTAATTAACGTAATGCCTATTTCTGGGAGATGCTGGTTTCTATAAATATTACCTGCATATACAGTACTGCTAAGGAAATTGGTATAATCTGGGATTTCAGTCATGTTTCTCCTGGGCAATTTTTTTTTTTTTTTTTAGTTTTAATTTTTTTCCTTCAGTCCCCACACTGACGCCTTATTAGATTATATTTAAGCCAAACTAGTTTCTATGCCTGCCTAATGAGGAGAACTGACATTAAACTTCCAAGCTGGCTAATTAAATAAAAAGAATGTAACAATAATGTGTGTTCCTCTCTGTCCAGGAGGCTGCCATGAACCACTGACAGCTTTATTTTTTGTTTGTACATTAGCATTGATGTATACAAATATAAACTATACCCTCTCCAGTGTCCCAAGATGCAGTAGATGCAGTGTATGAGGGAAGTAAGAAAGTAGAAATAACTACCATTGACAGATGTAGGAGAGATGAACTAATGGGAGAAAGGTGTGAGATATCAAAAGCCAAGATTTTGCCTTTCCTGACTTCTCATTTATTGTGCACAGCATGATGTAGAATTAAAGTGTCTGGGCAACAGTTAGTTAATGTGGAAAGAAGGATTACTTAATGCCAGAATCTTTATTTTGCCTGATCTTTTTCTTTTCCTGCTAAAATCTGGTCTTATGAAGTCTTGGATTTCCTTTAGAATTACTGGGACTACTCTTTACCATCATTAGTGTCACATGAGATTTTATTAATAGTGATAAAGCAACTATCACAGTGTACAAAGAAAAAAATATAGTTTAGGAAAAATAACATTTGAAATTTTTTTCAGTAGTCATTTATCTTGTTTAAAGAGCATACAGCATCTGTAACAGGTGCAATGGCACTGCGACAGTGGGCAAGAGAATCACATCAACAAGCAGATAGCACATGGAAACATGAGGTCATCTTGTTTGCCAACTGTGCTCCGAGAAGTCTGTTATAACAGAGACTTTCAGAAACCTCTGATTCAGAAAGCTGATCTTCCAGGAAGAAACACGGCCATGCAAGGAGCTAGAGGTGACTTCAGTTCTTCCTAGTGGGGGTGGTGAGGCACTGGAACAGGTTGCCCAGGGGAGTTTGTGGATGTCCCATCCCTGGAAGTGTCAAGGTCACGTTGGATGGGGCTTTCAGCTATCTGGTCTAGTGGGAGGTGTCCTTGCCCATGGTGGGAGGGTCAGAATGAGATGGTCTTTAAGGTCCCTTTCAATCCAGACCATTTTATTGCTTCTTAATCTTGTTTATTCTCCAAGTAGTTCTTTGAGATGTCATATGAGATTGCCTCGTATGGGCAAAATATGGGTTACATGGGGTGAAACAAGAGAAGACAGAAAGTTCCCCAACTTTTCCTTTGCCCCTGGACATCAGAGTGGATTCAGTGGGAAGGAAGCACACTTAGCCTTTCAACTGCACGGGACTATGAACAGGGGCCTGGTGAAGTAATACACCCTTCAAATGCACATGTTGATGAGCTGCAGTGGCTTTTCTGAACCAGTAATCTACACTACTTCATTCATTGTAAATGGTTTAATGTTTTGCATTTTGAGAGTGCATTTCAGTCAGAGCTTTACAAATACTCATTAAGCCCTGAAACACTGCTCTGGAATAGATGAATAAATTATATGGGGAAAGTAATCATTAGAAACCTTGTTGTTTTGTTGAATGGTGTACAGTTTTCATGTAACCCAGGACTTAAGTGCAGCAAGTCCTTGACACCTATTTTCACTTTCCTATATGAATATTCATTTGACTTAAGTTAGCATTTCATCCCCACATCTTATCAGAATTAAAATTCACCCTCCTCTAATGGAAACTGTGCTGTTTCTCTGCCACAGAGAATGGTTGGCATCAAATAAAATTGTTCTTTGTTCCAAAACTGTGGTTAGAATATCAGATGCTGATAGCAAACACTCCTGGTTTCCTTTACATCCATGAGACAATACAATAGACAATTGATATGTGGCTAGTGTAAGATTCACTCTGGACATTCCAGGCACACTGGGCTTTGTTAATGCTCCAATGTACAGCTTGACATTATGTGTTGCCTTGCTTTGAGTTGTGTTTCTTTCCCTTAGTGCAAAATATGTTCCATTCTTCTAATTGTATCATAGATTTATCTTAAATACATATATCTATGGATTTTACATTTTGTTAGTGCTAGGTTTTGTTCTTAAAATCCCTTTAGAATGTTAAAATGAAAAGAAAGTATGTTCCCAGGGACATATGGTGCGTTATTAAATGGTTCCTTCTAAAAGTCTGGTCCACTTTGTTAATCTCCAGATGTTTCTCCTTGCATTAGTATCAACTTAAATGAAACAAGTTTAGTCAAAGTGCTCATACTAGGGAAAACATAACCATAATGGTATAATTTTTGCTACTTTTCTCAGTGAAGCTGATATTCGAAAGGCTGGAGCTGTAGGTGCACTTGATCTTGCCATCAGGTCTTATTATGTCGGAGCTTGGATGTTCACAGAGCCAAGGGTAAAACCTGCAATATCCTAATTCATCTTGTAACTGCTTTATGAACTGTCAATATCTATTCTTCTTGGTTCACAAGCCATACAATAATCTTAGAAAAGTAAGTATTCTCAAAATGGTTAAAACTGAAAATTGCAAAGCTGATCTCCCACGTACCAGAGTTTATATGACAAAATCATCAATACCACCAGCTGTTTTTTTCTGCACTCCAGACGGACATAATTCTGATAAAATGTGGAATTTTAGCGTGATTTTATCTAATTTGCCTTAGCAGCAGCAACCCCAAAGGCAGGGTTAAGTAGAGTAATGACCTTCAGTTGAGGTATTTGTTGTGAAATTCACCGAGGATGGAGAGAACGGCCTGAAGTGCAAATGCTGGCTTGTTATCAGTGTCTGGAAATGCCTTAGGCCACTTCTGCCACTGCTACAGCAAAGCTGAGCCCTCCTCTTGGGAGTTAGCACATTCCCTACAGATTTGCATATAATAGAAGTAGTTGTGATAGTTTCTCAAAAAAGCCTTTGTTTTCGCTGTGCCTTTGCCAAACCTGAGCCAGAAATGTGTCATCAAAGCAGTCATTTATGTATTTAAAAAATGAGTGCTGTTTTCACGCTGTTGCCATGGGACAGCTATAGCAGAAAATGAGCAAAACACCCACGTAATTATTGTTGACAGAATACAGTTTCGATTTTATCAAGTGTAACCCCTATGTGATATGTTGTTAAGGCAGCCTTCAACATCTCAGTGAGTGAAATACTGATTTGAGGAGTATGCAGTGCCCAAAAGAGATGTACAATTGTTATGCTTGAAAAACAGAATATCTTAAAGACGTCTGTCTCACTGAGATGATATGAGAGTAATTATTGTTAAGTCTCCGAGGAGCAATTAGAGTTGTTTTTTATTAAATTTTCATGTCTTGATTGACATTGAAACTGAATGAATCAATATGTAAATCCAGATTACAGTGATCTAATAAGACATTGAGAAAGACGATACTTTACAAAACATTCTGTGGCAAAACTCTACAGCACTGAGAGAAAAACCCCATAAATTCATCATTTTACAAACTGCCTTGCTGTTGCTCTTGCTTTTGAATTTAATCGGCTTAGCTACTATTTAAATTAGATTTCAGAGGATGCTGTAATTAAGAAGGGGGATATAATTCATCATTTGTAGAGATCACATCCATTCTGTATCTAAATAATATAAGTTATTTATAACAGTGTTGTATAACAACCTTAGAGAGCTTTAACCATTAATCAATAACAATGGAGAGATGCTAATGTGTAAAATTGAATCAGATATAATAATATACCAGTTTGACAAATATCAGGCTATTCCTTGCTGAAATACATAATTCTTTCTCCTGATTTTCAGGGCTACTTACTTCACTGATTAAAAGGAAATCTATTTCAGGTGGGTTTTATTGAGAAGAGCAACACATTTATATATATTTAAAAGATATATGGAATAGTCCTACTCCCTCAAGAAAGGAAGGGTTAAATAAGAAAGAATCATGTTTTGGAAGGTAATACTGCAGTGAATGAAGACAGTTTAGTTTCATTTAGTCTACATAAAATAATGAAGTTTTTCAGTATGAATTAAGTCTGTATTTTGACATGCATATTCTAACACGTAGGAATGAAAAGGTGTGACACAGATGTAAGTGTGCTAAATTACTGAACAATGTTTTGCTGACCTTGCTGACCTTTTGAGTGATCAAGTAAACTGGTCAAGTAAACTATTTTGGTCTTTTCTGTGGAAGTCCACCTACACAGGCTCTAGGGAATGAAAAATANTCTTTTTTTTTTTCCTTTTTTTGGCGGGGGGGGGAAACAGACAACCTTTTCCTAGTTTTGTTGTGTATGATTATTTATTTATTTTTCCTCCCTAAGCCAAGCAAAATAAAGTTTTATTTTTATTTCACTGTGTTTTGGGCTAGGTGGAGATACAATCAAGCAAAGGAACACAGGAGGACATTTATGGAACCATGCAGTATTTGGGGATGGAGGAACAGCTGACTGATATCCCTCAGTTTTTTTTTTTTTCTATTTTGTTTAAAGGTTTNTTCTCCTGATTTTCAGGGCTACTTACTTCACTGATTAAAAGGAAATCTATTTCAGGTGGGTTTTATTGAGAAGAGCAACACATTTATATATATTTAAAAGATATATGGAATAGTCCTACTCCCTCAAGAAAGGAAGGGTTAAATAAGAAAGAATCATGTTTTGGAAGGTAATACTGCAGTGAATGAAGACAGTTTAGTTTCATTTAGTCTACATAAAATAATGAAGTTTTTCAGTATGAATTAAGTCTGTATTTTGACATGCATATTCTAACACGTAGGAATGAAAAGGTGTGACACAGATGTAAGTGTGCTAAATTACTGAACAATGTTTTGCTGACCTTGCTGACCTTTTGAGTGATCAAGTAAACTGGTCAAGTAAACTATTTTGGTCTTTTCTGTGGAAGTCCACCTACACAGGCTCTAGGGAATGAAAAATATATGACAGAAAA
This sequence comes from Donacobius atricapilla, assembly GCA_013397315.1. Lineage (NCBI taxonomy): Eukaryota > Metazoa > Chordata > Aves > Passeriformes > Mimidae > Donacobius > Donacobius atricapilla. Next base: position 115,295 of record WBMY01018179.1, on the reverse strand, counting down.
AAAGCATTTTTTCTATTATCTTGACTCAGTCCAGTAAGATTCAAGAGTTCTGCTCAAGAACCTGCAGAAGGTTCTTTTTCTTGTACCTGTGTTTTTAAAGTAACCTGTGCTGTTCTGCACTGTCACAAATTGCTCTCCAGCTCCGTGTGAGAGCAAGATGGGTGACAGGTACCAACATGTGGCCTTACTGCTGGGACAGTGACAGTTTTGCCCGTCCTGCATTTGTAACTTACGGATATTTTTTTTTCTTTTTTTTTTTCCTTTTTTTGGCGGGGGGGGGAAACAGACAACCTTTTCCTAGTTTTGTTGTGTATGATTATTTATTTATTTTTCCTCCCTAAGCCAAGCAAAATAAAGTTTTATTTTTATTTCACTGTGTTTTGGGCTAGGTGGAGATACAATCAAGCAAAGGAACACAGGAGGACATTTATGGAACCATGCAGTATTTGGGGATGGAGGAACAGCTGACTGATATCCCTCAGTTTTTTTTTTTTCATTTTTGTTTAAAGCTTTCCTGTTACTATAGCTACTGGTTTTGTCATGCTCACATATAGATGGTTTATTACATTGCCTTTGGAACCTGATTGCTGTTGCAAATCATTGAAGCCAAGAGTGGAAGGGGTGCAGGTGTGTAGCAGGAGACTATGGAATGAAAACCACAGAAGGACCTGAGCCCAAGCATAGGAAAAGAAAAAAGACGTGGAGAATTGTCAAGAAGGCACAAGTGCTGGGATTGTAACAAAAAGCAGGAAGAAACTGGAGAGACGTCAGATATTGGAAAGCTGTGATGAGGTATGCACATTTCATGTTGCCAGAAAAATAAGGGAGAATGATTAACCCTCAGCTACCCCCCTCTGGAGCCAAGTAGATAAGCAAAATCTCAGATTCTTTTCAAAGGGGTCTTTGAAAAAAGGATTTGGGAGATCACAATGTGAAGAGATTGTTCTGCCTGGCAAAAACTTATTTAGGAAGAGGACTGAGACCTTGGCAAGTTACAAGCCCACTAAGGTAACATCTCTGGAAAGGTAGGGCAGAAGATTCTAAAATGGAAACTTCTCTGGAGTCTAATGTGGGGGTTGCTATAGTATGCATAGAGGTGTTTTAAGTGATCTACAGAGTACCAGCAAGCTGTTTCTGGGTGTATTAAGAAAAATGAGGTGAAAATTTGTTTTATCTTTGACTTTTTCAAATTTGAAAATATCCTGTTGAACAGGTTAGTTTCTATTACTGCTATAGGAACTCCAGGGTGAAGCTTTGGGTCTTCCAAAGCAAATGGAGAGCAAACTTAGGGAGGAGCCTGGAAAGTGAATTCAGAGGTCTTAAATTTCTTTAGAAAAAATGTCCTACCAAAGATTGCTGGGAATATGTGACACTCTGCTTGCCCTAACTATGATACGTAGTTGCAAAAATTGGCAGTTGCCAAAAGGGCTGGAAAAAGGGTAATACCAGTCATAGATAGAATGGTGGACTCAAAACTGGGGAAAAAAGCTTTGATGGGAATAAAGTGACATATCTCATATTGGGGAAAGAAATCAAATGCATAGTTCCTGAGGAAACACCAGAGAATTGAACATTTTCATTTAAAAATTTGAAGATTTTACTATTAAGGATCAGTGATGTTTGTCTTTGCATTTTACCGTTTCTAAAAAAAGGATCTCTTCATACTCAGGTGTCATAGACTGACAGGGAGTCTGTTTGTGTTCATAAATATGGAACTGACTTCAAGTGTCTGCTCTAAAACAAACCAAATGTTGATAGTCACAGGTACATCAGTACTGAAGAACTGAGGATTTCTCAGTGCTGCCAGGCTTACAGTGTCCTTTGCCAAGAACAAAAAAAAAAAAGAAAAAATACCCTCAAGTGTTCATTATAAAATGTAAGTTAAATTTCTGGAAATGATCCTGTGACTTTGGCACATAATTGTCCTTTTGTATTTCTCCCTTCCACAAATAACTTGAGCACTGTGCAGACATTTAACTATTGCCACCGCTGTTTAGAATGATAAGACTTGTCATGACAAAATTATGGCTATTTGTTATTTAGTTTAATTTTTGATTACCAAATATATGCTAGTGTGTGGATTCTAGGTGCTGGGTATGTAAATTATTGAGACTTTGTGAAATGCAAAAGAGAGAAAATGAAGAGGGGATGGGACTATGTTAAATATAGTAATCATAAAAGCTTGTGTGACAGGAAATTGTAAATTGAGAGTACTTAGGGAATGCATTCATTCATTTTTGCTTTTGTGTGCATTTTTGTGCATTTCAGAGGACATGCTTAACTTGATTCTCTGAATATAATTCTTTTGGGCAAATGGATATTCAGGTGAGAGAGAGGTAATTGAATATATTCAGATGTTTGCATCTAGAAGGTAAATCGGTAGAATGTCTTTAAACATGAAGGACATTGGTAAGGAAAACAGAATTATTTTGAAGATATCTTCTGGATTTCACAAAGGGTACTTTCAGTGAGAACATACTTTTGAAAACCAGTGGTGGCTTGGAAAAGAAAACCTTTTAACTGAAGATAACTACCTTTTTTTTTACTCGTAGGAGAGTTCAGCATGTTTTGGACGTAGAAGTTTGGATTTGTTATGCAGCACCAGTGTTGCCTTCTCAATGTCATTTCCCCATCTGTCTTTCTCAGCAGTGTCACTGTCTGGGCTGATGCCTGCGTGCAGTTTCCAGATCCCCTCTCAGATCCTGCAGCACAGGGAGACGGTGACCCTCCAAACTATTCTTGTATAATGTCATGCTCCATATCTTCCTCAAAGGAACTGTGGATACAATTTGAACTTGTTTATATTCTTTCCAGTGGCCAGGAAAATGAATAATTCCTTTTTCCGTATTTGGAATTCCTTCAACAATAGATTTACCATTATTTAACCTTTCTTATTTTATCAGCTATATTTATCTTTGGGTGCTCTTAGAATTCTGTTGCCTGACATAGGTCCCATTGAAATTTAGGAAAATTTAGTCTATTGCAAGGAATATAGGCTCCAAAAATCTTACTTTGTCTAAAATTTGCCATCACTTTCCCCAGAGCATAAACTGCCCCATATAGAAAGTGTTAAAGATGTTTCATTTAATGTCTTATAAAAAATAACTTACAAAATGGTAAAACACAATCTATTGGTGACAATACCTTTTCTGTTCTGCTCAAGATCTATTTGGCATTGTATGTATATACATAGATATATATTTATATATATATTCTGTCCTGGAAAGTGCTTAGGCTGGAAATGGGTGATGCAGATGGTGTGCCAAATTTTTGTATGTATCTTGTGATTCTTGCCCTTCCTTCTGTCTCGCTCTCCTGACTTCTGTAGGTTGTGTGGTTCAACAGAAAACACTCCAGATCAGGAATGAGTATGTGCTCTATATTTAGTCATGTCATCAGTAATACTATTGTGCAAGTTGCTTATCTTTCTTAACTGTATCAGCGACTGTCCTTCCTCTCCTTGTAAGTAACAGAAATCTTTAAATTCAAGAGGCTGCCATGAATTCTTCCTGTCAACTAGATAGACACTAAATAAGGTGCTCTTTGGTACATATCAGGCGATGACAATTTTTGATGTCCATCTATTTCTAAAAATCTTAACATTTTGGACCAGCATTTCTTTTCATAGAAATATAGACTAAAATGGATCTTGTAAGATCATCTTTTCATAGCTCCAGACCTGAGACAAAACAAGTATACTTAGAATTTCCCTGACAGAAAATTTGTCTGAGTCAGCCTTTAGAAATTGGTGATAAGGAAAATACCATGATATTCCTACTTAAGGCTGCTTTACTGCCCATTACATTTGGGAAAATTTCTATGTACCATCTATCTTCAAATTTATCTTGGCATAAATCAAGCTGTTTTCTACTCATCCTGACATGGATGGACAAGGAATAAAATTGATTGGTATGTAATAAGTATAATCAACTATATTTTAGTTTCAAAATAATACAATAGTGATCTTGTTTGCTTTCCCTACCCATCAGGGTAATGTTTGGTCTTGGACTTGAATATTTTTAATTTGTCCTCTTCATATTTTAAACAGTCTTAAGACTTCAGACTAGAAAAAAAATCTATCTGCATGTTCAACCTATTTCATTAAGTGCTTCTTCATCCTACAGCTTGGCACTGGCTTTAGCTGTGCATGACCTTTTTTTTTTTTTCATATTTAAGAGTTCTGTTGGTACTCCTGAGATGGCTTTTCCCCATGCTGTCTGAGAATCCAACAGCTGAAGTTGTTTTCCCCAATTTGAAGAAATATACCATGGTGATTCCTTAGTATAGTTCTTCCAAAATCTGAAAAAGTGTTGCAGTTTTGGAGTAACGGCATTGGAAATTTTCCAGGAATGTGGATTTGCCTAGTTTTTAAGATCTCTTCCCTATTTCCCCTATTATCTGACTAATACATTCTTCTACCTCTAAGAATCAATGTATTGACTTCTGGTGTCTTAAGCACTTACCATTGCTAGATGGGAATCACACTGCACAATCCTGAAGAACAGTGTGGTTGCACAACCTATATTTCAGTATAATCAGACAATGAACTGCTCTGAAATTGTCTTGCAAATTAATCCGTCCCACCATGAAACCTTTCATGATTTTAATTCTCAGCTGTTCGAAGCAGAGCTGGAAAATCATGCTAAAAGGCATAATACATGTTTTGCAGCTAAAGGGAATAATACATGATTTGCATTATGGTTTATAAGCTTTCTTAACCAGGATTTAATAATTCAGATTCATTACTCTTCAAATGCTCTGCCTTTGTCTGGCCTTGCACCTTTTATAAGTCATGCTTATCCTTTATAAAATATACAGGTCATGATGAAAAAGTCATAACTAGCAGGCTTTTCTATGCATTGTACCTCATTTAAGCTTCCTGAAATAGCAGCAGCTTTTGACCTCTAAGATCATCAAATTCAATTGTATTGAATTCTCTGAAAAATAGGAAATAGATCATTAGAGTACATACCATGCTGAAATCCATCTGTGATTGTGTAACCTTCTAGACACTGGATCTAATTGCGACTGAAGGAAATGATACCTTTATTTTTTCTTTTTTTTTTGTGATTCTCATATAGTGTCTCCTGCACTATTTGCAGATTCCTACTCCATGTTTTGTTGAAAAGTTATAGCATATGAAGGGTTGAAAAAGTTCAGGGAAACATGCAGACCTGAATGGTGCAAGGGGGGGGGGTGTGTAATGAAAGTGGAAAAAAGAGGAAATAAAGTATTTGGATGTTGCCACTGCCAGGGTGAAGCTGGGTTGTTAGGGCAAGGGCTGAAAAGAAAGGGATGAGGTAGAAAGGATGTCCATATTCAGTGAGTTTATTCTGGAAATAGTAAGGGCACGTAGTGATAGGAAAAGGGTAATAGTTTTATACCGAAAGAGGATATGTATTAGGATTAAATTCTTTACTGTGAGGGTGGTGAGTCACTGGTGGTTGCCCAGAGAAGCTGTGGATGCCCCAGCCCCGGAAGTGTTGAAGGCCAGGTTGGATGGAGCTCTGAGCAACCTGGGATAGTGGAAGATGTCCCTGTCCCCCAGGGCTGGGAGAATGGAATGAGGTGATCTTTAAGGTCCCTTCCAACCCAAACCATTCTGTGATTCCCTGCTTCAGTTAAAGTGCAGATACAGATTTTGGCATACTTTAAAATGTAGCACTGCTCTCCCAATTTAATGAAGTCATCCAAAAAGTGTTCCCAGAGGATGCAGACAGAGCAAGTAATATTAGTGACACATTCCTATAAAGCTGTCAAATGTGGGTCCAAACTTGCAGTATTCAGGGATCTCATGAAGTCTCCTTGAATTACCCAGTTATCAACAAAGGGAGCCTCAAATATCCTAGCTTTTATTAGATACTTGTTGAAGAACATATTTCACTTCCTTTAGCTGAGTTCCAGATATTGTGGCCTTAAGGTCCTAATTTTACCCCAAAGAGCTTCTTCCAGACAGTGCCTCTAGAGTGCAATGAATGATATGTAATAGAAAAGTATCTGATATCAGCCAGGGAGGACTAGAACCAGAGCCTGAAGAAGAAAAAAAGAACAGAAAACCCAGAAGAATATGGTAATCTTATTAATGGATGATGCCTGGAGGCATTCTTCCTCCAGGGCTCTAAATCACAAACCTACCTCCTGATGAGGCCAAAACAAGTCAGGTTGCAGACTTTTATGAATCTAGACTAAGTTTTCATCTTGATCTTTATTTTGGAATAGACCTCTGCAAGTTATTGTAAGAAAATATGCTTTTTCAATAATGCAGTTCTCTGTAATTTGCAGGTGTATGTGATAATGTGCTAATGCCTCAGGCACCATGATGCATCAACACAAGATTTGGTCATATGACAATAGTGACAAATTGAATCAGGGAGTTTCTAAATTGATATAATGAAAGTATTTTCACCACAGGCACATGGGAACTACTTGCTAAGAGAGGCTGTTGAATTTCTGTCCTTGGAGTATTTTCACATCCCTACTTGGACAAAGGCCTGGGCCACCTGGTCTAAAATCAATGCTGACACTGCAAGAGGCTACACTAGTGACCCCAGTCTCTTTAATTGCAAGAACTGAAGAAAATCAACAAAATGGCTCAAAACAAACAAAAGGTGATTCGTCATACACAGCTCAGGTAAGATGAGCATTAGGAGCACTTTGCTACTGCTGGATGATAGGAGTTATGTGGGCTCTAGTCTGGACAGGTTCACAGAAAAGATCCATTAGGAGTTAGATATGGAAACAACACCTTGAACAAGAGCTTTCTGAGCTCACAGCTTCTGCAGGCAAGCACTGGATGTACGCACTAGAGCTGAGGAAAGAAGCTGGGGAGTCATCTATGCCTGTATGGCTCCTGCACTCTTTCCCGGCACCTGCTCCTGTTGGGATGTGAGACAGACTACTAGGCAAAACAGACATCTAGTTCGACCCCGTACAGATGTTTTTAGGACCTGGAATCCAAACCACAATAATGTTTATTCAATGAGTTATTATGCATTTGAGGTGCATAAGCCTATTTTGTCACGGTGGTCAAGTGGCCAAAGCCTGGTGGAGTTACAAGCTAAATGCAATGAGGTCATGCAGCTGATGGAGAACGGGAGACTTGCTTCAGAGCATCACGGCAAATGAGTGACTCCAGAGCAAGGGTTGGCCTTAATCTCCTCTGCACAGACCTAAACATCCAATGACACTAAGTAACTTGTATTTGATTTACTTTGAAATTGCACTAGAACTGACCTTACTGCAAATTCTGTGATAACTCACACCTAACCAGAGTGACTCAGAATTGTTAGGGCTTCTGTGGTGGGTTGACACTGGCTGGACATCAGGTGCCCATCAAAGCTGCTCTGTGATTCTCTCTCCTCAAATGGTCAGGGGAGAGAAAATATAATGAAAGGCTCATGGGTCAAGGTAAGGGCAGGGAGAGATCCCTCACCAGTTACTGTCGTGGGCAAAAGAGACTCAACGTGGGGAAATTCACTTAGTTTATTACCAATCAAATCAGAATAGTATATTGAAAAATAAACTCAAATCTTAAAAACACCTTCCCTACCCCTCATTCTTCCAACTTTATTCCTGATGCTCTACCTCCTCCCTCTCAGTTGCATAGAGGGATGGGGAATGAGAGCTGTGGTCAGCTCATCCCATTGCCTCTGCCACTCCTCCTTCTCAGGGAGAGAACTCCTCACATTACTCCAGCGTGGGGTCCCTCTCCTGGAAGACAGTTCTCCATCAGCTTCTCCAACTAAGTCCCTTCCCATGGGCTGCAGTTGTGCATGTGCTGCTCCAGTGCAGGTCCCTTCCGCGGGGTGTGGTCCTTCCTTCAGGAACAGGCTGCTCTGCCATGGGCTCCCCCATGGTCACAACTCCTGCCAGCAATCCTGCTCCACCATGGGCTCCTCGCTCCCTGGGTTTGCAGGTCCCTGCTCCAGCACAGGCTTCCCATGGGGTCACAGCCTCCCTCAGGGATCCACTTGCTCTGGAGCGGAGTCCTCCACGGGCTGCAGGTGGATCTCTGCATCCCCGTGGGCCTCCACGGGCTGCAGGTAGGATCTCTGCATCCCCGTGGGCCTTCATAGGCTGCAGGTAGGATCTCTGCATCCCCGTGGGCCTTCATAGGCTGCAGGTAGGATCTCTGCATCCCCGTGGGCCTTCATAGGCTGCAGGGCAGAGCTGCCTCACCAAGGGCTGCACCACAGGCTGCACAGGAATCTCAGCTCTGCTGCCTGGAGCACCTCCTGCCCCTCTTTCTGCACTGGCCTTGGTGTTTGCAGGGCTGTTCCTCTCACATAATTTCACTTATCTCACCCATTCTCTGGGCTCAATTCCTCCTTCATGCTAACTTTTTTCCCTTTTAAAATCCGTTCTCCAATACATTGGCCAGCATTGAGTCCATCCTGGAGCTGGATGGCATTGCCTCTGTTGGACGTATGGGAAGCTTCCGGCAGCTTCTGACAGAAGCCACTCCTGCAGCCCCTCCTCTTCCAAAACTTTGCCATGGAAACCCAATAAGGTTTTAAAAAAAAAAAGGCAGCATAGAGGTTTTAGTATTAGAAGTTTTAATCAAAATTCTGACATAGGATAAAGGGCTACAAGATACTCTCTCCTGCCTTGTAACTGGGGATAAACTAAAATTCTGTGGCTTGTTGGAAGATGAGAATATCAGTTAGTCTGCTATGTGTGCCACAGTAATGACCATTTTTGGTTGTTAGATGACACCATGTTAGTACAGTGTATATATACATAGTACAGCATCTTCTTCAACAGTGGTCAAAAAGGGAAGTCTACACGAAGCTCTCCTGATGCACCTGCAATGTTACCTGAAACTGGTGTAAACTAGTGCAAAGCCCTCTCTCTCCTGATTGATGCTGCTTTTCTTGCTTCCTACTTTCTTCTGATGATTTATTTTGTTTATGTAGAAGAAAAAGCAAACGTTATCATTTTCCCTGTACTGCACTCTCCCCTCTTACACTCTCCTACTGCATGCTGGCATTCTCCCTCTCCCCAACAGCCGTGTCCTCAGCTGGTCTCCTCTTTTTCTTTACTAACTTGGCCCCAGTCAGACCCACCTACCCTTTCTCACCCCTCTTTGCAGCCTGTCTTTCCCGTTTAACACTCTCCTTCTACGCCAAGCTTGCCAATGTCCCATTTCCTGCCTTTTTGATCCTTCCCTCTTGCCCAGTATCAGAACAGCAAGAACCCCACAGAGCCACGCTTGGCTCTCCCACCTCAGTGAAGGAGACATTTCTAAACCCTGAAGCCCTTGGCTTTGTCAATCCTCCTCTCCTGCTGCAAGTACCACTACGGCCAAGCCAAGACACTGGCTAGGACTCCCCACCTGGCATGCATCCTCACTCTGCTGGCTGCCGCTAGGATGAGAGTAAGAAACGTACGGGCGCTCTGCTGCATGGCAGCCCACTCCTTGCTTGTCCCATCCACTCTGTCCCTAAACCACACTGAGTGACTGGAGCACTTAACTCTAGCTGGAGCATCTGCACACACCACACCAGCACCAGTAAGGGTCTTGGTCTGACCGGGAGCCAGCCCAGCCTCACTGAAATGCACCGGGAGGACTCTCATGTTACCCTTCTGCCTTTTCTGGGTCATGGATGAACACGGGGGCTGGCCCAGGTCCCTCTCGACGCCGGTGACAGCTCTGCTTTGTCAGCCGGCTGCTGTTGCTGCCTCTCTGCGATGTTTTAACCTTGGTGCCCCCGTACCCTGTGCCCGAGGTTCAAAGTCCCCCGGCCTGTCTGTCCCTCCTCACCTGGCGCCGCTGGCGAGCGCGTCCCCGGGGCACGGCGGCAGCCAGGTGCGCTCACACCTGTACATCCCCCGCTCCGGGCGCGGCTCCCAGGGCTCCCGGAGCGGAGCACGGGACAGTCCCGGTCCCTCCGCCGGGCGGAGAGCGCCTGAGGGGAGGTGCGGCTCCCGCCCGCGAGTGGCCGCCGCGCCGCGCTGACCGCGGGGATGGCCGCGGG
>WBMY01018179.1:60682-104767 GCA_013397315.1 Donacobius atricapilla | reverse complement strand
CTGTTTACGGTGAGGTTTGCGGCAGGTGGAGCGTTGCCTTGCTGAGCGCCGGCCGAGGGGGAAGGTGGATGGTGGTTTTGTTATTTTGAATGGCTCGTGGCTGTGGACGCGGCCCCGGGAAGTTTTGCAAGTTAAAGGCTTCCAGTGCCTCTTCCCAGAGACGGGGCTGAACGGATGAATTTGCCTTGCCAGGGCTGGTGGTGGCTGTCGGGATCTTTCATGTGGCGTTTCTTGTTCAGGGAGCAATTACCAGCAGGGATGTGTTGCTTATTGAGATGCTTTTACTCTATGAGGTGCAAGCGTGTCACGGTGAAGTAAGATAACTACGGCGGTTTCTTTCAAACATTGCAAATATAAGGCTTTTACAAAGCCAAACACTGATGTAAAAGTAGAGATTTAATTAAATGAGTAAAACTCTGGGACGTCTTGGATGTAGAGTCATGTGTCACCAGTGATGTCCTTGCATTTTCCTTTGGAAATCTGAATGCCTGACAAACTTAATGGAACCAACAGAAAAGAGTTGGAAAATGCTCAGAGTATCACATTGCTTCAGTGCAGGACTGGGATGGCTAACCCAGGTTGTTAAGTACAGCCCCAATCACTGCTGACAACAGTGTCACAGTTGTCCAGTATTGAAATGCCTGCAGAGTGTACCCCAAAATTTTTGAGTAAATTGAGGTTTTAGTAACTATCAAACTTCCAAACCATACTGGGCCGGGGGAAGGTGCAATTGACTGAAGGTTTAACAAATGCCTCACATGTTGGCTGTTTGTTAAATAAAACACCAGGTGATTCTAAAATGTCCTTTCTTCATCCACAGAGGAGAAAAAGGGCATTCAATCTTCATTTGTCTGAGCTAGAGAATTCCTTACAGAGCTGGGCTGGGCAGTTAGTTTAGCCCTTGACTCTTGAGCAGGAGGTAGTAGCAAAGCATTAGAGAGCAGCTCAATAACACTTGTAGCTGCCACCCTTTATCTATGGCCAGTGCATTGAAAGGAAGGAATAAAAGTTCTGCTGGTTGCACTGCTCAGAGATGGAACTCTAAAATATCTAGTCTGTAAATGTACTGTAAGCAGATCCTTTACATGGGTACATAAACTTCTAGGTGTAGGAATACATCTATTTGTTTTTCTGTCCTGTCCAGAAACTTACTTGTGCAATTTTAGAACAGCTTAAATTCCTCTTCCCAACTGCTCTGTTTGGAAGATCCATCTCTTGTCTTGTTTGTCAGGCAGTTACAAAACTTTTAATTTCTGATCAACTGAACTGGAGTTATGTGCAGTACATTTTCATAATTTGTGCTAATAGTGTTCTTTACCTTGGGCTGGAACTGCTGCAGGAAATGAAATAAGGAATGGAGTATGTATTTTACTAAGCAATTTAATAAACTCAATCATCTTTAGCCAAGCAAGGTTTTGTGAGGAGACAAAGCAGTATTTTAACATAAATCTGTTCAGTTGAACTGCTTCAGACCAAAGATCCTCCTGATACGGAATGCAGTATTTAACTCTTCAGCAGTAACACTTCCCCCAGCACTGCTCTAACCTCTCTAATTTCAGTGCAGAGGCTTCCTAAGCCTAGTGGAATTTGTCATTTTTTTCTTCCATGAGCATGCTGAGCTCTTGTTGTGCTCATGTAAACATCAGTATCCTTAGATGATGATTTCCGTACCTGGCTGCTCTGTTCGTTCTTCCTGTGCTGCTTCCACGTGTTGAGTTCTCAGCTTACAGAACAGGTTACTGGTCCCTAAATGCATGATTTCACATGTTGTACTATTAAATTCCATTTTCTGGCATTCCAGCTCTCAAAACCCATAAACTCTCCTGGATAACTACCCAGTCCTCTTTGTACTGGTGACAGTTCCAGTCTGGCATGGTCTACAGAAATTTCAAGAGCACATTGTTACTCCTTGGCTACTAATTTATTAAAGGGCGTCAGAAGGAATGTTCCAAGAAACCCCTCCCCTTTGTGCTAATTTCCACAATTAATACACCCCATTGTAGTTTTACCACATTGGCCACTTGTAAGTCTTATTATTTCTCTAATGAAATTAGAAGTATTACTAAGTATTATTGCTGTTTCAAATAACTTCAGTCAAACATTTTAGTTGAATATATACAGGCCAACTCCACTTACGCAACTGATTTCTGAGATCGTGAAAATATAAGATAAAACATTGGATGTGAGCTGTATTTGGTGTTAAAAAAGTCAGCTAATTGTATATCCATTTACTTCCATGTCTTTATTGCTTCTTCCAATACTGTGGACAAAGTTGAAACATCATATAGTAAAACAAAGGTTTGAAACATCATAAAGTAAAACAAAGTTTTATAACCTGGTCAAGGTTCATATCAAAACCAGGTAAGTTTTTCTCCCCTTTCCAACAGGAGTTTGAAAATTTTCAAAACTCCACTTCTGTTGTATAGAAGCTTTCCAAATTAACGTGCTTTGGTTTAGAATGTTCTTTGCTGTTCTGTACTTGGGCAGCTGTCCTGTAGTTGAAGGGGTTCTCTTTTTCCCTTTGGTTATTTACTCAAGATGCTTGTCTGAAATCACATTCCCTCTTAGCCTTGTTTTGCTCAACTAAGCAAGCCAAGTTCTTTGTGCAGCTCTTTAATAAGGAAGGGCTCTCCGTCTGTTTGATTATCCCGTAGTTCTTCTCTGCACCTCTTGCAATATGAAGTCATCTTTGTTGCATGAGTGAACAGAATCCTCTGCTGGAGTGAGCTTTTGTGAGGCTTTCAAACAACAATAGTACTTTCTTGGCTCTAAAAATTTATGTTTTCTGCATTTTAGGTTGTTTGCCTATTTAGGGAAGATGCCCACACTGACAGCACATGTGAATGCTGCCAATTGACTGATACATGCAGGTCTTTCTTTTTCTTTAGTGCTTTAAGTTTTAAGCACTGTAATTTATACTAGGAAGCTACATTCCAGTTCTTCCCATTTGTGCATGTCCATATCTTTGCGAATGATTTTCTCTGTTCCAAATGTTCCTCAGGTTTTCCTGATGGTGGCAAACCCTGTAGGGCAGTGCTGCCTCTTACCCTAAAATCACTTAATAAAACATTAAAATAAGTGATGTATAAACTGATTCTTCTGGATCTCCATGTAGTAGGTTTTGAAAGTATCATGGTTGTCACAGTTTTTGAGTGCTGAATACAGCTTGCACCATGCTTTTCCTTCTCTTTGTTTGTTTGTTTACTGATGTTTTTCAAATACCTTGTGTTTGTGGGGCAAGTGCTTCATGGGAGAGTCACTGCAGAAGGGTTGTTGCTGAGCGTGTGTGGAACTGAGTGAAGAGTGGACAGCACTGGCTCTAGTTGGTTTCTGGTGGTTGGGTTGCTGATGTGAAATGTTAATTGTGGTTGGCAAACTCTTTGTGGGGAAGGAGATGGGACATGCAGGGAAGGGTAGTGATGATGGTAAGGCAGTGCATGTATGCTTTACAGTGCAGGGTTTTCTTTCCATTCACTTCTCTTTTTCTGATCATCCAAAAGACTTGGGGAAGTTGGAAAGTGTGGAATGCTTTTTTATTATTTTCTTACAGCTTTCAAAGATGGAGGTGGCTATTGCTGTGAAGGAGTCTGTTCTTGCAGTGTTAAATACCTAACTGGCTTGTATTTAAATATGTTTAAAAAAGCATACTGCTGCTACAGAGGTTCTTTTTGAAAGCTGCAATGGTATTGCTCATCTGAAAGGTAATCATGCATTCAAACTGTTGCCTAGATTTAGGAACAAAAAAAGTAGAATTCAGCACTTAAATCTCTGAAGTTAACCTTTTATTTGTTTCTGAAGTCAGTTTCTACTTCAAGTTGGCCTTTTCTTTGGGTAACAAAGTGGATGTACAAGAAACAAACCCGTGAAATTGGCGTAACAATAATCAGTAACTCTTTGCAACTGTAATTCTTTAATTCTTGTCTTTAGCCTGTACTGTGTGTAGGAAATATTCATGGTATGTGTCTCAAGTGTTTAGAAATAGCAGAAGAGCAAAGCACACTAAACAGAAGTCTGCCTTTTTAACTTTGATTCTGCTGTACCAAGCATGTACATTCAGGTACAAAGTCACTGAAGACTGTACAGGAGTTGATATTTACCCACAGTGGGCTACAGATGATACCCACTTAATGATTATTTAATCACAGAAGCCCAAAGGGGAAGAGGCCGTCTGGATTATTGAGTTCAGTCCTTTTGATTATCTGAGAAGATTGGTTTATAATCTCATTAATAAATTTAATCAACATGTTTCGTCTGCCCTGCAGAAATTCCTGTCTTCGCCACTCCTAAAAGGATGTTGAAAACCGTAATTTTTTTTTGTGGCTGTTTAGGTGGGCTAAGCCACTCTTTACTGTATGTGTTCCTTGACCTGCTGTAAACAAATAATTATTTCTTACTCTGTTCCCCATGGTGGTTATTGCTGTAGAAGTAAAAGATACTGGAGCATTTAGCTACTGTAAGAAATAGTGTGTCGATGATGTCCTTTGTGGTTCTTGACCTTGTGCTTAAATAAAAGTTAATGTATAAGTAAGTATATGAATTGACATGAAACCCACCTGTGAGGAGCTGGCCCATGAACCACTTTACTGTGTCACTGCTGTGCAGGGCCAGTTCGAGCTGGGGGCAGTTCCTGGAGTGGAATAAAAATTGGGTAGCTGGAACCACGTGAGAACTTCACCAGAAGTGATATGTTCACACTATCTTTAGAAAATGTGAGGACAGTCACTGGTGAAATGAATGGGTTTTGTGTGCGATAGAGTGTCGTGGGGAAACTTTTAGTGAAAGAAGCCTGGAGTGGTTCCTCAGCAAGGGGGCGTAGACAAGACCTAGTTTGGGTAAGCTTGGGAGCACCATGTGCAGCAACGTGGATTCTGGCCACCAGTGATTGCCTGCAGTCAGGAATTGTCCTTGAGGGGGACTGGACTTCACTGAGGTAGTTTGTACGGGTGGAAAAGCGGGCGTGGAACTGAGAAGTGGAAGAAAAATGCCAGCAGTGGCTGTTGCGTTGAGGGGCGAGGGTCGGGAAGCTGCTGTCCCGTCCCGCCCTTGTGCGGGAGCGATCCATGGTCTTGAGCGGCCTCTACTGGCTCATGGCAGCAGGAGGAAAGCTGCCAGCCTGGGGGAAAGTCCTTCCTCTTCTCATTCTAAATTTTCTTGGAAGAAAGTGTTTCATTTGGGCTACGGGAAAGCAGAACTATATACAGCAAAAGTAAATCTCACTGCGTGTACGGGTTTCTCTGCGTCTCTCTTTCTTGTCCTTCGTTCTCCCGCTTTGGGTTTGGTCAGACAGCCTGTTTAATACACTTTGTTGTCCTGGGTTGTGAGCAGAATTGAGCTGGGTATATTGGATCTGCTGGTCGGATACAGTAGCCGTGTTTCATTCCAGCTGGGGCAACAATTAAGTGTCCTTTTTGATGACAGCTGAAACGGGAGATCACTCATTAACGAGTGCAGTAAATGCTGACGGATTTGTGCTCAGGCAGGGCTGGCTGGCAATTGCAGAGAGCAAAGGCAGTGCTTTGTAGTTCAGCTTCCAGAAAGCGGGAAAAGGGTACGTTGTGAAATTCATAGTGCCTGAATTTCAGAGTGCCCTCTGGAAGAGCAGGCTTGGAACTGTGCTTGAGGAAAACGCCATGTGTGGTTTGGTTCAGCAAGGTATGTGAATGAAGAGGGATGTTGTGTGCATTCCTTAGGGGAGGGAGGAGCACATAAGGGAAGGTGCTGGAGTTTGTTTGTTTGTATTGCAAGGCTGTACCACAAAGTACTTAGCTTGGTTCATTAATCTGTGTTGCCCTTTATTCCAAGATACACACATGTAGGAAAACTGAATTTTGACTGCCTGAAGAGGCCAGCAAGGATAACACACTTAGAGTGAGATGTGTTTTTAGGTGTTGAACGCTTCTGGAAATTAAATTTTTCTGGGAGCAACATTCTTTCGTTCTGGTTGGAGTGATATGTCTTCCTTGTGTTGTAACTCAGAAACAAAGGCATGAACTGTTTTTTCAAAGCTGCCAGTCTCCACATTTTGTTTACTGCACATTCCAGCTTTTTGAACATTAATGTGTAAGAAAAAATCCATTCATTCAGCCTCTTCCCTAAAGCAGTGTCCACTTCTGCATTCCTTGGATCTGTGCACATGAACAGATGTGCCTTTTTAAAGAGGTATATATGGCAGTGAGGGTTTCAATATTTCTGAAAGTCTGTCTAAAGATTAAGAATGAATACAGTCATACAGCTGTACTGGACAGGTAGTGCTGTAGTCTTAAAAGTAGTTTTCACAACCTTGAGTTACATTTCAGACTGCTGTTACAACTGTGCAATATGCCTGTCACATCAGATGAGGAAACAGAAAATTTATTTCACACTTTTAATTTTATTTATTACACATTATCTGCCAGAAACGAGAGAATCTCAAATATTTGGGACAGCAGACTCTTGATATTAATGCTACGTGTTTTGTTGAAAAAGATTGTTTCTTCAATCTATCAGTAGTAAACTCTAGCAGCTGGACCTAGTGAAAAGGATTACCTATCTGCAGGCCAGGAGTGCAAGATGTTGATGTATTTTATAAATGGAGGAAACAAAAAGGTACCTTTTTCCAGGCAGGTCTGGCAATCCTGAAAAATCTTAGCAAGTGCTTCAGAGAAAAGAGAAGTGTGTGCTGTGAAACACGTGTTCTATATGCTGCATTTCCCCATCATTCCACTTGCTGCAGATGGTTTACACTGAGTTTTAACCTCACTACTGATCCAAGTTTGCTATCATCTCGAATATTTACATTTCTTTGGTACAGATTAAGTGTACTGCTTCAGTATTGTAGTGCTGGATCTCTACAAAGGCTGACTTGAAAAAATGCAGTGTCACATTTATTTAATATCAAATCTAATTCTAGCCAGTATGACTGTAGACTCTAATTCGCTGCTAAATCTACTTTTTTTCATCTTTGCCTCCTAGATGTACTTTCTAAACTTTTTTTTTTATGGCCTTGGTTTAGATAACGGTAAAAGATGGAGCATTTTATTTATAGCTTAATTGTCTTTTCCTACAGCATTATTAGACTGTTTTACAAGGTCTGCTCTGTGTCCTTAGAAGCAAAACTTTAAATTAAAAAGCAGATTTGTAATTAAAGATGTTAAAATCCAAGAAGAATCTGGTGGAGTGCCCAGCCCTGCTCTTTTTGATTGTCTGCCATGGAGTGCTTGGCAAGAATGTCACTGACTTGTCTAGACAGGTACAAAATCTTGTTACCAATACATAGTAGGTATGTGCTTTTCTGCCTGAAGTTCTGTGTTTAAACCCTTGTTCTCCTTTTTGCTTATCTGTATCTTTAAAGGTTTTATCTTTAGTTTAATAAAAAGTACAACCGAAACCACCAAAACTTTTAAAATGAGATTGGGATGCACTGCTGAAATGAAGTATTTAAGTAATACTGGATTTTATATACAGTTCTTTGTCAAGTAAAGACTTTTATTACATTTTTATTTACTTGCCAGAGACCAAATATCCTGAACTAAGAGCTGACTGAAGCATTTGAAAATACACATTAAATCTACAACATGCAGGTGATTTTTTTGAGGAGCTCTGTACAGACTCTGTAAAATATAATTAGCAAGAAAGCTGCTTTTAATTTTCTGTTTTATTTAATCTGAAAAAAATGTAGTTATTGCCTTTTTTAAGCTGCACATTTGTTTCAAAATGTAATAGTTTTAAGTTGATCTTCAAAGTAGCAAAATACTTGAGCAGCAACTTTTCACTTAGCTTTCATTTTTATTGTTCTTTACTTTTTGGAATTACTTTTTTTTTCTTTTTCCAGGGAGAAGGAAGACTTGCTTTGCTAAGGAAACTGATACCAATATAAATGAGAGCAATGAAAATACCAAGGCAGTGTTTGTCTATCAAGCAGCATAAATCAGAGGCCAAAAGATAAATTAATTATTTTTTTAAATGTTTGTCTTTTTAAGCCATTTTTTACATGTTTTAAATGTGTGCTCTGCATGTTAACCTCTGAGTGCTTGAGTTCAGTGCCTACTTTGGATCAAAGAAAATAACTGGGCCTTGTCCTAATACCTGGCATAATAGATCTGTTAGATCTTTTTCAGCAAAATCTTAAAACACATCTGGAGACAGAACTGTGCTAATGGGCAGGATTCATTTTATGTAATTTTCACTGGCTGGTAAAGCAGTCATATTTTCTGTACCTTTTACTGAAGATCAGGATTTTATGACATCAGCTGTTTGCATGGTGAGAAAACACTGACAAAATCTAGATGTAGACAGTTGTTCCACAGAGGACATGGTGATTCAAGACCATGTTGAATCTCCTGGACAAAATTAAAATTAAATTAATAAAAGTTAGCTACGAGATGATGAAATCCGTTTTTCTTATATGACAGTTATCAAACACTTGATATTTATTGTTACCATCTCAGAATATCAGCCCTATTTTTAAATTCTTTTACTTAAAGAGTGGAATTCATGAACATGCAATTTTCAAATGTAAAGTCTTTGCTTGCATTCCAATTAAGACAATTATATTGTCAAGTGGCTTGAGCAGATGTTTTTATTTCTTTGCTTGGAAATCATAGAATAATGCTGTTCTTTAAAAGCTACTTTTGTGCTTTACTTTTTTAGCACAGAAATGCTTGACTGCCTAAAACTATTTCACTTAGTGATGAGATTTATTCTTTTAACACTGCACTTTATTATTCCCAGTTTTCAATTTTAGATAGCCTAACCACTTTCCTTTTGCTCTTCTAGTTGGCTTTGTAGTGAGGCACAGTTTGAACTCATTTAAAAAAAGCAAAAGTCAATGACTTATTTCTCATGTGAAATCATTACATGAAATTCTTCATATGAAGAGATTACAGGTATCAAGTTGGGCTTTGATACTCATTTCATGGGATATTTAGTCCTTTCAGTTGAATGTGGAATGATAAATCTTTACTTCAGTGAAGTGGATCAGTGTAGTAGATGTTTTCCAGTGTCACTGTCTGGTTTTTCTCCCGTTATTGCTAGCTTGCCTAAGAAGGTGGACAGCTAAGTCTCTGGATCACGAATCTCTCTTGAGAGTTGCATTTCCCTGCTTCTGGAGAACATTGAATTGTCTAAGGAAATACTGAAACACCAGAATGGTGGAAGGGAAATTGAAATTACTGAGGTCTGTCTATGACAGCGTCCTCTGGGAAAGAAGTAAAACAGCATTCACTTTTATGACTTTAGGTACGTTTCCTTGGTGTGGCATGTGATTGCTAGGCATTTAGATTGTTGGGCATGAAATTTAGGTTTTGCTTCTGCATTCTCCTTGAAGTTGAAGGATTAAAACCCATTTCAGATAGAAGCAGAAGTCACAGTTAACATTACTAACCCAGAGCATCTGGTGTCAAGGTTGAACACAAGTTATTAAAATACCCGATTAAAGCATTTGAACATAATACCCAGTATCTGCTGAGCAGGAGCTGCTGTACTGATGCAGAGTAGTCCTTGCTGAGAGATTTACAAATAACATGGATTTTTAAAGTCTGGTAGTTTCTTTCTCACTGAGCAATTTGAAGTGTTGCAACAATATTGCTGGTTTTGCCAGGTGATCCTGAGAATTTCAGGAGAAATGTCTTCAAATTTTGCATGAGGTTTAAATTTTAAATAACCCTTGTGCTGAGTGGATTTCTGCACTGCAAAGGAACACCTACTCCTTTTGAGGAGTGACTACAGTAAGAAATCATTTAGATTGGAAAGGAAACTTAAGATCATTATGTTCAATATTAACCTGCCACTGCGAAGTCCATCATTAAACCATGTCCCAAGTGCCAATGAATTTAAATATGCCTAGGAATGGTAACACAACTACTTCGCTGGGTTGTTTCAAGGCTGGACAACCCTTTTGGTGAAGTAATTTTTTTCTAATATCCAATCTAAATCTCCCCTGGTGCAGCTTGAGGCCATTTCCTCCTGTCCTGTTGCCTGTTTCTGGAAGAAGAGGCTGGTCCTTACCTGGTTACAGCCTCTGTTCAGGTGGTGTAGAGAGCAATAAGGTCCCCCCCTGAGCCTCCTTTTCTCCAGGCTAAACGCCCTCATAAAACTTGTGCTCCTCCTAAGACGTGCTCCAGACCCTTCACCAGCTGTGTTGCACTTCTTTAAATGGGGAAGGTGGGATCTCAGCTGTGGCTTTCCCTTGGGACGGCTGCAGAGTCAGATGGCAGCTGAGCAGCAGTGGCAGGGCCTGAACTGGTGGGTCAGTTCTAATAACAATAATGATAATATTTAAATGTCCTAAATACTGGAAGTTTGTGAAAAAACTGTTTAAACTGAGTTTGTGTGAGGAAGAGAACCAAAGTTAGCAAAAGAGCAGGAAGGATGTGAAATACTTCTGGAAAAGTAGGTAAGTAGTGAACTGAAAGCCTCTCAGTGTGGATTTCTGGGTGTGTTGTATGTTCAGGAATCAGAAAGGAGATGAAGCATTTTGGACAGTGAGCAGTGTGGACTTGAAAAGGCCAGAAGCAGTGTTTATGTTGGATAATATGGATGGCTTCAAATGCAGTTTCTGCCCCCCTCCCTGCCCCCCCAGTTCTGTGTTCTCTCTCTGCACCATTTGCTGCATCAGCGTTGCCTATAAGGAAGGTCCCAGGGTTTTATTTTTTCCATTGCTCAGGTGCAGCAGTCAGCAAATAAACTGTTAAATGGTATTGATAAATAACATGGGCTAAAGACAGAAATCAAGGAGGAAAATTGAAGTTGCTGTGTATGGATGATGTGACTTTTCCCTCACCAGAAAAGCAGCAGTCGGAGGGAGAGGAGCTACAGGAGTCCAGGTTTTATCCAGCTCATCTTCCTTGATAGATGCAATAGAGGAATTGCAATTAGCAGTTTGGGGAGTGCCTCTGATTGCAGTGTGCTGTTCCTGTGTCGCTGTGGTGGGCAGACAGCAGGAGCTCGAGGAAACTGTTGTTTGTGGAAATCAGATTAAGTGTTGCCTGAAATTTTAAAAGGAAGTAGTTGTAAATTGTGTTTTTAAGTAACATGAATAATGTTTGAATTATTGATGAGCAGAAGAGCCTTGTTTGTGTATAGAAACGAAAACACTTGTAAATTTATGTTTAGACTGTTACACAGCTGTTTCCTGAGTAGTTTCTGTCACTTGGGATGAAGTACATTGTAAACAAGGCCAGTTGCTTTTTCTTTGTGGGCAGGGGTAGTATAGAAAAAGCCCTTAATTTTTATATATATTGGTCTGCTAGTGAATAATATATCTATTTTCTTTAGAAAGAAAATCCCAAATTGTCTTTTTGCATGGAGTTTTAAGATTTTTGTGATTACCAACAGAATAAGAAATTCTATTAATGCATCGGATAAACTGTGATAGTTCCAAATGAACTAATGCAAATGGAATTGGTTTAAAAGTAACATTCAACATCAACAATTTTGTTTTTCCCAGAATGTTAATGATATATTAACTTTTTGTTTCTTTGATCTAATTTTTCAGGAATTCCATGAATGAAAATGAACATGGTTTTTTACTTGTTATTGGGTCTGTATAACATTTCTGGGTGAAACTGAGTGAGAGAAATGTACTGGAAGTGCTGTTCTTGGTGAATTTTGGTGTCTGTAAATGATGTAGGTGAAAATACAAATTAGGCATGATTATATGTTTGATTGATTTAACAGAGAAACATTCTGTCACAGGATTTCTTGGTTCTGCAGTAATGTAGAAATTGAGAGATTGTTCACCTCTGCAAATATATTAAAAATTCTAGTGCATTATTTATTTTTGTGCTTAATTTGACTCAGCAGCTCTTCCATGCCAATTAACTTGACATTCCATTTATTTTGGCCACTGACATTTACAGTGAAAATGGTAAATTGCCAGAGTGAGGATTCTCTGCCAGGGTGGTGAGTAGAAATACAGAGAAGGTGTGAATTGAGCGTGTTATGGTTTGGGAGGATTGCCCTATGAAGAATTAGAGTGGAGGAGCAGAGTTAGGAAAGCCCCGGTGTTCTGCTGATTTAAAGGGAGTGTGCCTCTCTCTCAGCTGACTGTGGTTTTCTTTAGGTTTAGCTTTAGTTAAGAAGTTGAGGGTACATCTGAATCTGCCACTTAGGAATGGATTATTTTAAGAAAACCCAACCTTCTGGAAGCTTTTAACTGTTTGTGAGGTAGACAAAACAATTTCTCTGTAACAGTCAAAGAAATTACTTTCTGTGGGGAAGTAGTGTGTTAGAAGTTGTCAGTAGTTGAATTGCTGTCTTCATGAACAAAAATTACTTCTGATTATGAGCTGTACTTTGCTTAAACATTTAAATAGGTTTGCTTACTTCTAAGGTTTTTTGGTCATGCTTTAGACTGTTCTGAATTTGATATATGAAATCTTTCAGTGGGCATTTCATGCTGCACCATGTGTTTCCAGAAATGAGTGTTTGGTGATCTGGAGTAGAAGTCACAAAACAAATTGTGACAGCTAGTATGTGGGTCCCACTGGAATTTCACTTCTGAAGCGAGCTAAAATAAAATGTGTCTTAATAGTCTGTGATAAAAATGGATTTTTTTAAATCTTACACTACTGTGTTCTTGAGTGCTTCAGGTAATTTTGAATAGTAAATTGTAATTTCCTTTTCTGTGTTTCAAGCTGGTTTTAATCTAAAGCCATGTAAATTTGTTCTCCCATTCCTAGTGGGTCCTAAATTGCAAAAAGAAAAAGTGATTTAAGTCTGTTCCTGGTAGTTTTGCTTCACTTCTGACATCCTTGGTAACTGAATTCATTGAATGAGAGAAGGAAATATTTTCTCTGTACCTACCCAGAAGCTAAAGCATTCAACAAAATTTTGAAAGTAGTTAAGAAATACATTAATTACTTTATCACTTTATGTTATGGGCAAATTAAATTAACAAGGGTGATGTTTAAGTGCAAAGTTTCCAAAAATAATATGGGAAAGGCTTTTGTGGTATTGTGTTGAAATAATTATGTGTGCATGCATTTTGTAAAGCTCCTGGCATCAAGGTCTTAAAAACAAGCCTCTACACTTCATCTGCTAGGAAAAACCAAACACATTCCTCTGGATTTCTGAATGCTGTATGTGGGGAAAAAAAAAAAAAAAAGAAGCAAAAGGAAAAGAAAGGGAATTTTTTTCTGTGTTGTTCCATCTAAGGTAACAGTTGCTTTTGTAGTGGTTTTCTCACTTGAGAAAGTTGCAGAGCTCTAATCTTGGAAGATTTTGGCAGGGGAGTTATTCCCTCTTCCTAATCAGTTTGTGTCAAAATGCATTTATGTTAAAATACATTTATAATTATATAGCTAGCAGCTTCTCCCCTCCCCCTGCAAAAAATATTCCTGAAGCTCAAAGGTCAAAGGCTGTCGAGTGGAAACTTTTTTGGTATCTTATGCTGGATAAATAAATCTTGTGAGAGGTGAGCACTTGCCATCTTCATAAAAACATGATAAATACTATATTTACTGACACAAATTGCTTTGAGGAAATATTTCTGTATCGGGTTTTTTTTTTTTTATGCTGGGGAAAAATAGTTACATCTCTTTCAAAAGCTTTGTAAAATGGTGGGAGCTATTCTGTCCTCACTCTTTCCAGGAGTTCATGCTGTTTCAGTTGGGTCAGTCAGAACTTGGCAGTAAACGTTAGGCTTATAGATGTTTTTACGTTAATTTTCCTTCATCTTGAATGTGTGGACCGTTGTTTGGGATAAAGACTCCTTTCACTCACTCAATTTTCAAGTAGACTATGGAACTCTTAACTGTGACGTTTTTAATGTTATTTTGTTATTATTTTTAAAAGTGATTAATCGTGAGGGTTACTTGCTTGTCAACAGGTCTGACGAGTAAGGAGTTTGTTCTTAATTTGAAATGCAGCAGGAGAGTAATGCCCTTCAAAGCTTTCTAGTTCTTAGGCTGATATCCTTCTCTCCCATCAGTGTTGAAAACAGTTTATGCAGGGCATGTAAAACAGGTTTTTATTTATGTAATGTTTCTCTGGAAATAAACTTTAAAAATACTAAAAGAATAACAGGTTTTAGAGATTCTGAATTCTGAAAAGCAATGATTTGAATGCTTGGAAGAAAAGCACACCTGCCCACTCAAATGGGCTGCTGCTTCATATGTTCTTAATAATAATGTGGGTTTTTTTCTGTGCAGGCTTCTTAGATTGCCTGCTAAAGGAGCTTATCTTAAATGTCGCTGCTGCCTTTTTAAAGTTGCCTGGTATAAGGATATCCTGTATAATTTGTTATCTTAACTGCTTGGAGTAGCTGCAAACATCTGAGGGACCTACAATTGTCAAATGAATTCTTGCATTGTAGCTGATGGCGAAGTGCTCCTTGTTTTCAAGAAAAGTGAAATACTTGTGACCTGTGCAATCGATACCATTTGTTGAAACATGCATACACTAAGTGATGTTGTAAATGACAGACCTTCCTAGCATTCAGCTGCTCAAGGATTATGAGGAGTTATTTCCTGTGGGGATTGGGAAATTGTACTCTCTGCCTAAATGGGTAGGTTGGTACTCTGGAGAGGAGACTTGCTGAGTCAAGATGGGTGGGTACAGAGATTGAGAATTTCCTTGCCCGGATCAGAAGACAGAGCTGCAGATGTCCTGGGACAGCACTCAGGTTAGTGATCTGGGATAAATTATAGAGAGGAATTTTTTGTTTTGATATGCCTGAGGAAGGCTTGTTGAGGAGGAAGCGTACTTCTGGTTGGAGACTTGATCTCTTCCAATCTTAGGTGTGGCTTAACCATTCTGGGGTAATAAGGACACTTATGATTTCTTTCTCTCCATCCCCAGCCCATCTCACTCCTTTTTTGTGGGTGTGTGCACACATACATCTATTACTTACATTCTGTAAGCACTGGAGGAGGACGACATACAGCTGTCTGAAAAATGGCAGCTTTTGATAGGTTGGGATCTTGACCAGATAAGTGGTTTGTAGGTATTCCTATGGCTTGGTTTTACTCAGTGGCTGATAGTAAACTAGTCTATTTAGCAAGATCAGGATGTAGAAAATAGATACAAGCAAGGATAACTCTGTAAGGAAATACTGATTTATTGGTTTCAAAGTGATGAAAAGCTCATTTGTATTTAAGAAGAAAATGGCTGTTGAACTGTTCCACCTGGAGGAATGCAGCCCAATGACTTTTGATTTGAGAATCTTTACTGCAAGTGCTGGGTGAGCAAAATGATGAAAAAGATCTCAATCCTACTGGTTTCCCCTGCTGTCATGTTGGTCGCTAAACTGTCACCATAACCTGCGTGGTTTCTGAACCGCTGAGTAACTTTGCAGCGTGGCTGGCAGGGCCTTGTCCAGAGGAATCCGCTCTGGTGTTCGTTACCAGCCACGTGTGTGTTTCCATGACCATTTCGTAGGCGTTCTGTCGTGTGGGGGGCCCAGACTACAAATACAGTGTGTGCATCTTGCTCTTCGTGGGGAGACTTCCATGCAGCTGCATACAAACCAAGTTCTGAGAAAAAGCTCACTGACTCAAAAAAGATTTAACTTCTGAGTTTACGTCTGTGCTCTTACAGATTTAATGACCTAGTGATTACACTGAATATTAAACAGTAACTTCATTTTAAAATGCTTTGGTTTTATAACAAATATTTTAAAAAAATTCTTGGAACTTCAACTGAAAACTTCGAAAATGCCTTTGTAAAATCCAAACATGGATGGCTTATGTCTGAAAAGAAAGTGTCAGATACTCAAATAATTAAAATATCTTGTGTTCTAAAGTTGTCTTAATATTTTAACTAAAATTTTGCACTTGATTGAAGGTTTGTAATAGATTGTAAAACTGTTTTGTCGTGGGGTTTTTTCCTTGTTTTTAATTATTGCACTGAGGCAAAAGATCAAAATGCTTTTTTTTTGGTCTCAGACGTAACACTTGCAAACCTGCCTGTTCTTTCCTGCTGCTGCCAGCTGCATCCAAGCACTTGGAATGAGCTCACCTTAGTGAGTGTGACCTTGCTGTGGGCTGCTGCAGGTGAGCTGGCAGCTGAAATAAGGTATTCTCGTGCCTCCAAACAACTGCTTCCTACTTGAGC
This sequence comes from Donacobius atricapilla, assembly GCA_013397315.1. NCBI lineage: Eukaryota > Metazoa > Chordata > Aves > Passeriformes > Mimidae > Donacobius > Donacobius atricapilla. The sequence continues at coordinate 88,735 of WBMY01018179.1, read as the reverse complement.
TGTGTTTTGGGAAAAACAGAGCAATGCCTTTCACCGCAGACTGTTCAGAGAGGAGCAGGATGAGGGACCCAAACTGTTGGGGACTGTCCTCAGGAATAAAAGGAATAATCTGGGAGATTGCCAAAACTGCCCTTGGTTGAGCAGATGCAACCAAGGGAGTGACATGTTGAAGAATGTGCTCTTTGCTGTATTGTGGCCTCAGGATGGGAGAGGCCCCTCCTCATGGCTGGGCATCAGGATTTTAGTGCTTGTGGAGGGTTGACTTCAGTTTAAAGGGTTTCATAAAGGCCTTTTTTTGTTTCTTTGCTTGCAAATGAGCCACTACTTTTAAGATAATTTTGGCAGGCTGAGAGCTATAAAAGCAGGAAAAATAATACCTGTGTGAGAGATGCTGCTTCCAAGTAAGGGAATTGAAGCTGTCACAGCCACATTTCTGTTAACAGAAAAATGTGTACTGTGCTAGCTTTGCCGCATGAGAGAAAAATCTGTTGATTGTAGTTGTCTATCAGTTGTTCCCGTCACAATCAGTGGTACATCTGAGAACTAATGGTCTGATGTGGGGGAGAGTGAGGCAGTCTTGGAAATTGTTGCCTATTGTTGAAGATGTTGAAATTGTTTTTACACATAATCCTTAATAAAGAGTTTCAAGCAGCGCAAAATCCCCTCTCAGGAATCTGCTGAAGTGACGGTGCTCTGTTTCAAGCAGAGAGCAGCTTTCCCCAGGAATTGGATTATGCTAAGATTTATAGGAGGACCAGATGTACTCACTACTTAGATTAACACTCCAAAAAAAAAAAAAAAAAGTTAAAGAGCCGCATAGAGAAAGTGAGTTCAAGCATTCATTCAAACTCTAAATGATAACTGCAGTTTTAGTTTACTTTATAACCTGCTTTCCTTATCTCATTTTAGTTCCAAAACAAGCCCTGAGTCACACATTCTTGTTCCAAAGGCCAAGTTGGAAGACCCTGGGGCAGGCTCTGCAGGGTTCTGCGGTGCCACAAGAGGGCATTTTTTGTGCCAACTTTGTGACTGTTAAGGAATAAATCTATTTTTAAATGTCTCACTTCGGATTAATTAGCCTTGGAAAACAGTTGAAATGATGCATCTTTTCTCTGAGCTCCTTAGTCTCATAACTAAGAACAGGTTTAGGTCTTTGTTTTCCTTAATAACATGGGGAGTTTTGAATGATTTCTGTAATTACACAAAGCCTGAGAATTCAGAGTAGAATTGTGGTACATTTGGAGTTTTATGTCTCGTGAAGTTTATTTAAGTGATCTGTGTAGTATTTATTGCAAGGAATTAAGTTGGACACTGAAGCAAATAATAATGCCGGAACTGTTTTTCCTTTTAGGACCAGTATCTCAAAGTAATGTGGTTCAGTGTGAGAGATTGTGACAATAAGAACAGTGTATCCTTCTCCTCTGTTTATATGGCATATGAGGCCAGTAAAAACGGAGGCAGTGTACTGTAAACACAGCAACATGCAGTACTTTGAATATTGCAAGATATCATTATGCAAACATTTTGACAGAGTTTGCATTTAATCACCAAAGATCAGCACTGTTGTAAAGGGCAGAGGAAAAGCTTCACTTGCTGTTTCACTGGGAGCTGCTCCCCCTTTGCAGTGGGATGAGCTGCTGCTTTTTGCAGTGAGCCCGGGAAGAGCTGGGGGTGTCTGCATGGGATTGCTCCATGGTGTGCCTGGGACGTGCGTGTGCCTGTTCCCTGGGAGCGTGCATCCTCCCAGCAGCGCGGAGCAGTCCTGGCGCGGGGTCCCCAAGGTGAGAGGCTGCCTCCCCTCCTTCATCCCCAGCCCCAAACCCCTCGTGTGATGAGGGGGCTCGACTCATGGGAGAGCTGCAGGAGCAGCCTGCCAGAAGAGTTCATCCAAGTTGAAATACGCCTGGTTTTGAGCATTCCTTGGGAAATATGGCTGCGAGGAAGAACATCTAGGCCAGATGAATTGTTCTGGCAGGTTTGGGTTGTTCTGCCGGCTCAACTAATCTTCAGGGGCTTTCCGATCTCGCTGAACTCAAAACACAATTGTGGTAGGATTTTGTTTGTTCATTTCTGAAGGATGGGGATTTAAGCTTTACAAACCATCGCTCATGCTCTCGGGTTGGTGGGCCTAACTTGGGATGGAGACATTAGCAAATCCTGGAAGAACAGCATTGAGGGCTTGGAAAGTTGACACAAAATTTCTGTGTGCAGCAAAAATTGGCTGGATAGTTTTAATGTCATTTTTTTTGCACCACCAAATTCACATCTAGAATTAAAAAAACCCCCACACTTCTTAAATAAACAACCTGTGCATTATTAAATGTAAAGATAATATCTGATCTCTGTCCATAAAAGCTGAAGTTAGGGAAAGACCTTTAGCTTTATTTACTTCAGCCACTTGGTATTTTTTTTTCTCCAGTTCATAAATAAAATTTGTACGGCAGTTGTGCCTTTAAAAGTTAGCAAATGGTGTGCTCTGCCTCAGGAAAACAGACAGCTGTGCTTTTGTCATTTGGTTCTGCAGCATCTCTGCATGATTATTTAGAGGATGTCTGAAGCTTTCTGAGTACTTCATGTGGAGGGGTATGTTGGCATCAGTAATTTCTAAACATCAGTTAAATAACTTGCTTGTAATAATGCTATCCACTTAGATTTGGCATGGTTCATTATGAAAAACAGGAATTATTCTGCTGATGTAGTTTTCTATGGGGGATTTTTTTAAATTGTGCTGTATATTTTTCCTGAAATTTATGTGCTTTTGTATATGTTGTGCCTCTTTTTGTGGCTTGCTTGCTAATAATTGGATGACTCCATTGCTTGGTTTGGTTTTATTTGTTTTGGGGTTTTTTTTCCCCTCCTTTAAAAGAAAATCTACTTTATTGGCTTCAAAAAAGAAGTTTGTGAAAACCTTCTTGTAATGCATGTGCTTTGAAAGAGATAGTGGCAAGTTAAATATGTGCTGACAGAAAGGATAACCTTTAAATTGCATTTAAAAGAACCCAACCACCTGGGTTCTGTAGTGCTCCTGTGTCTTCCAACAACTTCATTTTGAGGCTGTTACAGAATTTGAGGTTTTTTTGCAATGAGAAGGTGCATGTGTTGGTAACTCCTTTTATTTACTCTTAAGGAACAGTGTTTCAGTCATTTAAAAGAGTTTATTAATGCTAGGATGGCAATTAAAAACCTTCAACGTATGTCTCTTTTAAAGTCTTCTTAGTGGGTTTCTGTATAGAAATACAAAAATAACTAGTTGCAAACTAAAAGCCTAGTCTTTTCACAGTGCTGAGGGTTACAATAAAAAATGTAGACAGCTGCTGCAGATTTGGGTTTATAGATGCTTTTAGAGAGATTCTGTTGAATGAATAAAGGCTAATAAAGTGTTTGCAGTCTTTGGCTAGCCCTTCTTGGATTCTTAAAGCGTGCTCATGTAAGAAGTGCTGGCATAATTGACACGAAGTAATTATTGTTTTGAAAGTCTTAATTGGGGCTTGGCATGGATTACTCATGGAATCTTTGTTGTTTTCCTCTATAAATTCTGCTATAAATTGGTGTTGAACTGCAGGGGAAACTGGTAGAAGTCCAAAGGTAGACCCCTGTGCAACAAATGTGCTCGCCTGCAGGTACATGCATGACTTGAAACCTATTCAAACTGCCCATAAAACACCTTTCAAAAACCTTTTTCTTATCATCTAGAGTCTGAGAAGTATGACAAGTTTTGCTAGCTGTATTTAAAAACAAACATACCCTCCCTATTTCCTGCACATGCACGTGTGGAAATGACAAGATTTAAGATTTGCATCAGCACAGAAGTGCAGAACCTGTGTTCATACACAGGTGAGGTAAAAATCATGCCAGATGTGTGGAAAATAAACATTAAATGTCTTGTCAGAGGGCATGCTTTGGCTGGGAAGGTTTTACAGAGATGCTGCCAGTATAGTAAATATTCTAGTGGAGACCTATCCAGCAAATCAAGGAGTAGACTCCAGGCAAGTTCCAGTAAAATGTCATTGTTACTTTAAATTGTTAAAGTTCTTGGATTCTACGACAAAGGGCCCGTTGTAGTGTAAATTATTTGTGGTCAGCCTTATTCAGACTCAACAACAATTGCTTTTGTTCATACATGTGGTGCAAGTTTTCAACTTCTTTATGACTTCTGGTACCTTCAGAATGGCTTTGGAAAATAATATCTTTAGTTAAGATAAGTGGTTATTGAATAGGCTGGATATTTTTCATAGTAGTTTTCGATTTATACACTACAATAAAAAATATTTGTTTGAAATATTTTAAACCATAAATGCTTTGTTTTTGAACCATTAGAACAGTGAAGGTCATGTTTATGTGCTGCCCAAGAAATTTTTACTTTTTGCAGTTCATAACAGGAGAGGGAAAGAGTTAGTGGAGGGATGTGTACAGGATGTGAGCAGCTGTGTTTATATAATGTTTGGACATGAGCTTTTCCAAGGATGAACAGGAGATTACTTAGTTGTATACTGGTCAGTAAACGAGGAAACATGATGTCCCCACTTTACTTCTGTGATTGCTGAAGGACTTGTGGAAAAAACACAGTAGTTCTGAAAACAAACAGTGTATCATTACGGGATATAACTAGAGCATGTCTACTTGGTGTTTTAAAGCCAGGGCCGAATCCTGGGAATGTTAGTTTGGCCAGGATGCACATGTGCATACTTGCAGTGCTTTTCAATATGTCACGTGCTGCCATGCTATTGTAGACAGAATTGTTTGGTGTAGAGAATACAGTACCTAGACATAGGCGTCGTACTTTTGTAAAATCCTCTGTGTGTGACATTTCAGGAATTTGAAAAGGTCAAAGAAAGGGGGAAAACACTTGTAGTTAACTGGAGAGAATATCTGTTTGACTGGAACCGAGTATCTTTGCGTGTATTCCTTAAATATATGAATGGTTAGGAATTTCTGTGCGTAAAATACCAGAACAAAACCAGAACAATAGCACCACACATATCAAAGCTTTGCTTGTTTATAAAGTCGGTCCTACAACTATTTAATAAATAGGAGAAAAATGAAGTTATTAAAACAAATAGGAGTTGTTTTTCCTATTACTCAGCATAGGTATTTGTTTGTTTTCTACTTCATCTCTGCATCACTTACTATAATTGGTATGAAATCAGGTGTCTGTACTCTCTCTGTGCTGGTTATATACACTGTTACAGGGGTGGGCAGATGAATTTACTGCCTGTTTCACTCGTGGTTTTTATGAGGGGGAAATCTTGAAATGTAACAGATGATGTCTGACTTGGTTAATGAATCTAAAGGTTCTTTGGTGATCTTGAAGATTGCCTTTTTAGAAAATGAAATTTCTTCAGCACTTAGTGTTCAAACTTGTCATCCATTTTGAGGCATTTATTGAGGCCGTTTGTTTTTAAGCTTCATGATGAAATTAGATGATAGATTGTGTTCACAGTTTTGAATCTTACTAGAGCTGGTGTTTTGTCAGTACTTAAAAAGATTAAATTTATGTAGCTAAACTACTCAAAGTAAGAAAATAGTTGTTGCTGTTTATTTCTGAACAATCTAATAACCACATGTGTTTCTTAGGTAGTTAAATTCTAGCCTAAAACTTTGTAAATGTATAGGCATTTTAATTTTGTGTGGTTTAGGTAAGCCATCCTGTGTCGTTTGAGTTGGTACACCTGGGCATGTTTGTCCTGTCTTATTCTTCTGAAGTCAGTGTAGTGTACTTGTTGCCTTGAGCGTGAGGATTTGCTAGGTCTGTGTAATTGTCAGAGTAGCTGAGGTTTTGTGTGACCATAAATTCAGTTGCATCATGTGAACATAATTAACTCTCATTATGTGTGCCTCGTAAGTTCTATTCAGTTATCTGCGTTGCAATCAGCTGAAGAAGTGGTGGAGGTCCTGTGTTCACCAGCCACGCAGAAGAAATGTAGGAATGTGTAAACAGTGGTGTGGTTTGTGTTGGGGAGGGCTGGACCGCAGGGATCAGCATTCAGTAGCACTTCAGGACAAGGGAGCCGAGACTCCAGCAAGGACAGAAAAAGTATCAGTAAGTCAGAACAGCATTGGCTGAAACTACACATGGGATGAAGGACACAGGAACTGTAATGGTGTAAAGGAGTAGGATGGAGTGTGGCATTTTTTCCTATTAATTCTGCAGCTATGGATATGCTCATTGCTCTCCTAGAATGATTGATGTGCTCCTGTTTAACTAGAAGTTCAAGCTGGCAGTTTGAGAGCCTCACATCTTGCTTGTAACTGAGGTCTTGAATTTGGAACTACACTTTTGAGATCCCATGATGCTCACCTCCAATGAGTCCTCCTTGCATATGTTGTTTGGCCAGAATGTGCATCGTCCTTGCTGATGGGCTTTCTACCAAAGTACCCATAAATAGTGAGTATTAGCAAATTAAAACATAGGAGGCAAAAACAGTGTGTGAAATAGAGGATAACGTTGAAGGATAAATAGTACCTGCACGCTATTAAGTTAGCCTACGTAGAAGATTTGCTGGTTGATAAATAATAAAAGGCTTTATTCTGTCAGCTTTAAAACTCATGCCTTGACTTTTCCCAGAAACTTTCTGTTCTCGGAGGTAAATTCACAGTATCTGTCTTTATTGTTTCCTTTTATATGAGCTTTTAACAATAGCCTTTCAAGTAAGCTATGTGTGCTGACAGCTGTGAGAAGTATTCATAAGTGAAATTTTAATGGATGGAAAATGAGGAATGTTAAATAATGGGTCACTCAAGTTTAAGGAAAATCTAAGTGTCTTGAAAATTAATGTAGTTACAATCTCATAAACCCCAGGCTTGTCACAGATTCATTTTTGCATGCTGTTGCATTCCTGACATGCATTTCTCCTGTCCTGCAGTTTAACTTCTCCTGAAGTATTCTAGGGAATATATTAAAACTGGGAAAGCCAGGCTGTCAGAGTTCTGCATTTTAAAACAGGGTACTTTGATTAAAGAAACATAATTTCTGTCTGTATAGAAAATATTGTACTTTGACATAGCCAGACATTTTGATAAAGAGTTAAGCTTTCAGGCTGTGTAGAAATTTTAGAAAAAGCTGTGTTTGCCAGTATAGTTCTGGAAGTGGAAAAAGGGATAGCGAGGTCAAAAAGGGGAACTGTCTTAAAAGCAATATTTTGCTATTTTTAACTAAGTCTTGGGCAGTTTTCATTATTTCATTCATATGTTTATATGCATATCTTTGTTTGAAAAATAAAGTAGAAGTGGGAGGTATACAGGATTAGATTTATTTATCAGGTAGAGTTTGTTGCTCTCTGTTTGTTTCTTGTTGTTTTTTTCCTCCTGTTGTTCTGTTTCTGGTTGGCTTATTCCCTGTCTCACTACATTCAGATTCCTTGCCTGCTTCTTACCCAATTTTTTTGATTTATAGTGTTTTAAACAATGTCATTCCCAACTGGTTACATTTAGTCATGTTTTCCTTCAGTGTGATGACTAAATGTTGTGAACTGTTTTGTTTGTTGTTTTTTTTTTTTTTTTCCCCCCCAAACTTTAAAGTTTGAATTAACTCCTTTAAGTATTCTGGGTGACTTTGTTGTAGTCAGATTCAAATGGGCAAATTATAATTCAGTCTACTCTCCCCATGTGTATTTGGAAGTTACACAATGTGCAGTGCCTTCCTTTTTAAAATTTCCAAATTGGAGTCCTGCTGCACATAACTCTTGTACTCCCTGCTGATCCAGGACAAGCTGCAGTCCTGCCTTAGAAAATGGAAAAAGGCTCTTTGGCTAGACTTAGCCATTTAATTGTGTTTTCAGTTTTGGCATAGATTGGTTCTAACAGTGTTCACTTCCTTTATGTTCTTGCATATTCTTAATGTAATCTGATCCTGAAGGCTCCAATCTAAAAGTTACTCTTTTCAGTATCTCTGTATTCCTGTTTCTACAGACTTCTTTCCTGGCACAGTTGTGTTTGCAAAAAATGCTGTGATAGCACTAGCTGAACAGCATTGTTAATATATATTTAATTTTAATTTTTTTTTTATTATATATGCAGGTTTTATGGGAGAGAAACTTCCAGGTATTCAGTAAAAGTTGCACAATTCCATGTGTATCTCAGTAAGTACTGTGTGACTTGAGGGTATTCAGCAGTATGCTGCTCTTGGCTGAAGAACAATAGCTATTCATTTAATAAATTACTTCGGTTGTTAATATTTTAGCTTATAAATCTTTTCAGTACAGTTTTAGAATGAACAGAAATATTGGCAGAATACTATATACTGTATAAAAATAAATAATACGTATATAAATACAAGTATACGTGTGTGCTTCTGTATAAAGCCAAATGGTACAGTTATATTTAAAAATGTAAATCTGTACAGTTAATTCCAAAATTATTTTCTGTCCTGTCCATTAAAAAGCTTTACATTGAGAAACATTTTTACAGTAGCGTTCATAAATACAGATGAAAATAATTTAGGTGTTTTTAAATTGCCCTGTAGTTCATTTAACATAAAGAAGCAAAGTATTCATAAAGAATTAAGTGGGATTAGTTTTAAGTGTGATTTTACGTTGCTGACTGTTACTTCAGTAGAAGTGTTGTCTTGGTTCTGCCTTCTAGCATCTGTCATTCCTTGTGCTATTTTATTCACTAATGTTGTGTTTAAAGACATTTTTACATGGGTTATTTTCTAGAGTTGTCTTTACTAAGAATGCTGAAATCATGTTTTTAGTAGAATTACAGGTTTTCTTAGTCCATAAGAGGGGGAAGAGGGATGGCACGGAGGGTGTCTGGGACCCTTGTGTCCTGATATGACCGTGTGATGTCAGCTGACCAAAAGGGTGAGTGTGCAAAACAGTGCTCTAAAATCTGTGCCACTGTCAAACCACGCTTAGTCTCGTGGGGATTGGATTCTTTCATGATTGCCCAGCTGCCATGGCTCTCCTTTGAAGCCATCAGCTAGAAATCATACACAGGTTTATTTCTTGTCTAGCTGTGGGTAACACAGAGATGACACGTGGGAAAGTCACTTGGCTTCAGGTATAGGCAGCAGAATGTCATTTTCAGGGCTACTTCACGGGTCTTGACATCTAAAATAGATCAGGTGACTTGTTCCCCCAAATTTCCTTCCTTTCCACTGTGAAATGCAGGGGACTGCAATGCAGTGACTAGCTCAGCAATTGATGCTTAGAGATACAAGAATGTGTCTTATGTGGAAACTTAAAAGTGCAGCTGCTTTCTGCCAGTTCACTGTGTAGCTGGTACCTGGTTGGTGCTGGGTCTTTTGGAACAGGGCTAGGAAAGTCACTTGGGCAAAGAACTTTCCTTAAATGCTTTCAATAAAGATCCTGAAATTAATACCTACATGTTAATTACTGTCCTTGTTGATTTGGGTCCAGAGAGGAGAGCTCTCTCCTTGCTATGCAGTATTTTCAGCTTTCTGCTGGTCTGGGACTGATGGAATAACAAGTGTTTATAAAAGAAAACAGTAGTGCTGTCTTTCCTGAAATTTATATTATTATTTCAGAATGGATAGTTGCTTCTGCAGTGTAATATTTAAGGGGTTTTTCTTATTTAGTCTAGGTACTCTGGGATTAAACAAAGTTTTGATTTTAGAGTCTGAACACAGACTCAGATATCTTGCTGTTTTTCTGTGTTCAGTTTGGCCCTCAAATGTTTTCTGCCTGCATATAATTAAGCTGTTCAACAAAGACCTAGTTTTGCTTCTCATTTGTGACAATAGCTGTTGTGAGCTTTCAGATTCCTAACAGCTAACAAAATACTGTCAGCAGGAGTATCTAAGTGAAAGACAAAGAACTGGAGTCATGTAAGTCAGAAAATCCATGAATAAATCATTAAGGGTACTGCAGTACCTATTTTGAAGGTGATATTATTTAAAAAAAAATTTTTTTTCCCTTCATTTCAGTAGATGTTCACCTTTTTTTAGGTTATAAAATGTATGAGGAGAAGAACCAAGACTTTTTCTAAAAACAAGTGACCTTGGGTGGTTTTGTACTTTTGTATTCTGTGTGGTACGATTTCTCAAGTCCCCTCACTCCATCATAGCCATATGCCTTGTGTATCCTGAGAGGCTTTATATGGTGCCATGGAAGGTTTGTTGTTGCTTCCTAGGACTTGGAGTTTCTTTCTTGGGTTACTGTTTTGGTTAGGGGGGTGTTACGTGCTTAGTTGAAGTAGCTTTTGCCACCAGACAGAGGGCTACTTAGAGCTGTTGTGTGGGAGTGGAAGAGGCAAAGGAATTAAACATGTGCCTGTTTCTGAGCATTTCTGAGAAACAAAGGACAAGGAAAATAATTTGTGTCCTTTCACCACTCTAGGTCATTAAAGGTCTAATCTGAGGCTTGCTGATTTCAGTGATTTTTGGATTACTGCATGGCTGAGTTAGAGGCAAATTAACAACTTCAATTTCATTGGAAGGGAAGGGTATAAAGTCCTTTCCTGATGGTTGTGGATGAACACACTGCAAATTGACTGACTAATAAATTTCAGAGGGGCTTAAATTATTCCAAGAGTGAGCTGTCAGTGGAGGGGATGCTGACATTTCCACGGTATCTTTCCTTTGCAGCCCTTTCCTGACCAGTCCTGGAACACTTGTTTGGCAGCCTGATGCTCCAGCTCCCTTCTGTGCTCTAGCTAGAACCACATCCCATGGGAGACTGGTTTCAGCTGAATCACTTGCCCTTAGCTTTGCTGCAGGGCTGCGCAGGCGCCAGTAGCAGTGCAGAGGAAGCCTTGGGAAGGCACGAGGTGGGACTGTTCCTTTCAGTAGTAATGGGATCTGCGGTGGACTTCTTAGCTTTTTAGAAAATGACATGTTCAGTGGAACTGCATGGCAGATGAGAATTAAGCAGAGCACATCTTGGAGATTTTCACCTCCCGGGAGAGCAGACATTCCTTGAGATTTGGCAGTTGTCCTTGAAGTTTGGTTTATGCGCTTCCTATCTGCAGTAATTTTATTTTATTACATTAATCTTCTTAGATCCCTCATACCTAGCCTTTGCTTTTTATGGCTGTCACTTCCCTGAGCAGAACTGAAATAGCTCCAGTTAAATAAAAACAATTGGTAATTAAAATTAAGTAGTTTTACCTAGGAAAGCTTACCTTGGATTTCATGTGAGCTTTAAAATGACGTTAATATGCCAAAAATCCTTTGACAGAGGTAGGAAAAAGTAGCAATTTGCTAAACAATGCCTTTGTTAAACTTTTATTGGAAGAGCATTACACTTTTGTTTTAAAAAATGGGCACATTACCAATGCTTATAGACAATGAATGTCTTGTGAAGTTTAGAGTACAGATAATAAAGATATGAGTTCTTTCAACATAGTTTAGGCTTTAATGTACTGTTTATGGAAACTGAATATAAGGATATGCAGACACTCAGGTTAGCCCACTGATACGTTCTGATATGTACTTCAGGTTTGTAGAATTTCCTGGATCGGTGGCTTTGTTTTGCTACTTTTTGAGATGGTGAGCTTCAAATTTATCAAGAACTTTGGAAAATACCAAGCTGTTGTTTCGATACATGGAGAGTTACTACTGTAAAAAACTTGATAGTTTTGTCCTTTAAAAAAATAAACAAACGAAGAATACAAAGAAGCATTGACAGCTACAGCTGTGGTGGGAGGATGTGCTTTTTGAGGGGACACCACGGTGAATTCCATCTCTTGGAATGCACTTGGTGCAACATTTAACCAAATATGTTGCTTAACAGCTTCAAGAAAGGCCAGCTAAATTGTAAAGAGGAGTGCAATGGGAGCCTTTCCTGCAAGATGGCATACCTTCCTTACACTTCTGCAGAAGGCATTTATTGACAATGTAGGGAATGGGGCTCTGCTGCTGGACAGCCTTCTTCAAGCATTTGTGGGTTAAACCAAATTACAGAAGGCACAATTCTATATATCCCAGAAAGCAGAAGGATTAATTGTCCATATATAGATCCTGGTGAGCAAATTGAAGTGATTCATTTGAATAAACAGGATAAATTGTTTATTGTTCTTCAGGTGTTTATGCAGTCAGGTTGAAAACTGCAGGTAATCTGCAATCTTCTGCTGTCTGCTTTTTATGCTAATACGGAGTTATTTTGCAAAGGTTTGGGAAGGAAATCTGTTACAGGGTTTATTGATCTTTGTGGTATTGACTGCCTGCAAAATAGTTTCCACAGATGGCAAAACAAACCCATATTTTTAACTTGAGGTGGTAAATTTGAATGTTGTCGTACATCTATTTCATAATAAAATCCAACAAAGAGCATAGGAATTGTGAGTTGGGTTTTGGTGTTTCATTTTGTTGTTTTGTTTTGTAACAAAGCTTACTAGACTATTTCTTAAGCTCTTAAGAATCTAATTAGATCAAGTATGGCTCTTTCTGTGCTTTTGGGTGGGGGAGAGTTGGGAACATATCTTTTTATCTACAAAAAGAAATTATATTGGTGGAATGTAGTGGTGATTATGGCATATAATCGGTGAGAAATAATTCCAAAATTAAGCTCCAGTGTATCAGTTGAGAAGATTTCTAAATAAAAGGATATTGTTTAATGTAAAAAGAAAAAAAAAGAATTTTAGGACTGAGGCATTTTCTTCAAAATGGGCTTGTCACACATTTGATTCTCTGCATTTCTTCTTCACTGGGAATACCAGATTGTAATTAATGCAAGATGGCAATTATTCAGGTGTCTGTATTTTGATGAGGGGCTACAATTTTCAGAATCATAAAAATAGTTCAGAAAGAATTCAATGAAATTGCAGAAAGAAACAAGTTGGTCAAATTTAGAAAATATCTCCTTTGCATTGGCAGGCAGGAAGAGTATAAAATTTTATGTTCAAATGTACTCTTTAAAGAAGACAGGTTTAAGCCAAGAAAATTTCTTGATGAATCTGTAGAATTACAATGGTATATGGCTACATCTATGGTGTAAGGTTATATCTACATTTGTGAGTATTCCTGAGACAGTGGGAAAACGGAAATACTGGATTAAAATGTAATTTGAAACCATTCTTATCAAAGCCTGTTTTAAAGGAATGTCTTACATTTTTAAAACAGAAATAATTTTAGAACAGATAATAGAAATAGAAAAAAGTACTTTTTATTTCAAAAATGTCAGTGTTTGTATCTCTCTGAGGTAGATAATGAGCATCAATGGTGTAATTTTCCATATCTATCTTTGTTAAAGCTTCATATTTTTTCAGAGTGAGAACATTCAGCTTCATGAAAATAATGGAAGTGTTCTAGTCTTCTGGAGAGTGCACCCAGAGGACCAAAGGAGCTCTGTGTGTGAAGAGGGTCTTTTTGAATTTTGTTGAAACTGATTTTTGTCAGATCTGTTTCCAGGTGATGGGGACAAGGAACTTGCAGTTGGCAAAGTATGTCGAGGCTTCCATAATTCTTTTTGTCAGCCTGTACTTTTCTGCAGGAGCCCGTCAGTCCTTGTTAGTGAACCAGCTTATTGTGATATGCTTGTTCTCGGTTTTGAGACAAGGACTATCTGTTCCTGACCCTGCTTTCCTGGTGCTGCTTGTTCTAGGAGACTTGAAGGTGTGTAATACTCTCTTGGTATAGATTCTGTTGTTGTTTGTTTTCTACATTTCCCTGCCCTAACACAGTGAAGAGGTCAAGATGTAGAAGGAAAATAGTGTCATAAATAAATAGCGTTTAACTTCTTCACAAAGACCCATAGGAGCCCTTTGTGGAAAGCTGTTTTAGAGCCAGTTGGTCTCCAGCCTTCGCTGTTTGGGCTTATTCCATTCCACGAGCCTGCATTTGTCTTTCTTGGATGTCATGAGATTTCTGTCAGCATGTTTCTGTCAGCATTTCTTCACCCTCCAAATGGCAGCTCTACATAGCCTCTAGTCTCATGTTGTTTAAAACTGCCTTAGTAAATTTAGAAGGTTTATTAAGCTTGGGTTTTGGTCGACTTTTGCGTTGGTTTCCTTTTTAGCGCTATTCTGTGAAGAGTTGGCTGTATATGGTAAAGCACCCTTAAAGACAATCCTGAGTTTTAGCATCTTATGAGTACTCTGTGCACAAAGTGATTATCTATTCTGGCTCTGTTTTCTTAAATAACGTAGTACAACTATAAAACTTCATAAATTTGGCAAACCCAGAAGAGGAGTGCTTGCTGTATTGAATTTTTTTTCAAAGAATGGTAGAGAGCTCTGTCAGAGAGATGTTTGTTCAAATCTTGATTGTTTATTGTGATTTTTCAGTGTATGAGCTAAAATATTTGCAAGTAAATATTTGTTTTTAAAAACCTATTTTGTTTTCAATCAAACCACTGCTGCTGAGAAACTCCATTACTGTCAGTGATGCTATAGCCAAATTCAAGCCAGTTACAGTCAACTTAAAAATGTCAGTGATTGTGATCTGTGATTGTCTTGCTCTAATTCTTTTTTAACACTCTGCTGTGCTTGGCTCAAATGGTTACTTTTCCATGTGTGTTACTTTGATCTTCATTGTGAGAGACTACAACAGCTTTATGAGCAAATCATCAAATTGCCTTTGCTTCTTTGTGGAATTTACTTGAATGGAACTTTTTTTTTTGTGCCACTTACACCAATAGTTTATATGGCTTGATTAGTTTTAAAAGGGTATATAGAAATGAGGGATAGATGGGGCACCTGAGAAATAGTAAAGACAGAGTACTGTACTTGGTTTTGCTTTATGTAAATTCATTTTGAGCTACTGTCTCTGTGAGATCAAATTCTGATTATTTTGTTGCGGTGGGAAGGAAAAAGAACATACAAGAGAAGTTGTTAGGGTTTGGGAGTTAGGAGCAACTTCTGAGTAAAATGAAAAAAACAGCATAATTGTGCACCTGATTATAATTTATCTGTGGCATGCAACAGAATGTCTGGGATCTATACTTCTTCAGAATTGCTTAACATTTTCTAGATTTACTGGCCTCTTACTCCTTATTTATACCCACATACTTTTCTCTTCTTTTTTTCCTGAGCATCTTCGGGACCTATTTTTTTCCTCCAAAAATATAAATATTAGGACTGTCTTTATAAGACGAAAGGATGCATTCTCAAGTCATTACATGATTCTAGGAGCTGGGGTCTGAGTAAAGATGCCAAATACCACCTCTGTTTGCAAATGGCAGCTCTTAGCTGCCTGCCAAAAGCTTTTTGTTGGATTGAAGGCTAGGCTGGCCCAGAGTATTGGAAATGTGTATTTCCCTGACTAATGATTACCACTCTGCGTGACTCTTCTTGCTGAAGTGCTAATGAGCAAGTGCCTCTTAGCCAAGTATATTCCAGTGTGGTTGTTCTTGTCAGCTGTTCTGTGGCCAGGTCTAGTACTTACGGTGTATTGATTAAAAATACATGAATGTTTCATTTAGCATAATATTTATTTCTAGCATAAGTAAGAGCTTAGCAAATCCGTCCTCTTTTTCCCCCCACACTTTGGAAAAATGCACACCTCAGAAAAGCTGTGTGATAAAGATTGTGCTTACAGTCTTTGGGGCTTGAAGGGGCTGTAAAAGCACTACACTCTTCCATCCAGGTATAGCAATCCCGAGCCTTCACTCCCATCCCTGATCAGTCCGGAAAGGTGATTCTTCATTGGGAACAGTTAAATACTGGAGTAGGTTGATTAGAGGAGGGGTGGAATTTCCCTTGCTGGAAGTATTGAAGATTCAGTTTGGATGACCCTGGATCATCTAAAGTCTGATTTTCAGCAAAAGATTGGACCAGATGATTGCTTGAAACCTCTTCTTGTCTAGGATTTTCTGTGTCCCTGTGATTTTTCACTGGGAAAGGGTGAGGCTTACTTTCCAAAGTCTTCCTCAGATGATTTTGGGGCAAGATTTTGGGTACTGCTCTTTGTCCTTTTATGGATGAAGCAGGAATAGCTTCCCTTCTCTAGATTTAGTGAGATAATTTGAAGCTTTTAACATCCATGTCTCAGTAGGTTGGATGTCCTGGCTGCACAGGTTGAACAGCAGCAAAGAGGATTTATACTTCTGGTGCAATCTAATGAATCCAGAGCCAGCTGGGATTCCTGACATTAGAGACTTAGGGTCATATCTGAAGAATTTCATATTCCTAATGAAATTTTGTATGATAATTGAGCTCCTACTTTGCCAGCAAAGAAGATGATGTCCTTGTCATTCATTTGGTTGGTGGGGGAGTAAGGAGGAGGTGCCAGTACTGTTGCTGGAACCAAGGCAGTTTAAGGACACAAGAAAAGAAGAGTTAAATCTACTTTGCATAGTATCTTAGCAGGGTAAACTCATAACAGATTATCTTCTAATATGTTACAGATGAAAGACTTCTATTGAGAGTTCTTGATTCAGAAGTTTTGAAGTCTGAAGCAAGTAGGTGTTGGCACAATTGGAGAAGATTCATGGTTTTAGAGATGTAGTAGAATCCAAAATATTTATTGATATTTACAAATAGCAACAAGTTCTTTGCATAAACAGTGTTATGAAATACTGGTGAATTACCTTCTGTTTCTAATGTCTGCAAGCAGATATTGACTCAATTGTGTCTTCTAATTTTCACCATATAGTCATCTCATGGGCTGATTAATTGCATCTGGGTTTTTTTTGTTTGTACTTGGTGTGTCCTGATCTCTTCCCCACATACACAAAGCCGTTTTTACATGCACCTATTGGATGGTTTCTAAATGTGGATCGTCTAGAAGGTAACATGATATTCTTGATAGAGACTTGCTGAAATACAGTTGAAGGCTGCTTAAAATATTTCCTTGTCTCTTCTGGAAATACCTGTCACGATGTATCCTGGCACTGAATTTTGTCTTTCTCACTGCCATGTGTACCTCCTGCTTTACTGATCAGTTTACTCTTGGGCATTCATTATGCATTATCTCTGCATTTCTCTCCTTTCAGTTGTTAGGTCATGCTTTGGATCTAGTTTTGAATGTTCTCTTTCTCTTGCTTTTTAAAACTTCAGGATTTTTCTTCCTTAAATTTGTGTTCAACTCATTATCTCCTACATATGAAAGCTTTTGTTTGGTAATTGAAAAAAAATTGTTCATGCAGTATTTATCACATGTTACATCTGTGTAAAAATTAGTGTTTTCTGCTAGTTTCTGACAATGAGAGACAAGACTAGAGCAAAAAACAATTCGAGAGGGAAAGTTTTGTCTTGCCAAATACACCTTTTCATTTTTTTTTTTTAAGTGACAGGCTTTTGTGCAATTCCTCTTGCTTCTTTTAAGCTGGTTGTAGGCTCTTATGTCACAATATGGCCATGAATATTTTATTATATTTTTGAAGTGCCTTGCTGAAACTGGTGGAAGTGGTGGTTTTGAATTGCATCTAGGTAGTTCTTTCACATAACTCAATTGCCATTGTGTTTGTCAAATTAAACTAATGTTACATAAAGGAACAAAAAGCTGTAAATTCATCTGGACTCCTATTATGATGTTGTTTTTATATAATAATGCACAGGGATTTACATACCAGCAGCAGAGTCTTGCTTTTAGGCTGTGATTTTTAAACCTAGTGACTGTCCCTTTAGATGGAGAACTTGGCTTTTTGCTCTGCTTCATCTATTCTGCTTCTTGCAGAATAATGAGGCAATCCTCTTCTGAAGCTCCAGCTGCTCCCAGGCTTTGCTGCTCATTTGAAAAATCCTGTTAAGCAGAGGAAATGTGGTAAAGCCCTGCTGCTGCCTTGGCCAAAATAGCTCTACTGTAAAGGTGTATGGAGAAGAAAATGGGAGGTTTCTGGAGGAATGATAATTCTCTTAGAAACCATAACTGTTTGGGAGATGGGGTATAATGACAGCTACTTTTTCTCTGATGTGGTACTTGTTTGCTGCTCAGTGAGTGTAGTGCTTAAAAACAAAGATGCTGCTGGTTTGTTTTAATCTTCTTGTAAACCCTCAAATTAAGATAGGCAGTCTTTTCAATCAGTGTAATCTGAGTCAGATTTGAGAAAATTAGTGTTAACCATTCTTCTGACCATAGTGCAGATAAAACTGCTGAGACATGAAAAGAGAGAGGAAAAAGCTTAACTTCAACCAAATAGCCTTAGCTGCTGCATTTGGGTGTTACAACAATATTTGCTCTGTCTGGGGATGCCAAGCCAGAACAAGTATATCTATCCTGTATTTCATGGATTAGAAACATGTTTTATTTGTGTTTCTCCTAGCTTCTGTTCTATCTATACCAGACTCTCAATTTTTTCATCTTTCCTTTCCTTACGGATATTTATTCTTTCAGTGTTTGTTAATATCTAGAAGTAGGGTGAGTGGCTGTTTATTTTCATTTTCATGGAGTCTCAAGATTGCTTCCTTTAAGCAGTTAAGAATTAATCAGAGAGAGTGTAAACCTGTAAATTGGTAAGGTTTCTAGGTCTGTTTAAGCAGAGGTAGTCAGTAACGTGAAGATGAAAGAAATCAAGATACACTTCTGGTCTTTAAACTCTGTGGAGGCATTCCAAGGAACGAGTGAGGGCTTAGTGCACTTGTAAAGGCTGTAGACACGTGAAACTTGTAACTGAGCAGGAGATTGGGAACATCACTCATTCTTACTGGTCAGTCTTTTCTCCTCCAGGAGCTTACTGTCCCCTTGGATCAGCTAAACATAACTGCTTATATTGTCTCTTCATCAGCTGCTGTCTCAGTGATCTGGGTTCTCTCATAATCTACTGTATGGTTTGAAAAAGTCAGATTGTTTTGATAGAACTCAGTAAGGAACAGTTTGTGGTGACTGCTCTGGGGTGGACATTGGCTGACCTTTTCAAATGAGAAGCAGTGAGATTTTGGCAGTAGGAGCCTCAGCAAAGCCATGCTGGCAGCACAGTCTAAAAAGAGTGATTTGCACTAGTAATAGCTTTTAAACAAAGTCTTTCCAAGTATGGTTATGATTTTATTAATCTCAAACCTATTCTTAATCAACACAGACTTAATTGTTGTAATTTGTTCATAAGCTGAAATCTATGCAGATTTTGAACTCAGTGAATTTCATGCCTTATAAAAGTATACAACTGCCTATAAATCTTAGTGATTTGTTCACTGTGGAGGGTCAGTAAGACAAAGTGCCAGATTTTCAGAATCCTTCTGGCAACGCGATCTTGCAAGTCATGGTGTTGTCCTCTTTGTAGCGCAGAAACACTAAAAGCAAACAGAACTTGATGGAGGATTTTTCAGAAGAATCGCATAGATCTTGACTGGAGCATTAACTTAGTGATTTACACAGATGTGTAGACTGTGCAGTTATAGACTTTCCAAAATAGAATATACGAATGATACAAAATCCAGTGGAATGTATGGGGAAGCCACATAAAACTACCCCTTGTCAAAATACTCCGTAGGGTAGTACCTTATCCTTCTTCATAAATTGCATGTGTGAAGTAGAGTGATGCTCCTGTGGAATTCTAGGGACTAAATCTGAAGACTGTAAAGTAGTGTAAAAATGGCAGTATGTAGAGGAGGGAAAAAAGGTAGTGAATGCAATTTCTAGAGCAGCTGAGGTCTCACTTTTGTATGAGTAGGAATGTACTTCATGAGAATGGTTTATGCTGCCATCATGAGGAAATTTTATTACAAGTAGCTGCTCCTGCAGTGTGGTACTTGTTCTTCATTTAAATGATTCCCAGTTAAGATTATTGAAGCACCTTTGAAATGTTTTTCAGCATGCTTACAGAATTAATAGCATACTTTAGATAATTAAATTGGTTAAAAAAATTTAGAAATCTTGTGAGCTCAAGCATTTGGAAATAAGATGAGGTATAAAAGTGAATCTGGGGAGGTCTGGTGTTTCTATGCTTTTGATAATTAATTTTTTTAGAAGAAATCTGGTGAAGCCTGTGATGTACTTCTGACATTTTGAATTAAAACCCAGAAAACATACTCTGTAGTTTTCTAGATCATTATTATGCTCTTTTTGGCCTTCAATGCAAGAGGAAAAGTCTTCTATAATAACACATCACTTATGATGTGAGGTTTACAGTGTGTCTTTAGGCTGAACAAACACTTGGAAGCTTCTGTGGTAGAATTGCAGTGCTTTTCGCTGTCTTAAATGGCAAAACTAATCTGTTGAAACACGAATAACCTGGGAATGGCTTTGACATTTTAGGATGTTAGATTGGAATAATCAGAATTTGATGTATCTAAAATCTAGTCTTAGAGGATAGTAGTTTCACAGTCTCTGGTATTCCAGCTCCAATTTCATTATGGTACCAAACATGTCATGCTTGAGGGGATATGTTTTCTTGGTTGAGAAAAATCCATTGAAGGGATTTTTTAGTGTATTTTTAAATACTTGTAGAGCCATTATGATTTTAATTGGAGCTTCTTACAGAATTACATTTTCTATGCTGAAAGCATAGACTTAATGAAAACAGTTGAGACAGCTTCACAGGGCTTCAGAGTGTTTCTCTGTGCAGAAAATCTGTTTAGCATATTGATACATCCTGTGGCTATTACATTTTAGATGATGTATCAGAGCTGGAAGACAGGTCCACAAATCATCAGGCATCTTACATGTAATCTTGTTCTCCTCTCTTCAAAGGCCATCAGTAACACAGATCCCATAGTTTAATGTTCCCATCTGTTAACTTATTATAGTAATCCTTTGGAAGTTTGAATATTGTGTCTCATTTTATACTTAATACTTCCTTTTTCATCGTTAAAGACTAATATGTCTCCCCTTCCATTCCTGTTTTTTAAGTGAGAAAACTGTTTAGGTATGCTAAAGTAACCACAAAGTAAGGTTGTGATCTTTAGCTTTTCTAATCTAAGTGCTGTGGGAAGAGAGGTGGTCTTGTTTCATGGGGTTTCAGTTTGTTTTTTTTTTAGTATATTCATCAACCGTTCCCTTTTAGGATTTAAAATTAGCATGTAAAAAGTTGTGTTCTTCTTGGCAATGAGACAGTTCTGATTTTTGAGGAGTGGTGAAGATATGAAACAGTGTTTTCCCCGAAGCCAAAATGAAACTCAAAACAGGTTGAGAAGTAATAGTTCCACTAGGAATTGCCAGAATAGAAAATCCTGGTCTTCTATGAAAAAAAAAAAAAAAAAATCTGTTTTGCAGATGCCTGGATATGACCACAAGTCTTCATACTACAGACAGTTCCTAAATTCAGGTGTTAGGGACAGGGGATGCAATAGGAGTCTTGGAAAACAGAGGAGAAAAAGAGTGAGTCACCAACACGGTGAAGTGGTGTTAGGGAAAACTGGGGGAATCTCAGAAGTGGTCGGTTAAATAGCCAAAATAATGGGATAGAGCAGTCTAATCAACTCAGCTACTAAATAATGTTTTTTAAACATCCCTACCGGCAAAAGCCCCTTTTCAGCCAGGGAGCGTAAGCATTGATTTTACTGGTGGCTCAGTGTGGAAAAGGCATTTTTGGTTGGTCCTGAAAAGCTGTTGGAAGGACGGGAGGGACCCCAGGGTTTCAGCAATTAGGTGTAGCACTGCAGGAAGACATTCATCCTCTTCTGCCCTGTGTAGTCTGGGAATGAGCAATGTGGGAACCAGTGTCAGGTTAAGTGAGTATTTACCGCTACGTTTGTATAAAGTTGAAGAGTGAAAGTTTGTCAGCTCAGCTGAGAGACAACAGCTTCTTCCTGATGTTGGTTGTTCCTGGTCCAATGCACCCCTAGGAAGAGATGTCTGGGACCTGTTTGCTGGTGTACCATTATGTAAATATTATTTCAAAGCAAAAGTAACTTACTGTCTAAGTGAATGTCTAATATTATGATTCCAGATTAAAATATTCTGCAGTGAGCAGAGATCAGTGTTATCTTTTTTAAACTTTGTGAGCACCTGCAATTAAATCTAAATTGATCGAAAACAAATGTTGAGTTAGGGTAGCTTGTCACTTACCTTCTAGATCTCACCTCTAGGTACATTTTAATGGAAGTACTTATATAGCATTTACTCCTAGAATCACTTCTTTGCATATATTTTCATATCTCATTTATAAGGTAAGTAAGGAGTAATTGGATTATTTCCAAATTTTTTGAAGTTTTTGATCCTGTGGTGATGAGGAAAATATAAGCTTAGGTAAAGGTTTAATTTCTCGCACGTATATTTGGTGAACAGGAAAGGAAACAAGGCTTGCAGTTTCACAGATTTTTATTTGATTTTATCTTATTTTAAGAATTATATTCCTTAGTAGAACGGGTATGGTAGTTTTCCCTTTTATTGTTTGTGTTGCATTCAGCAATGAGAGTAAAGTCCCAGCAACTTGGTGACAAGTGACACGCCCCTGAGCCCCCTTCTGCTCCCAAATGCAGGAAGAATTTCAGTCATGCATTTGTAACTGATGGGATTTTGACAAAGGCTTCTCTGTGTATTTGCAGCAAAACAAAACTCATATAAAATACATATGCTTTGATGTGAGTGGCAGGCAAGGTGTTGAGATTCTCAAATACTGTGAGTTGCCTAATATGTAATTTTAAATTAACATTTTTGAGAAAATAAGGCAAGCACGTCTCTTGCAATGAGATTTATTAGGAAGAGCTTTAAGGAAAATGTAATTAAAACAATGTGACCTACTTATATTAGCATAACACGTTAGGTAATTGTTTTAACACAGCGTTTTGTTGAGACAAAATTTAGTTACCAAGAGCACTAACAGTGAGTTTTCTGAATGGTTTGTATGGAAGTTTGTAACAGGAAAGTTTTAAACTTACTGAAGCACTTAGGCCAGAAGTAATTTTGTATTTTGAAGACAGTTTTAAAATAAAACATAATAATTTCTGGTAATTTAGTTGCTTTGAACTAGGAGTCATGGAACATGTCAATGCTCTTTTAATAAATTTCATACCTCACCAAAGTGCAGAGATTTTTAGTTCATACATCTGAGGAGAAATCGACAGGTTTAATCCATCCATCCATAAAGTGCTCCAATTTTATAGTAAGAATTTTCATTAAAATCATGTGTGCAATAACTGTTTGTGCTTTTCTTCAAGTAATTAATTAGAGTAGGGGTATTTTCTTGAAAGAATATATTTAATTTGGCTTTACAGAACAAACTGATTAACTTGTTCTAGATGGGAGGAAACCCAGAAAGTGGTTGGTTGTTAACTTAACTCCGCAAAGTTACAGAAGTTGTGTGGCCAGGGAAAAATGCTGAGAGCTAATTAAAATGATGCATCATTTAAACATCTGTTTTCTGGTATTCAGAATTACCTTGGACATAATAACATAATTATGGTTTCTTGGTATATCTTGATTTAAATTTATTGCCTTTATCTCAAAACATATGAGAGAATGAGTGGATGTGGTCATGGTAGGGCCACATGTAACTCACATCAGTTACATAAATCAAGTTAATTCTTGTTTGTTTCTCTTAAGCCAGTCTGAAGCACTGAAGCCAATTTGGAGACCATTTTTGGTCCTTTTCCTGCGTGTGGCTGACCTGTTGGGAGGAAATGATGGCAATGTAGGCGGTGTTCTGCTCTAATCTTCTTCCCTCCCCTTTCTTTCTTTCCCTGGGCAGAAAGAGAGGAGTGAAGGCATTAATGAATTTTTTCCCAGCTAATAGGGAGAGTGCAGGCATGGTCCTTTTTAATGACTGTGCTTCACTTTTGAATGCTTATGAATGCTTCCGGCTTAACTATGGGAACTCCTAATGGTTGACTGGAGCTGATGGATCTGCAGACAGTGTTATGAAAAGGTACTGTCTTAGGTCTGTATCAGTCCTTGCAAAAAACCCCAACTTGTAATGTTTCATTTGAAACTGTATTTTTTCTTGTGTGCTAAATGCCTGAGGTAGTACAAGGATTTTGTACGGATGTCTTGCTAGCCCTTTTGAGTTTTCCATCCTGAAACTCTAAATGTGCACTGTTTACTTAATGACATGTTTTGCAAAGTTTGCTTTGTGATTAGAATACCTGTCTGAAGGTTGAGTGCTATTACCTTCAATAATAGTGAATGTCAGATAGTCCTACCTTTCTCTCAGCAGTTACATTCCAGATGTGTGAAAAATCCTGGTTGTTTCTTGGTCTTTGTAGACTTAACCTTCAAATTGATGATTAATTCTTACCAAAGAAAATAAGGTTTTGAATGATTTCCAAAGCATTTAGACAGATTTTATTATGAGGGAGGAAGAATGGAAGTATTTCTAGTATCTTCTGAAGTAATGAAGTTGCTGTAGCAACCCAAAGCTTAGTTGCAAATCAAATCATGCCTTACCTTGGCTTTTTCTTACCATGCTGAGTCATAGGTTTCATTGTCCAAGTTTGAGTCTATATCCTTCACTTTTTATCCTTCTTGTTTTTATGGGGAGGAAAAAAAAAAAAGCCCTTCTCTTTTGTCAAAGCACCTAAGGTTAGGTGGTCAGATGTTGTAAACATAAATCATTTCACAGGCTTCAGAAGATTAATTGAAATATAATTAGTGATTTTTGTGAGTGTGTAAGTCAGTGTACATTTTAAGGGATGTCCTGTTTTGCATAGACATGCATCTTCTGCCCTTGAAAGCACATGGTCCCTGTTACCTTGTGTGTTGCCATTCCTGGTACTCTTAGATATATATATATATATTTTTTTTTTTTCAAATATCCTAGTTCTTTTAGAATTCTGTGCTGTCTGTTCAGTTCTTAACAGTGTGACTGTGGGTCAGACGTGCAGTGGGTAATGTCATGGTTAAGTTTAATTTCTTCCACTTCAAGATTTGGTATAATATGGAAATAATAAGCATGTAATGGATTCCTGTGTAAGGGATGTAAAGGATTCTTTGGCATTATTTTTTTCTGAGATTAATGTATATTAATATAGAAGAATATGCCAAAAGTAATTGAAGTTTGTACACCAACACAGAATGAAGAGTTTCAGTGGTTCCCTGCTTAAAACTACTAGTATGAAATATTTACATTTCAGAGAATAGATTTAATAACAGTGTACTTTGTAGTCCTGAATTGTCATTTAGTGGCACATGAATTGACCTAGAACATAAAAATTTTGCTATGCAAATTATTTTTTTAAAGTGCAAATACAAGTATAATAAAAAGTGCCATCTGTCTAATTAAGCAAATTAAACATTTCTTCAAGGAGGCTGGGAAGACATACAATTGATTAAAACTATGTATACAATGTTTCTGTCTTTTCAGTAGCCCAGGTGTGCCTGTGGGGACGAATAAGTAAAATCCCATCGATGTAATCCAAGAATGGATGGATATGCTGTTTCATTTCTTTTCCATTATAATACATTAAGTTGATAACTATAAAAAATCTTCAACTGATTTAAACAGGGAGTTTTCACAACACTTCTTTGTAGTTTTAGGAATGAATTTGATATTTTCCTGAGTGTGAACTTTTATTTATTTCATCCTAATGACCTTCAACTGGTTGTAATATGCTGGTGTTGATGCTAAAAATATTTTATCAAGAATATTTCAGATTACTTGTACCAGTGGTAATAACTGAATGCAAGCCAGCTCTGCTTTAGAAGCCTTAATTAGGAAAGCTTATTTGGGAAGTGGTTTCATTTATCACCCTGACCTCAGGAGTTTGTACACCCAAGAGTTTCTTTTTACTTTTGTTCTTTGGAGACACACTGAATTACACAAAATGTCGGCTTAAAAGTGAGGTGACAGTGCTATATTTGCCTCTACTTGTAACACTTTTCTGTCACCTGATAGGTGATTTGCACCATTTGCAAAGCATTGTAGTTACAGCTCATTTGCTGGTTTGAATTTTGAATAGGTTATTATTACAGATAAAAATTTATCAGGGCTGTTAACCTAAAATATGTCTTGTTTAAAAAGCACACTGCGTGATGGCCCTCTTGTGCAGAAGACTTTGATTTATCCTGAACCTCAAAAATAGGCTCTTCATCTCTGTTTGCAATCCTACAAGAAGTATATTATTTACTCTGGAGCTTCATCAAGGGCCAGCAAGCTGAATGCCATTAAATAGGTATCTGTTTAGTTTGTATTAATAAACTGTGTCTGTGGAGAGAATGTTCTGGTGGCTCACACAAGTTAATATTTATGTCATGATGGAAAGTAACCTTGCTTTCTAAAGTCAAAGTAATTTAAATATTTGGTTATAATATCAGCGTTCTGACTTCTACATATGTTTGTGGTGACTGTTCCAATTAAGTCACTTCAGTCCAATTTACTTGCATGCATGCTCAGTAATTATGCAATACTAGAATTCCTGTTTGTTTTTAGCAAAAGTCAGTTTTTTTAAACTTTATTTGGCTGACTCACGGTTTTGGTGCATGTGTGTGTGGGTTTTTTGGGGGGTTTGGTTTTTTTTTTCCTTTTTTTTTTTTTTTCCAAATTCAATCATTTTAGTTTTCTGTTGAATATTTTCAGGTCACTTGACAGGAAGTATTTGTCTCTATCCAGTATAATTCATTTTTAAGTGGATAAAGTAGCTTAATCCCATTTTTGGCTTTACGTATTTTTTTTTCTCTATATAAATGTAATGTCTTCATGAATGCTGTTTTTCTGGTTTTTATAAAAGTAATTTTAGATTTAAGAATATGTAATTATTTCATACAGTGGGAGACTGTAATTGGATTCTCAGATTATCTTTGAGCTGAAAAGTGTAATACCTGCTGATTCTACAGCGCACAAGATGTATGCTCTCGTATTTACAAATGCAGTAAGCAGAAAATAGAACTGCCACTCTGACATGGTCTCTCTAGAAGGTACAGGTGTTAAAAATCCTTGCTCTGTAGAGTGGATCTCCTGTTCTCCTGGAAGAACAGTTTCCGCCTTGCTGGTAATGACTGTGTGGCCAGGTGCTGTTTGCTCTGTTTCCTGGGTAAAGGTCATGGGGATGACAGAGAGGGAAGGTGGTGGTTGAGGGGAACATTTCCTTCTAGTGTTAAAGGTGAGATCATTCCCCAAAGTTTACCTGCGTTAGAATTCAAGGATGTGCAGTACAGGCCGTTTGACGTGCCCAGGTACAGAATAACTAATGTCTATGTGCCCCAGACTGTCGCCAGTGATCAGGCAAATCATGGAAGTTAGTTTCCAGTTGCGGGTTACTTGAAGCTAATGGTTTCAGCTGGAATTGGAGTTGGAGAGACGGGCAAGGCTGTAAGCAGGGTCCTTCACCCTTCTTGTCTCGGTCATGGTCCATGGCTTTATGTCTGGGGTGTTCTATGACTTGCAAGAGGTTAATTTACAGCTCAGGTATTCTTCCCTGCCCCAGAAGACATCCTTATGCTTTACTGCTGACAAGAATTTTTCTTGTTCCTTATGCAGATTGTTACGGGCTGGTTCAGACAAGCTGCAGGGCAGAATGGCCTGGTTGAGAGCACAGCGCCTGGTTACACAGCAACCTCATTGTGGCTTTGGGTGTGCTGGCAGGACGTGCACTGCTCTAGTTCAACAGGACAGGGTTATCTCTCCGCCAGGCAAGGTGCCAACCGTGTTCAGTTACTCATGAATCGAGAACCTTTGGTCACAATGAAGAGTTGTTTAGCTTCTGCCTGAACACTTGCTAAACAGTAAAGAAATGTGCACTGGCCATCTGACATCTAGATCCAGATTGCAGTTTCTTAATCTCAGTTCTGGTGCATGATTTTTTTTCCCATGTTGGTATCACACAATATGTGTGAGGGCCATGGAGAATTTTGAGAATTCATGGCTGACTGCTGAAACGTCTGGTGGTAAAAGTTACCTAAGCTGTAGAATAACTGAAATCAGTGGTGATGGCTGTATTAATGTGCAAAGCTTGAAGAAGGGTGCTGTCTCTTGAGCAGCCAGAGGAGAGTAAAAGGAATGGAGCCTTCAGCTACAGATAAATGTGGAGCACCAAGTCCATGCTTGTCACCTCTGATTTGGGCACAAAGGCTGTGATGGTGTGCTTTGAGTATTAATGGCAATGTGTGAATAGTGCTTGAAAGGTGGCTTTTGACTTGGTGTGTCACTGGAGTGTGTCAGGTCAATGGAGGCTGTGCAGGCTGTCCCATAACTCCTGGTAGCTGAATGGCCTTTGGGTAATGCTGGTTAGGTGGCCTTGCAAGTCAGGGTGATGGTGTTGGACTCTGAACATCTTTACAGCCTTTCTAGTAAAGTAGCTAAGAGCAGTTTTATGTTTGGCCTAAAAATGAATCTCATTTAGATAAGACTTTAATAATTCCTTCCCTCTTGTTCCAGATGGGAAAAAAAAAAAAAAAGTTAAAAATAT
>WBMY01018179.1:32857-59571 GCA_013397315.1 Donacobius atricapilla | reverse complement strand
AAAAAAAGGGGGAAGAAAAGAGATCAACTTTTTCCTTCGTATCCATATGTGAGATTTGAACTCTGCTGGTTATTAACACTTATTAGCTGAAGAAACAACATTTAGTTGAGTTGTTTGACCAGCAAGTTTAGTAGTGCAGCAGAGAGTATGCATTGTCCTTGTACCCACAAGCCTGTCTGGGGGAAGAGTAAGAGAGACAGCCATCGACAGTTAGATGGCTTTCTCACAAAGTACTGATGTTGTTTATAAGTCCTCTTTCCTTCCAGCTTCCACTTCTGGGTTGTTTGGGTTTTGGGAAATTTGTTTGTTTTTTCCCATATAAATATCCAGTTAGTCTTTAACTCTGGATGTGTTTTGACTTTCTAGTGACAGTGTCCTTCTTCATTTGTAAATTTGCCATTATTCTTTAGTATTGTTGAATATTTCTTTATTTTTGTGTTTCATACAGAAAAGAGGGAAAGACTTCCCATTATGTCATCTAAGTACTGCTCATTATATTGAATATCTTTGTAATATTTTCTTTGTGAAGACTGTTATTTTCAAACTGCATGTAATTTTATTTTACATTTCTTGTTTTTGTTCTAATTTATTAGACACTAATACAACATGCAGTGAAAATATCAAATATAACACTTTAGATGAGAGTAAATTACTGATTTATGATATTGATGTTACAATAATTTTTGCGTGACACTTCATTCTACTTTTATGAATACTGAACATTTTATATGCATTTTGATATACAAGCACATAATTGTCTACAGAATGCCTGCTCTCAGTTCTAGACTTGATGAAATTGATAGTTATGAGGTTAGTTTCTATTTCTTCTTCAGCCTGACTTGGCTTTAAACAAATCTTCCATTAGTTTACCAAGGATGCCACTTGTTTGAAATAGCTGAAAATGGTAATGAATTTGTTATTCTCCAGTTTTTCAGTCTGTCCTTGCTTTTTGTTCTAACTTGCTTTGCAATTAGACCTCAGTTAAGTATTTCATACCTTTTCAAGTAGCGGCATTAAATGCTCTAACAGGTCACTTCCTGCAGTACTAAGGTCACTGTTAATTCTGGAGCGCAGGGAATACTGAGTACTTGTGTCTCAAACGTGTTTTCTTGGTTTAATTTTGTTCCAGCAGAATAGTGTTACATGGCATGCTATGCCAAACAGTACTGAGGTGGTTATTCCTAAGTGAGCTCGTTGGCTCTGAAACACAGAAACAAAATTCCAAAAGATGTGACTGCAGTTGGAATGAAACCCACTTGTCTCTTTCAGTGGAGGTGGTGTTTGACCAGTTAGGTCTGGACCCCAAAAGTAGTTGTGTTCTGCAATCCAGCCTGCTTGTGGAACTAAATAAAAGAGGGACTTGTTAGCTGGTGGGTTTTGTTGTGGGGAGGTTTTCTTTTTGGTCCTAATCAGATTTTCTCTTTCCCTTTTCTCTGTCTTAAGCCACACTTTCCCTTTCTGTTTCCAAATGACTGAAGTGTTATGATGCCTACCAGTGAAGGATTCTGCTTCTGTAAAGATCATCCTAAATACAGGTTTTGTCTGCCTGTTGTCATCTCACTTATCCCTGTCTTTAAATGCTGTGGAATGCTGTCCACCCATTTAAAAACGGCACTTTCCACGATCTTTTAAAATTTAAATGGCTTTTATATTTAAATTGGAATTTCAGAGCAATAATGCTTCTGTTGTGTTAGACCTAGGAGCAGGAGACAAAAAAAAGCTCTATTCTGAATATTCCCACACATCTTTTCCCTCAAATGCTACAGCTCTTTTATCCCTTCATAAATCTTTAATTAGAGGATTTCAATACTTAATTACAAAAAAAAAAATTAACCTCACATCATTCCTTTGCTGTCAGGCAGTATTTTCCTTATTATGTGGATAAGCTAGGCATTAAGGGACTACGTTATTTTTGCAAAATGTCATGGCAAGCCACTGGCAGCCTCCAAGACTCCTAATTTATAAGCCTGTAATCTGCCAATTTGACACTAACATTCTTTTTCAGATGGCAAATCCAATGGAAACAGCCTAAATCCCGGCTGGGACTAGGAGTTATTCTGAGATGAGAGTTACTGCATAAATGTGCTAATGCTACCATTATCAGTGTCGAGAAGACACCAAATAGAATATGAGCAAATACACAGAATAAAAGTGTTTCAGGGTGCGCACACAAGGGGACTGCTCAGGGCCAACCCCAGCGGTGCAGAGGCATCGCTGGCACATCCCTCAGCACCTATGGCCATGGGATGAAAGTTACTGGTATTTATCCTAACATCCCTGGTTAGGCCAAGGGGACTCAGACAGATTTAGTAGTTTTCTCTTCCTCTCACATGCACACAACTTTCTTTGGTGTTTCCCAAATGGTTTTTGAGAGTTGTGAGTTTTTGGAGTGAGTGCTCCATACGGAACACAAGAGAGATGATGTTTTTTCACGTCTGTTTGTAAAATTTCAGCTGATACCACAACCTTATTTGTGCTTGATTTGCGTTTTTAAGCTTGCTCTTTACAGCCAGGAGAGAGATAAACATTTATGCAAAATGACATACCCAGAAGCTTCTTTGTTTTTCAGGACGTATCAGTTGTGCAAATAAAAAAAAACCCACCAAAACTTTTTTGGGCAGATTGTGCTCTCTTTGTTATCCTGGCACTTTTATAGGATTTACGGAATTGGCACCCTATGCAGTGACCTATGTCTTTTAAGTCAGACTTTAAAAAGTACCTAGGATAATGACAAAGTTCTGTACTGTTTTTCTTACGATGAAAATGTCAATTATAAACTTGGGATAAACCAGGTGAAACTGATTATTCTTTTTCCAAAACTGAGACAAAATAATGTGAAAGTAAATAGTATGTCATGGGGTAGAGGTATTAAAATTCAACATTTTAATGTTTTCCAATGCAGCTAGCATCCATAATGAAATAATTAAAATATCTCTTATTTAGAATTTTGCTTAAATTAAGGAAATCCATGTGTGAGGGCACTGTACACATTCCTTAAGAGCAGTGTAGGTAGATAATCATTTAAGTCCATTTGACACTAGTCATGCCACTGAGCAATACCGTGACTACTCACGTCTTCCTGCTTTCCAGTAGTCTTTTTCTGTCTTGAGGGAGGCATGCCCAAATAACTCTAATGTAACTTTCCATTGTACTGTATATCAAAAGAAATGCTGCTTTTGATATTTCTTTGATTTAAGCAATAGTAAAATACTACAGGAAGGCATGCATATAATTTTATATCTATATTCATTAGCTTAAATAATGTGTTTTAAGATTCCATCTCCTCTTCTTCGCTCCTGCTTTTCCCATAGTTGGGGGTGTAGCATCAGAGGATTCTTCTTTAACAGGGGAAGCTCAGTACGATTTCTCTTGCTACCGTGGTGTGCAGTGCAATCTGCTCTTGCTTACAAAACAATAGTATGCAGTGTGCAGTTAACTGAAATATTCAGATGAGATTCTTGTCACCAAGTTCAAGGTCATGGATCTCGTGCATTCGGAAGGAAATCCTTGTGGAGGGCTGGAACGATGTTCCACCTGCAGTGTGGCTCCTCATTAGCCGATCGGAGGGATTTGCGGCATTGGCAATAAGTTGTGCTGGTTGCTGGCTGCCTGCCAGAGCAGGGCTGCTGTTCCAGGCAGCAGGTCTCTGCCTGAAAGGCACTGTGCTCGCAGGAAGAATGCGCTGCAGGGCTCTCTGTCGAGTCAAAACCCACGGGCTGTCCTTGCCTCGCTGAGGCAATTGCGTGTTTATGATTTTGTAGTATGTGATGTCATGAGGGTGTTGGCTTTTAGGAATTTCACTACTGAGGAAGCAGTTTGAAATGCAGGCAGAATCCTCGAGACCTTCGAATATGCACTTGATTTCTTTTTAGTTAGCTCTGAACAAAGGTACAGATGGATACCTACGTGCTTATGTTTTCAGTCAGGAATTAACATATGGAATATAGAAGAGATTTAAGTGGATACAATACCCGAAGGCAATGTCGAGCCAGTCTGGATTTTCAAACTCTCTTCCTCTACCAGGATATCCATTCTACCAGGTGTCATGCAGGTATATCATGTTTTAAGTTTTACCTTTTAATGCAGTCGCATATAGTGCTGTAGCATGATGAGTGCATTAACTGATTTTTTTTCCCCATTTCTTTGTTCTCAGAAAAAAAAAATGAAATTGGAGAGTTAAGAAGCTGAAAACCATAAATACTATTTTAGAATGCTATGTGCCTGACCTTATAGTTAAGTTCACTTTTATTAAAAGCAAATATTTTTATTTCTAAGCATACTAAATATTTTCAGAGTTTTTCTAACTAGCAAAATGAAGTTGTAACCTTGGAGATTTTTTAAAGTGAGTTATGTATTCAGATGTTTCTGTCATTTATTGGGAGCCAGATATCTATGGTGTTGAGAAAAGGAAATGATACAGATTTCTAAAACATAAATGATTTTAAGTCTTTTCATGTATAATTACATAAGGTAAATAAACAGAAGTACTTACTGATATTTTGCTTCTAAGACAATTCACACAAAATGTGCACGTGTGAAAAGGTTATAAATACCGGTGTTGTGGTAAAGCTAAATTGTACAAGATCTTTTAAACTCAACAGTCCTGTTTTATTGATAATCCTTCCTTCTGAAAGTGCTGTATAACAATTTTCTAGTGAATGGGCTGGATCCTAACCATGAAATTACTCTTCCTGCTGTGGAAGACTGTAATATTGCATAATAATTAGAGGGAATGTGTTACAGTACTTCTGTGTCTGAAAAAGCTCAGGTTTCTGGCACACCTTAATACAGGAATGTAATCCCTGTTTATTGTGTCTAAATCTGAAGTCCCTGCAACAATAACAGAGGGAGGGGAAAATGGGAGTTAGTGCAGGAGTTATGTGCTATTACTCATCTTTCAGTAAGACATATAAAGGGTAAGAGAATAAGTTAATTGTTAACATACTCAGATCTAGAGAATGAATCTGACAATCTCTGTGAACTGCAGCATAGACAGTGGTATGGGTTAGTTTGATAAGGCTGCAGTGATGGTCACTTGTGAGTAGAAACAAGAGTGATTCTGCATAGAGTTGATTTAAACATTTTTTAAATGTGTTTCTTGAAATAAATTCAAATATTTGTGTCTCTGTAGCACTGCTGGGGCTGTCTGCTCAAGGGCACCAGAGTTAGCCCTTGAGAGGTCAGTCACAGTGACTCCTCACATTTGGTTGTCATTTGGCCTGACTTTAGTGGATGTTGGAGTCTAGTAACCTTTCTTTTTTTTCTGGACATTTTTTGTGATAAAAGGCATGAATAAGCTGGAAATTAGACAACAGAAATTCAGTAAATGGCAGCTGATGTGAAAACCTTCTCTTCCCACCCGTGTCTTAGGTGCTTAGTCAAAATCATAGCTTTTCACTCCTGCTCCTTGGGATCAGAATGTCTAGAGCCACAACCCAGCTTCCAAGTTTCCACAGTGACCTTCTGGACAAGAATGAAGGTCTCATGAGTGTGTTCCAAGACCTTTGTTGTGAAAAGAGAGAGATTAAAGTTCCTGAACTTTTGTATGCCTGTTGCTTATCTTCATTTTGGTTTTAATTCTCTCTTTTCTCTTTCTTACATGGTTTTAAGTAGTTATTCAGCATTTCAATGAAATCTGTGTTTCATAATTTTCAGATAAGATAATTAGTTTCTGTTATATGCAACTGAGCTTATTAAGATCCTATTTTATGTGTGTAAAATTGGGTGGACTTACTTCCTTTAATGACTAAGTCATTCTGACTTTGCAACTCTGTTTCAGTACCTAAAAAGAGGAGTTCCTTACATTGTCTACTACCACTGATAACTGTAAAATGTAAAATTAGTATTCCTGCAGTCCTTTTAGAGCTTATCCTTAGTGCAGATTTTTTTTTTTAAGAATAGTAACATACATCCATTTTTGCTTGGGGAGTACTGTACCTTACAGAGACAGGGCTGAGTTAGAGTCTCCAATGCACTCTGTCATATTCTGGTGAATGAACTTTTCCCAGTGAATAAATAGGCAGTGGGATTACTGTTTATCATAATTGGTTTGTGATCATGATTGGTTTGTGATCTCTAGTGGGAAGGTTAGTGTACATTAAGCTAAACTTGTATATTGACAGAGACATTAAATCTACTGTGGCTTGGTACTGAGATGGCATAAAAGTCCTGAATGGAGTTTTGGAAAAGCTCTCTCTTCAGGGAGCTTTCTGTCCTTTTTTTTGTAGATAAAACTAATTTTCCACAGATCACAGTTGTCATTGGGATTGCATTGTGTTCAGAATGGATTGTGCTTTCTGTTCCCCATAAAGAATAATAGTTTTGGAATAATATTTTTATAGAAATGTGGATGAAGTATTGATGGTAGCCTGTTCTGGAGGAATGCACAGTCAGTGTTTTGTTCATTTGTGGTTTTCTAAGATTGCTCAGGGCATTGTTTATCTTGGAGATGACCAAGATGCTGTCTGCAAAACTGGGTCACTCAGGGTAGCATGGCCTCCTGCTTGGCTGTGGATTATGGCATTGCATGAATCAGGAGTTCTGCTTGGGGACTGTGTGTTTTGAGCCATACTGTGATTCATTTTTGGTATCCAGGTAATACAGAATTGGTGTTTCTTGCTTTTCCATATTTGAACAAAATTTAGAGATTAATATAATTTAGTTTGAGTGTGATAAAAAATACCTCCTTTTTTCTTTTACAGGGGCACAATAAAAGAGATCTGATCTAGATATTAGTTGTAGAAAATGCCCCATGTGATTGAAAAACACTTGGAGTAATTTATCATCTTTGTTTCATTATAGGTTTGGTATTTGATACAGAAATTAAGAGAAAATATGGCCATCTATAATTCATCTGCTTCAAGATAGATAGTAGCAAATGTAGAATTTGTTGTTAAATGGTAGCCAAAGTAGGCCTGCAAGTAAACCTGTCATTACTCTAGCTAGTATGGCATGAGCCACAGAGCTTGCATTTTTTTTCATCTGCTTTATCATGTAATGTTGGGTTTTCTTTGTATATCATACAGTGTAGAAGGAAGTCTGTTCAAAAGTCTTTCAAAATAGTCTTACCATGTTTGATTTTCATAAACTTAATCAGTGGAGATTAAGAACAAAGGCTGCACTCATGTCTTTCTCCCAGTTGCCCTAGTATGACAAGAGCTGTTTATTGTAAGATCTGTTGCTATCTCTCATTGCTTTAGGCTGCTAGACAAGAAGAGTGTAGTCTTGTGAGTAGTTCTTTGGCAAAGAGAAGACATCTGGTATCCTAGAACGTTTTATAGGGGAAGCCAGAGCTTTCAGCTGCACTGGGGTATCAGCAGATTGTAGCCATTTTAGAAAAGAGTCATTGTTTTTGTTTGCCTCACAAATACACGTTCAGATGCAGATTTGAATAGGAGTTACATCTCTTTTCTCATGTGGAGATGTGAGATAATACAAAAGCCAACTGTGTCTCAGCTCTGGAGCAGTTACTGATGTTTTGGTGATGTAGTTGGAGTTTTGCTGGTGGACTGTGATACCCTTCATAAGAAGATTCCCTTTGTCCTAACCAGAATAAGAATCTTCTGCATCCCTGTGCAATACTGGAATTCCTGCTTCCAGCAAGGTCAGTGGAAACCACGTTCACAACAAAAGCCTTGGAATCGCACATGCTATTGTACCTCTTCTATCTGCTAATAAAGAAAAGGGGGAAAACATAGCTATCCAGTTGTTGATAGTGAAAACCTGTAATTTTGTGAATTCAAGATGAATCAATTGCACTTGTGCAGTTGATTCTGAATGCAGTTAATGCAAATTACATCCAGTCATAGCAATAGCCTAAGTAAGTTACTACAACTAAAACTAAGCAACAAATGGACAGGGCATATCTGTGGAAAGGGAGGAGATTTTGCAGCATTAAGCCACTGCTTTTCTTTTAAAGAAGGCGCAACTGCCCACTTCAAATGTTGCCTTTTATCAGAATCCATTTCTTAAATTAAAAAAAAAAGCTGCTGTATTTTAGACAGAGGAATAAATCTTGATCGCTTCCATGTTGTGCTCTGTTAGAAGACGGTGAATGTTTGTAAAGAAACAAATTTACTCATTTTTCTTTGTAGCATAATTTGACAAGTTTACCTGAATTAAAATCTCTTGATAAATAATGTGCCCAGGCAAATAGTAACCAAAAATAACAAAAATTATTTTACAACCTTTGTTAGTGTTAGGGAAAGTCCTGGGTAGCTATTTAATATTGCTGTTCAGCAGTAGGCATGTGTATGACAGGGATTTACAGTTGCATTTTTCTTGGAATAACTAAATCAGTTGAGCAAAACTTCCTATATTTTATGTTCTTTGCTGGGTCAGAGCTGTTGCCTTTGTGCTGTAGGGAGAAGAGGAGGAGAAAGGGTAGGGCAGAACTTTTGAAATGGACAAAATATATGCAAGAACATGGTGTGCTAAATTCACGCTGGCTTTAGCAGCTGCTTCCCCATAGAATTTGATTTTTATATTTGGCTACAGCAAAATGTAGCTTTCATGTTAGGAGAGGGAAATTGGTCTCTGGTTTTTAGAAAGATAATTCCTTCTTCAGGGCTTGGGAAGAACTACTAAAGAAAGCTGGTGCTGTAGAAATATATTAAATTCAGATTTAGGTAAGAGAGGGAATGATTAAAATCTGAAGAGGACAGTTTTATGTATTTTATCCTGCGCAATATTTAAAATGTGGGCAGGCTATTTTTATATTAAAATGATTTAAATTATATATATATATATATATAATTGCTTTATAGGCAAATGAAAAGATTGCTTTTAAGCAAAAGACTTTTTTTTTCTAAGGGGCCTCATGATTAGAATGTCAGCAGTTATTTGGGCTTGACAGAACAAACAACGCATAAAAAAGCTTCCCATAATAAAAAGTAACTCATTAAGCAAGATTGGACTTGAAAAAAGAGTTCAGTTTGCAGGGAATAAATCTGAAGCACAAAGGTGCCCTTTGAGAAGACAAAATGATAGGAAAACTGTTAAATATGAGGCGGGTTGTAAGGTCATCATCTCCAACTTTTGTCCAGAAGACAGAAGCATGAGAGGTGTTGATTAAGGTGTGTGCTGATGTTGCAGTGCCTAGTGGTGTTGCATGATTTTCCTCAGTCACTTCCTTGGAAAAGTGGAGCTGGTAGGAATGCATCTCTTTCAGAATGCCTCTGATATGACAAATCTCTTTGCTCTTCCTGGTCTCTTATCTCTTGCTCTTCTGCCAGTCCCGCTTTTTTCTTCGCTGTGTTTAAAACAGTCGCCTTTTTTCCATATTTTTTTTCTCTCCCCTATTTTGTCCCATCTTAACTGGAAAGGAAAAGCCACTGTGCGCGAGTGACCAGGAGATGGACACAGTCCCATCCATGGCTCCCTGCAGGAGCAGCTGTGGAGCTGTGTGTGTCCCGGTGTTAAACTGAGCTCTTGTGAAAGCGTTGGCAGTGGAGCAGTGCTTGTTCCACCTCTGTTGAGTTCCATTGGATATTGCCTTCTTTAGGCATCTGTGTCACTTGGGGCTTCACAGGTCTCTCTGTGCACATTCCGAGGGTGGCTCGGGTTGCACTTGCTGGCAAGGGTGTAATCAGATGAACGGGTGGCTGATTGCAACAATTCATTATAAATCATTCTGCAGGGAAGAGGAAACTCTGAGAAAAAATGTGAGCATTATGATAATGTTATCTGTTAAGTGTCCTTAAAAGGAGGCAAAAGAATAAACTGCAAATGGTGCAAAGCTCTGATGTGGACTGCTTACTTTTCTAATTAATTCTGACTGAAACTTTGAATATTTCTTTTTGTTTACTTTGTGCTTTCAGGTATTTCAGGCTCTTATTCACAGAAATGTAATTGCAGTTCTAATGACATTGATATTTGGGTGGCAGAACCAGTTGCAGCAAGTTCTGCGTGGCTTTTTTCTTGACTGCTGTTTTCTAACACATTATTATATTATAAAGAAAGGAAAAAGTCTAATGTAACTAGAGATTCAGATGTAAAATGTTTTGTACTTTCATTATTCTGAGGGCTTCAGCATGAAGAGGCGGTTTGTTCCTTTATTTTTGGAACATTATGCAGTATTTCGGTTGTTTTAGGGGAATTTGACTCTGTGTTCTAAAACAAAATTTTGTCTGTGTTGGTATAAATGTAGACTGAATTGGTTTTGTGAATGATGATGGTTCTGAATTCTCTTTGGTTCTTTCTGTTACCATTTCTGCTTCAACAGTTGATCAATCTACTTGCATCATTAATGAATTATCACGGATCTTCGTTTAGAAGTGTGCTTCCCAAGATTTCCACTCTGATTGATTCTCTTGGAGCTGAAGGTGTCTGGATACCACCTGATTACTTTTTAAAAATCCTTACAGGGGTGTGTCTGGAGGTTTTCTGAGATCTACTTGGAGTGTTAAGAGAGTCCCGGTTAAGCAGTGAAACGTAGGTCACAAAATCACCCTGTAACACTCTGAGTTTATGGTCTTCATACAGTAGTTTTGAAATTTAAGATGGAAACTAAGTTTGAGTCTTAGAAATTGAGCCTATTGAGAAATACCGTTCTTTCCAGTATCCATGAAGGAAATGTTGGTTTATATTAAATCCTGCAGTTTAAATGATGGTCCTGGTTTGTGAAGCATTTCATTGATAATTTGAGAAATGTAAACTAGGAATTTGTTACAATTTGGTTTGGAGGAAAAAAGTTGAAGTACTTGCAGAAAATTTGTGAAGCATAAATTTTCAAGTTTCTTCTTCATGCAAATTCAAAACATATTAAATCATAAATGAGGGCATTGCAAAAGCTTAAAAGTTGTTTTTAAAACAATTAACTAGGAAAATTAAAACTAATGCTGTGATTTATGTTGATATTTGACTAAGTGTCTGCTAATATTTGAGTTATAACAAATTGTTAAATATAGATTGTATCTATTCAAATCAGGTGTAGGTTATATTTAGTCTCACTTTTTATACTGTTATTTTGGCAGTTGTGTGATTTATGACATTGCTAATCCAGTTTCATGAGTTCTGCAATTCATTTGAAGGACATCTTCCTGCAGGAAAGGAGAATAAATTTGAGCACTTAGAAAATGGATGCTTATATATTCCATTTTTAGACTTTTTCCAGAAAGCCAGACTACTTTTTTCTCACATACTGAGGAGAGCCATCTCAAATACCACACGTACTTAAGCAGACGGTTGGTCCTGTTGACGTGGAAATGCCTCTGTGCTGCTGAGATGACTGCAATGCAGATAATGCTGATGGTGCTTGCCTTTTCAAAATTTACATCAGGTTTTCAGCTCCTGCAAGAGGTTTCATTCGCTCATGGCTTTGGTTGAGGAATAATCATCTGCTGAAACAGACAATTACAGTGGAGAGGGCTGTACTGGCTGAGGTTATGAGCTCGTGTGGGGAGGGTGCCAGGGCACTACATGAGGACGCTGCTTCCCTAGTGTGTCTCTCTGGGCTATGGCCTGCCCCAAGTGAAAAATCTGATCCCATAGAGCGCTTCCTCAGAAATGGAGACCTGCATCATTTTCAGACATTGCTGCATGTTATTCTCTTTCCTTGAAAATTCTTGGGTGTTGTGCACTTAAACTTAGCTTGCTGTGACATTACTGGCTTAGTTCTCTGTTACCTGTGGCTGCTGCCTTGTGCTGCAGTGGGACAGCATCTCTGCTCTGTTCTTTCACTTTTTGAATTTCAACTCTGGTTGCACTTTGCTGCCCCTATCCCTAAAGTGTTGCACACCTGCCTCATTTTCCCTTTGGCTTTGAGAGCCTCCTGTTAGTGCCTTGTTTCTCTGCAGGGCTGCTGCAACTTTCTTGGAGCTTTGTAGCACTTCCCCTCCTCTTCCCTATTCCTATCTAAATAATCCACATTTTACCTGCCGCTTTAACTACATCATCCGTTTGAAAAATCCGTTTCTTGGCTCTCCTGTTAAACTGCATCAAGTTCAAGCTTGTCTTTCTTGCTTTAAGACATGTCATTAGCTCTGTCCCCACTCTGGTTTTTTACCAGGTTACTCCCTCAGCTTAAGCCTATTCAGAAGTGGATGTGATAAAAATTACTTGCTTTATGCTTGTGTGCTGTTTACCAGGTAAGGTTTCTGGTTTTGAAATACATCCTGGTTTATAGAATTCATAACTATTGGTTATTCATTTATTACTGTTCTGAAAAATGTAATTGTCTGGTCTTTCCCAGCTTCTTTTGGCTTTTACTCTTTTCCATTCCCTCTGCCTGTCCCCTTCCAGGTAAAAGCTAAGAGTGTTTCCCTTCATTTTCCTACAGCTGGTCAGTCTTTTCCATTCTCTTAAAAAACAAAAAAATGTTGCCTGAAGGGAAGAAAAAGAAAAACTTAGAGCATTACCCATAACTGTGGAGTCTTTTAATTGTGCCTTTGTCTTCTCTTGGAGAGTGTGAGGTTTGAGGTGATTTCACAGATCCAGAAATACTATTTACAAGAGTTTCTCTGCTGTGACTTGTTCCCACTAATGAAAAGTCGGCATGTGTGTATCAATTAGAAAAATGTATTTGTATTGCAAATCAACTGGATTTTACTTAGAATGATTTTTATGTGTGACCACCAGGTATTTATGGTGTTTTAACTCCAGCTTTTCTGAGCTGTTCTGTATGTATGAAGAACAGTGGGAAGTGTTGGTATAGCTTTTGGATGGGGGAAGATACAATAAATTTTTCATTCTGATTTTGGCTATTCACGTGGAAACTCTAAAGGCAGGTTTGTTTTCTCCTTGCACTGTGTTACCACAGATGGATAAAATACAGAATATTTAGTATGTGGCCTGTGTCAACTTGTTATATGAAAATCTCAGTTCACAATTCAGAATTGTTAAATTAAAAGCATCATGAATCTATTAATGCCTACTGAGAGTCTTTCATGTTCCCTGGCAGAAGTGTTTTTCTTTTATGGATTTATTGCTGCTGTCTGCTGGGCCTGCTTTACTTCCATGTGCTGAAAACATTAGGCAAATGTGCAGTGGATTTGGTAATGTAAACTTTTCTATTGCTTTGCACCATGGGTCTTGCTTTCTGTCCATTGTGCTTTCACTCTGTATTCACTTCCACTCTCACCCTGCTGGGTCATGATGTGCTGTATTTCAAATGCTAAAATTTCCTGAAGATAAGCCCCTTATTTTGAAGTACAAGCTGTTCTGAAAACCACAGTTGCTTAAATGCCATAATTTCCCATGTTTTAAAACCTAAATTTTCCTAACATTCAAGGCATTGAATGTTTGTACTTTCTAAGTCTGCATAGTCTACTCACAGTGATTTGAAAGAATCTTCCTGTGTACTTTATCAGTATTAATGTATATTAAAATAGTATTCTAAAACATTCTCTACTCCTTCCAGTTTCAGTTTAAACTTGGGTAAAGTGTGGTTTGTAAAAGTCTGCAAACATACTCCCATAATCTCTGGTTTTTGTATTATGACTGAAGTTTTAGAAGTTGAAAGCATTGCAGATAGAGAGTCAATTGCAGCGTTTATTCTTTTTTACTTGAGTACAGGATGTGTCAGGAACTGCAGTAGGAGTTTGGGCTGGAGTTCTTGGGGCAATGCTGGTACCTAATTAGTTCTGTTAAGCAGTTATGTCCCGATACATGAATCTATTCTCTGCTCTGTTATTTTTAAACTATTGCCTATTCCTGGGTTGTTTTTCCAGTTGTGAATATCCTCATGCTGCACATTTGTCTTGACAGTTTATTCAGCTTCTCCTTGCATCACATATAGCATATTAAACCCTCCTTGAGTACAGAACTTTTTTGGTAGAGTGATCATTGTTAATCTGCTGATCATGGTTAAGTGCACTGCTTTGGAAGTGGAAATCTGTAAGTGTTGGGACATGTGTCTGGGATCTAAGCCCTGCATGTGTGTTTACTTCACAGAACTCTGATGAAATACTGGCAGCCTTGACTGGAGCCCAGCCGGAGGCACCTTGTGTTGTGCAAGCAATTGTGGTTCAAGTTTAGAAGTGTAGTTCAGATGGGTGAATTAGTTCTTTAAAAGAAGAAACCCTTTCTGGACCGTGGAAAGAAAAACTGCTATAGGCCAAACTGATAAACTCCAACGGCATGAATTGTCCCATGAGAATCTGCAGAAACTGGTTGGAATGTAAGAGTCGCTTTGACTAGGCCGCTATGCTACTGTCAGCTTCCTTACCCGTGACAATATTTACCTTTAATGCTTCAAAGTCAGAGCCATGCCAACCACCATGGTACTCAGTACTAAGGCCATCTCTTTGAGCTCAAAGCATCATTTGTTTCCAAATGGCATCTCTGGCTTTCTTTCAGCTGCTGATTTTTTCTTGATTCAAAGTTGTCATGGTAGGGCTTGGGTCATGATGTGCTCTTTTGCAGATAGTGCTGTGTTCCGTAGAGAGTTCTCACACAGAAACGGAGGAGGTTTTCTTTGGTGACAGCCAGGACAGAAAGCAGAAATAGGAGATACCCATAGGACAGAGGTGACTTCTCAATATTTGTATCAGACAACTGAAGAGCTGCTGCATGCACATCAATTAACATTTTCACAAAACCCCCTATAGTTCTGCCTCTGTCAGATGTGATTGGTAATTTGGTGGTTGCCTAAGCAGATGTCTTGCACTCTTCTGGAAAAATGCTATCAAAGTAGAGAGATCAGCAACAGTCACACAAATGGTGCTTGAAGAGATGATTGTTTCCCTGTGTCCTGACTGTATCTACCATCGTGCTTCCCCATCCAGCTTGGTCTTCTGCTGCCCTTCTTTGATTTATTCTGTTTGTTTTTAAATTAAAATGGAAATAATTTAGCCTTACTTTGGTAAAGTACAATACACTTCTGTTTCGCAAAGTACCAGTGCCCTGCAGTATGTTTCAAAAAATGTGTTGTCTGTGTGCTGCCTTTTTGGATCACTGTGTTTTTTGCATTCAGGCATTGGTGCTTGCCTGAAATTACACAGGAATCTAATCTGATGGACGCATGGTCACTGAGTAATCACTAGGAATAAGAAGAGTATCCCTGGATTAATTCCTTGAGGATTTTTTGTTGTTGTTTGATTAGTGAAGAGCAAAAGACTGATTGTAGTGCCACATGGCACATACATGAGAGCAATAGCTGGTATGTCTGAGTAGTTTTGAGGCAAATAATTTTGTGGTGTAAATGAAGGAGAATTTTTTCTCTAAATATTAAAGTTTCTAAGTATACAGCAGAGTATAAAATGTGCAATTTTTTTATTTCCTACTTTGGAAGAGGTGGTTGTAGTTTTAACTTGGAACTTTCTTCCCCTATATACCACATGCTGAAATTTTGTATCCTTAAAAATCTAATGT
The DNA here is from genome assembly GCA_013397315.1 of Donacobius atricapilla. NCBI lineage: Eukaryota > Metazoa > Chordata > Aves > Passeriformes > Mimidae > Donacobius > Donacobius atricapilla. The sequence goes on along the minus strand of WBMY01018179.1, from coordinate 44,262 downwards.
TCATAAATGCTCCTAAAATGTTACTTGCCTTTTATAACGTGTATCCAGATGTTCATGATTTTGGAAGTGCTTTAATATCCTTCAGGAAAATGAGATAATGATTGAAATAATTCCAGTAGCTTGATTAATGTGGTTAATACTATTGGTGTCTGGAAGCTGTTGCTCCTGAGTCACTTCTCCTTTCTACTGGTAAAACTAGTGCTTTTCATTCTGGTCAACAGAAGTTAAATAATGTGCATAGGACAAACTTCAATGAAGAATTCACAGTATTTGAGAAATTGCTGAATATGAGGGCTTTATAATTCAACATAAAATTGAAATTGGCTTATTGGCTCTTCTTGTTTTAGTTTAATATTATGAGTTCATGCTGATAGTTGATACTGGCTTCCACCACTTCATAATTTTATCGATAAATTTTAAAATATAAGGAATCCAACATAAAAGTGTTGTAGAGCACAAATGTAATTAGTTATTGCTAATAGATGAAGTCTCATTCCCGGAACAGAGGAAGGCCAAAGACTGCAGTTACAGAATCGTTCTTCTTATCCCTTTTATGTATTATGTAGATGGGATATGATGGAGGTGCAAGTCAGAGTGCTAAAGATAGCCAGGAAAATGTTTGGAGTGATTTAAAGTAATAATTAGGTAGTTGGCAGGATGGAAGTTTATTCCTTTATTTTAGATTTGACTTTCAGGGGTACTTTGTCTTCAGTTACGACTATAGTAAATTTTCATGGAGTTAAGATCACTCCTTTCTCACCCAACTTGGGATACTGGTTAAGCTTTAACATAGGATCAAATTTTACTGTGGAAGGGAAAATACAATGAGATTGTGTGTGTATATATAAAACTTGTTATTTTTATTATTGTTTTAATGCTAATTTCTAAAGATACTACTCTAGAACTACTATCACACTGTGGATTGTTCATCTTGAATTCTGACCTTGTTTCTTTTCTTTGCTGCACTAGAAAATCTTACCCATTGTTGAAGTGAAATCCACTGCATCTTAGCAGATGAGATATATTGTAGCACAAATAACTTGCACATCTCTGTGTTTCTTCCTAATAAGCACAGCTATGAGTGATCAGCTGTAAGACAAATAGCTGGGAATGACACTTCTTAAAAAGGCTTGGATTTTTCAATTGATACTGGCAATTGCTATCAAGTGAGACTTTTATGAAAAGGATTGAATACCTTCATATTTCATAAAAACCTCTATTCAGGCACTATGTAAGTGGTTTACTGTCTTTATCCAACCCAGTCTGGATTCAAGGTATTGATGTAAATAATTCCAGGAGCCCTCCTGAGTTGCTTGGTTCCTGTAGGAAATTGGATTGAAATCAGTGTTAGTTATAAAGTATCTACTGGTTTTAATGATTAACTTCTATAGTATGACAGCTTAAACAAAGTAAATACAGGTTATTAATGATATGGATTTTTTTTAGTTGATTTTCCTAATCAGTACACATGCCAGAATTTTTTTTTTTGGTGCTGATTTAGAATATTCTGCCTGTAGAACTTGCTAGGTTGTGTGAATAAGCCTGCTGTTGTTAAATGGTGCATTTTAGAAAGGCAGTCATCACTCTTGCTTCATCATAGTTTGGAACACTGTGCAGAAATAAAGGGCTTTGGCTCCCTACCACTTCTTGCCCTTGGAGTAATAAGCAATTCAACATGAACTCTTCGTAGAAGGACACTTCTTTCTGGTAGAAAAATATGTATGTATTTTCTAAGAATAGTCCACTTCTTATGCTTTGCTACTTCATTGAGTTCCTTGATGAGTTCTGGATGACAATAAAAATGTTGCCCTTGACTTAGAAAAAATAATAAACCAAACCATTGAGCTACGCAGGAAGTTAAATACTAAGATGAGAATTTTTTTATGTATTCTATCTAACAGCCATGTACTTTTTAACGTGTACTGTTTCTTTTTTGCCATCTGTGTTCTTTTAATGACTTGGTGATTTAAATCACTTCCTGTGAAAAAGTTATTTCTAGACATTTTGGAGGCTTCTGTGATGTTTGTGAAGTACTTGGCTTCAGTGCAGTGCTGTTGGTACTGTATGTGGTGTTAGTGAAGCTGTTTGCTTCAGACATGGATTGCTCAAATATTCGATTTTATGCATCCTCCCAAAATTTCAAATTTCCTCTATGTCATTCACTTTCAAGAGATCAGTAGTGAAATCATCATTCTCCATGTAACGCTGCCTTCTCAGTCATGTTGGGGTCTTACCGATCAAAATAAAAAGTTACTCTTTCTCACTTTATGGAACATGTTTTTGTTCTCCCCATTGGATCTGAAACTTGTAGGAATTTATGCTTTCCAAGTGTCCTTCTTGAATGTTTGTTTTGGAAATCCTTCACTAGAAGATCTTTTCTAGGTTGAATCCACAGTTCTTAAGGATATGCTGTAGTATCAGAGTATTTGCTTTGTTCCTATGTGCTTTTCTTTGGTTGATTTGTTTTGTTCTTCCTCTTGCAGTTGGGGGTGTTTAGCCTGGAGAAGAGGAGGCTCAGGGGAACCTTATCACTCATTACAGCTGCCTGAAAGGAGCTTGTAGCCAGCTCTCTCCTCCACAAGATGACAGGACACAGTCTTAAGGTGTGTCAGGGGAGGTTCAGGTTGGACATCAGGAGGAACTTCCTCACAGAAGGAGTGATTGAGCATTGGAATGGGCTGCCCAGGGAGGTGATGGAGTCACTGCCCTAGGAGATGTTCCAGGAAAGTCTGGATGTGGCACTCAGTGCCATAGTCTGGTTGACATGCTGGGGCTCATAGGTTGGACTCTATGATCTCAAGAGGTCTTTTCCAATTTTGAATTGCTTCTGTGATTCTGAATCCGTATGAATTTGTTTGCATAATCAAAACTGAATGCTTAGTGGTCCAGTTTGGGATTTTTTTTCCCCTTGTGGTGTGAACAAATGTCCTTAACATCAAAAGAAAATGAGATTTTTTTTTTCTTTTCTGGGCAATCTATGTTCCCAATTGATTGATATTCTCTGAAACATGTATAAATATTAGTTTTACCATCATTTTGCATTTTTTATCTTAATTAATATATTCTTGCATCATAGGAGTTTCTTTTTTTTAATGCTTCCTGATGGGACATGTCTATAGGCCAAGAAGTCAAGTTTTTTCTTTGTTAATCCAACACTAACTCTTCACACAAGGACGCTCTTCTGGTACAAAAATATGTATCTCCTGAGAATAGTCAGCTCCACTTCTTGTCTTTTGCTACTTGATTGATGTTCAGAATTTACTTCAAATATTAGTGTCTGATGATAGTACAGGAATGGCTACAAATAACAGGATATTATCATCAAGGTGTATCCATTTTCCAGCTTGTTGGAGAAAAACATGGCTATGTTATTGTATAAATAACTGCTGTAGTTTGTACTTCAAACTGGTAGCATGGAGAAGAATTAACACCAAGGGCTCTGCTTTTTAGCCCCTTGAGTATTTTTAGCAGGGAACTGAAAATAATTTCTAATCCCCAGAATTGTTTATGCATGCTGTGAGCAATGAATAGCCCTGTCAAGGTAGAGACTTAGGTTTAAGAACCTGCAAGATTCAAAACAGGATGACTTTTAATTAATTTTTTTAAACAGTGTCTAGCCCATTATATTTTAAAAAGCCTGCAGCTGCATTTATAATTGTTTTTTAATTTTTCTCCCCAAGACTAGAAAAAACATGACATGTCTTACCCTCAGCTTTGCCTCCACTCCTTTGCAGGTAACCAACCAATCTGTGGGGATATTGGCTTAGACAATCAGTCCCTGATAAACATATGAAATTTCCTGCTGAGGTGAATGACAAAACTTAGTCTGCATTGACATGAAAAATATTCTGCCAGCCATCCTAAAGATCATATTTTCCAAAGTATTTGATAAATGGCAAGTATTAAATCTGAACATGAGGAAATATATACGAAGAGCAGGATGTTCAAGGGGAAAAAATCCTATTTTTCTTGCAATTTTAAATTGGTATTATATTTTTATTTTTTAGAAAGTAGAGTTTAGTTTTGCTCAAACTGTCAACAGAATGAATTTCAGTTATTAAAATTCCTTTTGTCTTCTCCAGGCATGAAGAGGTTTTTTGTTGTTGTCATGGTGACAGTTGAGTGACAAGTTGAAAGTGAGTGATTACTACTGAGAGCTCCATTATGAACATTTGGAGTATTTCAGAAAGGATTTCAGGACAAAATAGCATTCCTTTACTGGGTTTTCAAAACATGTATGGTGGACATTATACACTCAGCAAGGGAAATTCTGCATTCTTGATTTTACAGTCTCTACAGTGTTTTTACCCCTGTAAATTCTGTGATTTTAAAGATGATGAGAAAAGTGAGATTTGCAAGGTACAATTATGTTTGTAAATTATGACTACATCAGGTAGTGCTGCGCTGAAGTTTGTTTGTTTCAGAACTCTATTCCAAACAGTAATCCAGTCACACCCATCCTCGTTACCAGATACCTGGTTTTCTTCAAATATAAGATACTTTCTTTAAGTTCTGACAGCTGTTTTAGGGGAAATTTTTTATTCCCAAATGTCATTATTATGCATTCGGCTGGCTGCCTGAGTTCATGTTCTTACTGTTGGTTGACAGGAATTAATTTATATTAGTTTACTGATTTATCTGCTTTCTGATAATCAGCTGAATTGAAGGTTTCTCTTGGATTTTCACTGATGCAATTTGACAGCTTTGATACCTTTACTACATGGAGGACATCATAATCAAAACCTACATGCTGCTACTAGATGTGTAAAAGATCAACTATGTGCTTTTTGAGAACTTTAATGTTTAGGACATCTATGTAACTTCAGAAATGTCTAGAGCCTCAAGGTGAAAACCTCAAGTATGCACATGTTTTCATACATGTGCATATCTTACATGTGTGTTTCTTTTTGCAAATGTATCTGTAAAAGTACAAGAAAAGGTACCTGTAAACATATTGTAGGGGGAGGAGGGCAATTTTAATTTTTGGTTTGGGCCACATAGTAGTTCAGGAAAACTTGTTTTGTGCAGACTGTCACTGAAATAGTTGATGAGCTGAAGGACTGCTGTGTTTGTGGAGTAAAACTCCATTGAAACTATGCAATGAAATCTTCTCCATAATTGTGCATTTGACCGAATTGGCCAATTTTTTCTCAGAGGTGATGAAATATCTTAGATCTGAACTGTCATTCTGTGCTTGGTAAACCCTGACAGGATTTGGTTTCATTTGCTAAGGAATAAGTGAACTGAGGATACTTGAAAGCCTTTTTTTCTGTTTGCTTCTGATTCATGACTTTATGAGCTCAGTGATTCAGAGCATGTTCTTACATGAAAAGTGCTGTTTAAACATGAGGTTAAATACATTACATTAAGAGCACTGAAGCGTATTTTTTACTGCATACAAGCTTTAGGTATCATTGTTTTCTATATGTTCTCTCAGTGGCTTACACTTCCCAAGATTACCAGTCTCTGTTTTAACTCTTCCTGGGGGTAATGATTTTTAAGATGTCTTTTTGCAAAAATGGCAGGTAAGAATCCTTTACAGACTGGCAGAAGAAAACGTACTGCTTGGTGTCCATTGATCTTAATTCTGCAAACATTGAGAAATGTGAGTTCTCCCATTTGAAGTGTTTGAACTAAGGCATGTCTTTACATTGTTGTTAGGTAAATCACAGATTACAGCTGTTACCAGTTTTTACATTGTAGTAGGTAAATGCCTTCGGGGTTTTTTCAGGTTTCATTTGTATGGATTTATTTTGGTCTATGAAGTAATTTAAATATTACCAAAGCTGTATTTTAGACTTTTAGGATACCAATAATATATCTCATATATGCAGAGGGTGTTATTATTATTGCAGTATTGTAAAAGTCTTGCTGTTCCTTGGAAATTGTGGCTTCTGTCCCTGCAGAAATTTTTCCCTTCCTCCTGAAGATAATACACTTTCAGGTTAATTATCTAAACAATATTTTGTTTGTTTGAACTGCTTTGTGTTTTGAACTGTAGTGTGCTTTATTTTCTTACTAGCAAAAATACCTCTGATACTATAGTCATATTGACAATTATAATTACTTTCCATTAAGGGTGTTTTTAGTGTGATGAGTCACTTTTAGGCATTTTCATTCAGATAACATACAAAGTACTGGTTCAGAAAATACAGTGGCTGATTCTGTTCTTCTATGCAAGAAAAGAAGGCACACTGAAGTTCGTTATTTAAAGAAAAACAAATGGAAGTATTTCAAAATCGTTTTTTTTTTTAATGTGATGAATATAGGCAATATGAGGCAAAACTGTTCTGTGATCCAGTGAGCAAAAAATGTGATCTCCGCCTTTTAAGTAAAATAACCATATTTGACACTGGAAACTGATAATAAGGGCCTGTAACTCATACATCATTCCTCAGTCCTCTACAGGAACTCTGCTTCTTGCCAGTTAAAATAATGTGATTAGACTTATAGCTACAAAAATATTAGATGGACAAAAGCATGCAAAGCCAAGAAAAATTGGCATTTTGCTACTTCTACCTTAATCTGCACTTTGCTCGTTGCTTTGTAGTAATACTTAATTTATGGTTAGGAAGTGTTACCTGCTATAGTTCAGGGCTTTGTGGATGTTAAAGTAAATGATATGGTTTTAGTTGCAAGAAGTGTTATTCATGCTTTTTAGAATTACTAGCTGTTAAAATTTGTTCTTAGAAACTCCACGGTGGGAATACAGCAGTGCTGCAGTGCAGTTTTCTCTCTTTGGTCATTCTGACTTTCCAATAGCAAGAAAATGATTGTAAATGGAAACATCTCAATAAGTAAAATGGGAGAGATGAAGAAAATACAGCAAGGAAGAGAAAGTGTGCCAGAGCAATGTTATTTTGTAACTCAAGGGCTTACATTCTAATTTTATGTTTTGATGCCAGCTTTTTGCAGATGCTGATAATTCTCCGTGAATGAAGAGTGTAAAAAGTTAGTGGAAAATGTTCTTGAGAAAGATTGAGATGGATGTGTCTTGAACTTCCGCTGGTTTTTGGAAGACAAAATGTGTGTCTGCTGTCTGTGCTGCTAGTTCAGGATTTCTGTAGTGACCAAAGTGTTATGACAGGCTGTTTAGATTAAAAGTAGTGCATAGGGAAAATCCTGCTGGAGGGTGAATAGTTCAGAGAGATTGGGGGTGGAACAGCCTGAAGCAATACATGCACCGCGTTGCTATGATATTTGGAGATAGAAGTGTCTGAAACATATTTACAAAATAATACTGTAAATACAGGCCCTGAGAAGATTTAAAATGGTACGTTTTCCAAGACTCTGTTGTATTATGGAGGTGGCTGTTAAGGTGGTGTTGTGCAGACTGAACTGAGAATCCCATTTTAATTATTTCCTGAGAAATCTGCTAATTGATACCATTGAGATTTAATTCGTAGATACAACTGCTGCTGCTAATGTCCCACATTCTGCATTCTGAATTTCCTGCATTTTAAAAAGTCTGCTTAATTTAGAATCTCATAGGTCAGTTAACACTTTTGTTTTGATTAGTGAATTTATGAATATATAGTCATCTGGATTGTAAATGTTGTATAATTATACATTAATATAACCTATATGTTTATAGCTTGATTATAATATTGTTATACATTAATTGTTCTGTGAGGAAGAGGACAGGATAATTCTATGAAGAACTGGAACTACCTGTACTGCCCTAGGGGACAGTTGGGAGTTCAAGGAACAGAAGAGAACATCTCAGTTGTAGAGGATTAGGAAGCAAGGAAAATCCTTCCAGTTTCTATGACTTAGTTGCTGGAATTTTGTTGGCCTAAGGGAAACTCCTGTGACCTGAGCCGTGTGTGTTGCAATACCATGTGCCTAATGTAGGATGTATAATTTTTTTTTGCTAGTCCCGCCACTTATGGTGCTTTTAGGTAGTAGTTGCTTTCTGAGCTCTCATGATAGTAGCACAGGTGGGTACAGAGGGAGGCTGTGAGGATTATTGGAAGGCTGGAGCACCTCCTGCATGAGGGAAAGCTGGGAAGGTTGGGAGAAGGCTCCAGGGAGACCTTACTGTAGCTTTTGAGTACTTAGAGGGAGCTTATAGGTGGGGATAGTTTCATTATTGGAGTGAGGTGATAGAATGTGGGGCAGTGGTTTTAAACTGAAAAGGGGCATGTTTAGATTAAACACTAGAAGAAATTATTTACGGTGAGGGTAGTGAGACAGTGGAACAGGTTGCCCAGAGAAGTCTTGGATGCCTCATCCCTGGAAGTGTTCAAGAACAGGTTGGATGGGTCTCTGACCCACCTGTCCTAGTGGAAGGTGTGCTGCCCACGGCAGGGGGGTTGGAACGCAGTGATCTGTAGGGTCCCTTGCAGTGCAAACTGTTCTGATGATACTGTGATAACTACACTGGAGTGACTTTACTTGTAGGATAAGCATCCCATTACTTTAACTGAAGGCTGTTTTAATAGGATCCCTGAAAAGTACACTAGCTTTTTAACAGTTATGTAAGGTAACAATAGAGCTAATACGTACTTTTAGTATCTTAAGTGACATCTTTACCTATTCTGCCAAATACACAGACATATCAATTCTAGAAGCATGTAATGGAGGTCCAGTTATATAAACTATTAATGCAATTTATAGGACAGTCCTTGAAAATGTTCATTTATTCCCTTGTATTTGTTGCTTGGCTTATTAATGACCTTTTTATCCCTCTGTTGGTAAGCAGTTAGAAATGTGGCATCCTGCATGTGTCTTTGATACATGCCACTTGGTATTAGATGAAGGTTCTTTGCTTCCAAAAATAGTTGGTGTTACATGTCATGGATATGGATTATTTCTTTTCTCTTAAGAATTTGCTCTTAGCTATAGCAGAAAATACCTTCAAAATTCAACCACCATTCTTGCATTTATGATTTTATGGGTAGGGTAAGATCACTTAATAAAAAGAGTACATCTGTCCTTTTTCTTCCTTTGGGTAAACTTCTGGGGAAGACTGTCAGGAAACAACATGATTCTTGGTCCTGCTGTCAAGGCTCTTTTTTTCTTTTTCTTCCAGCAGGTTTTCAGTACAAGATGCAGGGATATGGGCTCACACACAATTCTTAGCGAAGTACCTGGCTGATAGCTTTCTTTTGTTGTCCTTCCCTACAGGGTGTGCTGTGTAGTCACAAACATTCCTGTTGGAACTTCAGTCAGTTACTTGTTTATTTTCTTTAGATCCTCTACTTAAAACTGTCTATTTCCAAAATACTGTCTATTTCCAAATAGAACTTTAGTGGGTTTTTTCCTTCCCACTGTAACTCTCACTTGTAATTTTCTAAGGCATCAACAAAATAGCTTTTGTGTCTATTTTGTAATTCTCATGCTTTCATTTATGTCAATAGAAGTATTTGAGAATGAAAACAAGTATGTAAGGAATCTAGAACCAAACATTTTGAGGTGCCAAAAAGTTCAAGCTGCTCTTTCTTTATGTCTTTAAAATACAACATCATATTCTGCAAACCTTTCCACATCCAAGGAATGTAGAATATGCACATGGTCTTTGCAGGATTTTTGAGTGCTCTGGTGGTAGTTAAATTCAGAGGCATTAAAGCTTGAAGTCATGGCATATACCATGAGGACCCCAGAATAGTGGACAGAAAACAAAGTCTGTGTTATATAAGTTAAGAGCAATGAATTTATTTTTTATTTTTCCTAGAGAGTGTCTTTGTATTCAGAAATGGGACCTTTTCCCTCCTTTCACTTCCATTTGACTGCTATTTGCGTTACAATGTGGCTGTGTCTTTCTAGTGTTGTACTTTGAGATGAATGAATATCTGCACTCATCACTACTGGAGCTTAATCTGTTGTATTAACATCACTGGCTTAGGTTTAGATTCTTAGATGGTTTGCAAAGAACAGTAATAAAATGACAACATGTGATGCTACAGAAGCAAACATTTCCTGGGTCATGTTAGGCTGAACTTGATGTTTCAGTACTGTTATTTATAAGTTGTACCTGGGTGAATTAAGTTTAGAGGGACTAGAAAGTAACTGAGCAGAAAGATTTTAAATAGTATAGGAAAATTCATCTCAGAGTGAGCTTAGTTTTGGAGACTTACATTTGGAGATCCAAGTTTTCAGGTGGCATTAATTGGTTCAATTTTGAAGAAGTGCACTGACAGTTTAATCTTGCCAAGTAATTTTGCTGAACTTGCTTTGTGGGTGTTGCAATGCGTTAGGATTCATTATGCTTGTACAGTCGTATCCTATTTTACAGTATGTTACCTCACAGCTCTGAAAGAGTACACGAGGAAGAAAGGCAACCACCTTCTTCCCACATGCATACAATTAGTTCTTGAAGTGAATAAAGCACCGATGTTGCCAAAATGTTGTTTTCAGAATAAAGACGATTTTATGTTGGATGAAAATATTTTGAAGAACAAAGTTCTAGGCACTGGAAGAGTTTTTCTGTAAATCCATAAACAATTAATCTGGAAGGCAGCAGTGTCTCTTGTTTATCTAGATTCAGGAATTTCAACCTCTTGTCGCTTCTCAGCTTTGCTGGAATTCTTTGGAAAGGTTGAAGTAGTCCTTTCTGCTATTGAAAAACAATTAATGTTTTTCTTTGTATGTACTGTGGTAGCGTCCTGAAAGCTGCAAATGAAGTTGAGAGGTTAAATTGGTAGGCACCTTTTCTCTCTTTTGAAAGTCTTAAATGTTATTAAAATGATGATTTCATTAAAAAAAGGAGGACTGTACAAGAAATCTGCTTCAGAGCTAAAATCTGAATCTTGATCTCCCAAATCCCAACGTAGTAGTGCCAAAACCATTAACTTCTTTAATCTGTTAATGATGCAGAAAAACTTCAGGTATTGCAAATCTAGACATTTCTTTCAGTTTTCTTGTGGGAGAATTTAATTTCTCCGTAAAGACACATTTCCAAGTCCCAGCCCAGTTTCCAAAATAACTGAAATTCGTCACACCATAAATTCTAAGTTTTTCAACTTTATAATGCAAAACTGATGAATAAAACTTCAAAGCATAATCACTTTGTAAGTGAAGACTTATTCAGCAGAAATCAGTCATCTGATTTCTTTATTCAGTGCTACTTTAAAATTTCTTCTTTAAAAGTAGACTCTGCAACTGTTGTCTACTAAGTTTTATTTCAGGGGCAGCATATATTCAGAGAAGTTATTTGTGACATTTCTTTAGTTCATAAATTAAAATACAATCGAACTACTGAAAGTATGGAAAGGTATTGTGTTGCTTGTAATCCTCTTGATTAAATATTAATGCATATGATATTCATCATGGTGCACTTGGAGTGTTTGCATTTTAAAAATCACCATTGAATAAACCCCTTTTTACTATATGTTGCACTGAATTTACCAAGAATGTTTAGCTCTTGCTCTGAATTTACCAAGAATGTTTAGCTCTTGCTCTGA
>WBMY01018179.1:0-28360 GCA_013397315.1 Donacobius atricapilla | reverse complement strand
AAGCGAACTCCCTTAAAACAGTCAAGAGTCACACAAACCAAAAGTAGTAACTTTTTTGTCATATTTTCCTTTCCTGTAATATTTTCTTTTTTTTTTTTTTTTGTGCCTAAGCTGCAGGTGAATAGAGTTTGAAGTGTTTCAGAATTAACCACGAGGCTTCCATAGGCTGGAACAGTTTGTTAGAAATGAAGGAACTTTTATTACTACCTATGCCAGTAAACATTATCAGGCAGCCCACAAGAATGGATGTGCTCTGTGGGAACTGTGGTTTCTTCATACTAAACATNTTTTCCTTTTTTTTTTTTTTTGTGCCTAAGCTGCAGGTGAATAGAGTTTGAAGTGTTTCAGAATTAACCACGAGGCTTCCATAGGCTGGAACAGTTTGTTAGAAATGAAGGAACTTTTATTACTACCTATGCCAGTAAACATTATCAGGCAGCCCACAAGAATGGATGTGCTCTGTGGGAACTGTGGTTTCTTCATACTAAACATTAATTCAGTTAATACGATGCTGATATCCTTGTTTATTCTTTAGCCTACTGTCTCAAGGGCATGAGGTTTATGGTCAGAACCTTAACAGTACTGTGGAGCTGTGGAGGACGTGTAGGGCTACAGAGGGACTGAGACAGACCCATGGGTGTTTGGAATGACCTTAACTGGGAAAGCCTTTGGTTGGAAGCTGCGTCCTAGCAGATAAAAGGCACAGGAACCCAGCCCACATAAATTCTCTACTTTAATGGAATATTTATTAGTAGAATGTAAATGGACTTCAGATTTATTTACTTGCTGAAGGAGTTAATTAATGGTGTTATTAAAGACTGAAGGAAGAAACCATATTTTAATGCTCTTTTGAGTTTTTCTCCCTAAATGATGTGGAGTTTTTACATTTTTCTCATAGCAAAATCTATTATGTGAAACTTGCTAGCTTGTTTTACGTTTTGTTTGCCTTTTATGATAGAAATAGGAATTGTATGTAGCCTTATGATAGTTGGGCAGCTTGGATTGGGTGAGGCCTCAGGTCTTCTGTGCAACCTTCTGCTCAGAGCATGGTCAGTGCTGAGGTCAGACTGGGTTTCTCAGTTCTTCCTCCGCCCTAGTGTTGAGAACCTTCAAGGGTGGGGACTGCCCAACCTCTCTGGGCAGCCTGTTCACTGCTTCGCCATCCCTGCTGTACATTGTTGTATCCTCGAGGGGAAAAAGCTTCTCCTCCAAGCAGGCTGAAGGTTTCTTGTTTCATTTTATGTCTGCTCCCATGAGGTACCACAGTGAAGAACCTGCTTGGTTAGTCCTGGCAGGGCCCTCTGAAGCTGAGCAAGGCTGGCTCCCTGACTTTCACAGGCACCATTTTAGTGCCCCTCTGCTGCCCTCACTTAGGTCTGTTGATGCCTTTCCTGTATGAGGAAGTCCAAAATTGGATTCAGTATTCTAGACTGTAGCCCTGGGACACCTTGATGGATACCAGTTATAATTCCTTCATTCCATCCTGGACACTTGTGATTTTATATTTGATTAAAATGCCATTCCCATGGTATAGGTGGTAGATAAAGCATTTCCATTTTATGGAGAGGTGAAAAAGGGGCAGTGTGTTTCCACATTGTCTGAGGCCACACAGAGCAAGGTCTCAGTTTGCCGTATTGTCTTCTGATAATCACTCCTTTTGTATTATGGATTAAATACAATAAATTATAAATTAGAAATGCATTTATCTTAAGTTAAAATCTATTCTTGGTGTTAAAAAGCCAATGAAGATAAAGTGTTTGGAGGTTATGTGCCTTATGTGGCAGCAAAACAAGTTTTCAAAATTCGTTTTATTCAGTTTTTATAGCTGTTTTGTTAAATTGTTGCAACTTTCTACAGTGTATGGTTTGCTACTTAGATGAAAACCGGATGCTAGAAAGCTTGTATTTTGCTTTGATATTTAGAACAAAGTGGATTTTGTTGTCTGTTATATGTATGATGTCTTTGCATCAAAGTTTAATAGGTTCAAATAGCACTAGTGAATGTTTTCAGCCTGCTTTGGTAAATTTAGATGCTCTGCATGTGAACACCTATTTTAACCAGTTTTGTTATGACTTAAAACCTGAGATCTGTGATATTTTTGTGTAAAGCTTCCCTTAAATACTTTTTCCAAAATAGTATCTTTATGTGGCGCTGCTTGTTGGGCGACTTCCTCACTAAACCCTCTACATTATGGTTAATATTGGAATATAAAAGTGGGCTGGTTTTACCTGGGGTTTTTAAGTCATATTACTTAAAGATATCACCACTTTCTTTTTTTATTAGAGAATGAATTAATAGTTTAGTTTGTTTATCTGTGTTACCAGAGAGTTTTTTAAATTTAATTTTTGATTTTGAAGGCAGGGACTACAATTTTTCTAAAACTGCAGAAGTAATGAAGTAGAATCAAATTCCTCTTTTCTAAAGATTTCCTTGTCTTCAAGACTGACATGCTTTTTCCCTTTAATTTCAAGCTCCCTGGATGCATTTTGTTTTTTGTGAGTTAATAAAACCCTGATGGTTTCTCATGATATGCATCAAAAGGATTTGTGAATCAGCAGATGACTTCAGCCTGTATTACTCATGGAAATCTGTGTTGATCCTGTGATGATAGCGCATTCATCCTCTTATCTGTGCTTTTAATGACTGAAAATATTTGTAGTGATTCCGTGGCATTTTCCATATTAGCTTACCATTGTTTTATTAGCTCTGTTTTAAAAAGCATTTTCATTAACACAATTTTTCCTGCTGGTACTGCTACTGGATAGTATAAATTATCTCTGGTAGTTCCTTAAGTCAGGAAAACAGAATTTTTTCATTTCCAAGGAAACTCACAATTCCCATTTAACCTTATCATCAGTGAACTGGGTAGAAGGATGACATTACATGAGAGCATGACTGTCAGTTTACTGTTAGTTTCAAACTCTTATCTGCAAGCTTCTACCAGAAATGAAAATATTATAAAATTTGATGTCAGGCCATCTTGTCCTGTTTCATCTGTCTTTATAAGCCCAGACTCTTGTGTTGACTGCTGCTAGTCACAAACACAGCAGCTCAAGATAGTTATAGACTTGTATTCAGACTGAACAACTAAACACTTATGAATTCTTATCTGAGTAGGATGTAAGATTTGAAAGAATCAGTTTTACTCTGTGATTCTTACGGAATAGTTTCTATGTTAAGATGCGAATTAAATGTTAGTGTGTGTATGTGTGTGGGGGGGTGTATGTGTGAAATGTTGACGTTATCAAAGTCTCCTGGACATTGATTACAGTGGGACAAGGATTTTACTGCTACTCTGATGAGACACTACTATTTTAAAGTAGTGGGTCATGTTCAGTGTCTTGAAAAGATGGAGTTGTGTATGTGCAGCTTGTAGTAGGTGCTTTTGCTTGAGTAATACAACTAGTTGGTATCCCTAATCTTTTCAAATTATATCTGTATTTTTCTTCCTGCTTGCAGAACTTTGAGGGCACTGTTTTTCATGGACCATTTGTTGGTACTTGTTCTAACCAATTCTTAAAGCTAATATCCAAAAAATACTCAGAAGGCAGCACTGAAACTATTTTGAAGCCATTGATGTATTTTAGAAATATGTTATGAAATAAAGCAAACTATTCCTGGCTGTTTGCCTGGTTAGATACAAGCACTTTCTCCTGTTTGGAGTAACAACTCACTAGCTGAACAGTTCTTCACTGCACAAGTTCTTCTGTCAGCTGCACCCACACCCAAATCACCCATAGAAGTGTGGATGGGTGCCCACACATAACTGTCATCACCAGTTGGGGTATTCAGCATAAAGGTGTTTGTGCTTATCTAGTCTTATAGGTAAGTGTAAAGGAATCAGCCTGCCTGGAAAATAAATGCTGTAGAAATGGCTTATACGAATTTACAGGGCATCTGTCCAATGACAACATGATTTTTCTCAGAGCTTATAAATTTGCTGTTAATGTGATGTAGACTCCATCAATAGTTGATTCACACATTTCAAGTTTCAGCTGCCTGTGCATTTAAATTACTCCAGAGACAATCTATACACTTGCTTGGCTTCAAATGAAAGGTCATCAGCATCAGCCATGTCCAAAAATTAATAATTAGGACTTGGCTTTTACTCAAATACAAAATTAATTAAAGTCATATTAATTATGAGTTCTGCAAAAGGATGCATGAAAGCAAAAGTGCCTGCCTGTCTCCATTATACTATAGGTTAGAGCCTGGTTTGCCTCTGTCTTAAGACAGTGGGTGACTCAGTTCTTATGTTGGAAGAAGTTATGTATACATACTGGGAAGTCGTAGAATTTGAGGTGAGGCATCTATTTACAAAGAAATGGATTTTGAACTGTGATTCTTTTATGAAGAGTCTGAATCTTAACTGTTACTAGCCTTGGAAAGTGGTATTCCGTAACTTTGAAATTCAGAGTAACTTCTACCAGTCTGTAGTTCAATTTAATAATGCTGGTAGTGATAGACAGTAATGAATGAATTTTTTGAGGATTTTTCATGTTTAGTACTTGCATTGCATTAATGACTCTGATTACCAGTATCTGCACAAAATCAGAATAATATAAAACTATTGCAATTAAAAGATGGTTGCTAGGAAAAAAATGCCATAATAGATCACACAGAAAATGTGTAGTGTTGCTAGAAAACTTAGTTTGGCATTTCAAATGTGTGGTGTTGTACTAATGCAAGCTCCGAGGCATGCAGAATTCACATGGTGAAGCATCATAAGGCTTTCCTGGTTTAGCTGAAGCTATTACATCTTCCTCTAGTGAAACAAAAAAGAATAAAAGGGACATGGAGAGTGGAACAGCTTATCATGCCCTTTTATTAAGGCACATTTATTGTGCCTGTTGTACGTGGTAGATTTCTGGACAATAACACTTTCAGTAGTTGCCATTTGGAGGAAATACAGGTGATTAACTACTTCTTGGGTAGCTGATGTGTCCAGAGAACAAGTGTGCCAGGTCTTTTCTTAGTCTGTGCTTGGAAAGGAGGGAAAACTTGCACTGCAACAAGTTTAGAGCACTCTGACTGGTGATGTTATTGTTATCAGTGCTGTGTAAACAGATATCACTGTTAAGCAAATGTTTAAAAGACGTGAAAACAACATAAAAAGTCATCATCTATGATGATGATTTTAACTATTCAATTTCTCTCATCCTGATAAAAAAAGCTAATAGTCTTGGAATAAATCCATTTAAATACTGGGAAAGGTTTAAAGGTATTATAGGAATTAAATCGTATTTGGAGAGAAAGGATGGAGGGAGCAGCAGAGAATGATAGAACAAAATAATTTTTGTTGGAAGGAAGCTTTGTACCCCATCACATCCAACCAAGCCAGCTTCAAAGTTGGAACCAACTTAAAAAGTTTGTAGTAGCTCAAAGCCTTATCTGGCCACATTTTAGATGTTTACAAGGAAGGAGATTGCACAGCCTTGCTAGGCAACCTCTTCCAATGTTTGACTGCCCTCATTGTGAATGAAAATCTCCCTGCTATCTAATTCCTTGTTGCAAGGCATTAGCCATCTGTTGTATAGGTTGTTTTGAATAGTATCGCTTAGTCTTAATGCGTCCTGTGAGGCAAAACACTTAAACTCTCGCTTTTCAAATTCAAATAAACCACTGTGTGCTGCAAAACTAATTGTTAGTAGCAGGGGTTTCATTTATTTCTTCCCAGTGAAGTCCTACGTATTGAAGCTGCAGATTTGCGGGAAGTTTTGGGTTTATATGCCCTCTCCTTGAATGTGAAATTACCATCTGCATTTTAGGCAGCAACAGAGCCATCCTTCTGTTTCTCTGCTCGTAGTGTTTGTTTGACCCACAACACTTGTCCTAAAATGCATTGCTCAGATATTTAAAAACGTGTTTACATTCCAGCTGAAATCTTTATTATTAGTAAGTAATATTTAGTCTTATTGGCAATGTACTTGCTCTTTATTTGCAACTAAAAGGACTAATTCGTCTTCTGGTGAATTTATTTCCTGAGATAGAATAAAACATTTGTGTACATGCTAGTATGGTACAATGGGAAACTTCCCTTCCTGAACAATCCCAGACTGGAATACAGTCCTTTTTCTTAGTCTTGATTGAAGAGTGAGTTATTAATGACTGAGAGCCTGCAGATGAGAGCTTTTTGGCAGTTCCTCTGCCCCTGGAGAATCTAGCTGTCAAGGTACTTTCCTTTTTTTAAGCTAACAAGTTATTTGCACTTGTTTTGATAGCAGTCCTAACCTAAGCATCTAAGGTTAACCAGACTGCATCAGACTTGATTTGAAAGGAAAGGTTTTTAACTTAAAAAGGGACTGTGTGACAAACATGGAGTTGGATTGTTAAGGGTGTAATTTATTTTTTTATGATTTCAAGTTCCTGTCTCACTCTTTGGATGTAGACACAAAATTAAACCTCACACAGAAATGCTTTTTTAGAAAGCAGTACTCCTCAGTGGTTCTGTGAGGAAATAGATCCTGGTTGCTTCGTAGATGTTAGCACTGTGTGTTTGCTGAAGATACTTTCTCTGGATCTCTGATTTCATGGAAAAACTGAAGAGTTAGAAACTTTATTAACCTTTATTAAACTTTATTAACCCACAGCTGTAGGACAGGTCAGTTCTCTGCAGCCTAGGGAGCAAAGGCCGTCCCTGATGCAGTGGAATTGATAGCCCATATCTTGTTGATAGTTTCCAATGGCTCTAGGGTGAGGGTTTTTGTAATAGGCGTGGCTGAAAAAAGACCTTCTGATGTTGCATAAGTTGTTACAGCTTTCAGCTTATCATTGGAAATGTTCATTATATGGGTTCCTTATATCTGACTTCATGCATGTAGCAAAGCGTGTTGGAAAAGGATGAAAAGTTTATAGCACACCAAACACCCTCCGTGTTTATGGCCCAAGGGGGACTTAACATGAGCAGTTTGTGGGGTCTTTGTTGTTGTTAGGGGTTGGCTGGTTTTGGTTTGTTTTTTAAATCAAGACATGTCCTGAGCTATTTACATTGGAATGTTATGGCTGCGTGAGCTGTTTGATTGTTAGCTGTCCTTAGTCAGCAGAGTGCTATCTCTTAGGAACTCATTACTCTGAAACCTCAGTGTATTTCTTTATGTCTGTTCTGGAGGACATGCTGGACAACAGGGTCAAATCTGTAATGCTTGAAACTAAATAGGCTTTACAAGAGGAAGAACTCGAAACCTTTAAACAGGAAAACACATCAAGTTTTCATTTCTGCCTCTTTGAGGTACAGTTCTTTGAATGACCTTGTTATTTTTACTTTCTGAATATATTCAGTGTGCGTTACTGTTTTGCTACGTTTGACGTGAGTTGATGGTGTTTTTCTAAGAATTGTTAACTAAACCCAGAAAAAATTATGGTTTTAAATAAATGAGTTCTTGGTTCACAAATAGGTAAGGTATTTATCTTTAATGAAAAGAAATGTTTCACAGAGGATAGCAAAATGTCTAGATAGTACTCTGAGTGGAAGGTTTATAGAAACTCTTGATTTTAATTCAGTTCTGATGAAATACTAAATAATGTTGTTTTATATAGACTGTGCAGCCATGCAGCTAAGGTTATACGTGGGCTTCTGCATCAAGGTGTAAAGAGAAATCTTTGGAGAAATACCGTATTAAAAGAAAAAGAAACATGCAAGAAATGGCTTCCACATAATTTCTCTCTGTGACCTCATTAAATAATAAGAATTGTGTAAAATGTTGTCCAGAAGCTTTTCAAGTTCTTTTACTGGTTCTATTCTGTGAAATTTACAGAAACACAAATCAGAAATTTATGCTGTGTAATTTCTATGCTATATCTAAATAATCTTGCAACAGCCAGGTGTAAATAATCATAAATTCAAGTGTGTGTCACTAACTAAAGATCGCAACTAGTTTACTTCTAAAACATTAACCTGCTTAATAATTAAATGGTAGTGTGCCATTGGCAAAGTCAACAAGAACATAGGTAGGAGCTGAAAACATTTCAGACTTGAAAAGTACCTCAGAAATATGTTTAATTTCTGGAATAGAGCAGCAAAACATCAATATAAAAAGTTCTAGAGATCAATATAAAAGTTTTAGAGATCATATTTTACTGAATATGGCAATATTAATTTTATTTTTCCTTTTTCCTTTTTTTTTTCCTTTCAGCCATAATCAGCAGACCACGTCATTTAGACATCCTGTGACAGGACAGGTTTCTCCAGAAAATATTGAATTTATTTTGCGAGAAGAGTAAGTAGTTTTATACCCATGTCAAAAGATCTAAAACAGTAACACATTTACCTACAGTAGATTAGTACTTTAATTTATTGACAGTTCTTCCAGTATTGTAGAAAAATGTAATTGAGGTTTGTGCTTAAAATTTTACTTTTCCTTGTGATAGTATGGTTTTGATTCCATGCTAGGACTTGAGGGAAAATCTTTGTCAAATCTTCAAAAAAACCCAGACAAACCAAAGAATAAACAAACAAAGAAATTACAAAATATACTTAAACAATAGTGCTTTAGTCTTACACAAATATCAGGTAAACAGAACATAAATGTAAAGTGCTTTTGGAGCATATAGGAAGGTTTGTACTGAAATTGAAATACACAAAATGCTACTAGTTTCTATTGTATTTTCTTGGTTTTCTTACGTTAAAGATGTTCTACATTGTTCAGCTGTTTTCCTTTGTTCTAGAAAAATGGTGTTGAGTATATTTGTTTCCAGCATATTTTAACTTGATTGTCTGATAAAAAACCTACAAAAGTAGGAAATGTAGGTGTTTAGTCTGGTGAATTTGGTCACCTTTGGATTGGTGTTGGATTGGATCATGCACCATTTCTCTGTAGGCTTCCAATTCCTGCTTGTCGTCCTGGCTGCATGCTAGATTGCTCCTGCAATCCTTCTTTAATGGACTGACCGGGTGTCTTCCCTAGGCAGAAAACAGTCTTGGACAAAATTCTAAAACCAAAGGGCAAGAACAGTGGGACAACATCAGCCAGTTTTTCTTTTCTAGGCCAGTTTTTCAGTACTATTTAGGCAGCCTCTATCCCCTCGTGTTGCCGAGTCTAGGCATACTGGTCTGATGGCCTGGGTGTGGGGTTTGTGTGGCTGCCTGCACAATTCTGAGCTCCTTACTTTCAAATTCTGTGCCCTTTAATTTGCTTTACATTTTGGTAGGACTGCTGTCAAAAGCAGGTACAGCATTAAGAAAAATGAGGCCTAGGGGAAGGCTGTTGAACACTCCCAGGAGACTGAGCCTTTTCCAGCAATGTCTTCTCCTGTGACTTGGAGAAGTAGAACATGGCTGTAGAGCTCAGAGGTTCTGATAAAGCCTTGAGAAGAACTTCTCAAAGGGTTTAAAAGCCAAACCAACCAACGAAAACCAACAAAAGCAGCAAAACCTGTAAAAAACCACCAGCTAAACAGTTGTTCTTCCCTCAGGTCAAAGCAAATCCAAGGCCAATCCTATGTTAAGATGCCTGATGAGAACTAACATGAAATACAACATTGTAGGAGAGGACTGTGATATTAGGTATGAAGGCTGTGGGATGGCTGCTGAGCTGGAGGTCACCACCATGGCATGCAGGTGCTTTGCTGCCCAGCTGGGTTTAACTCATTTACAAGGATGAAACAAACTGCTCCACCTCACTCTCCTAGTGAGGAGAAGCAAGTCTCACAGAAGGTGTGGAAAGCAACCACTGAGCATGTGTTCCAGCTTCCATCTGTTGATTGATTTTTTGATTTGTCTGTTGTAAAGGTTCAGTCAAATTTAATGTGAATTTAAACATATGTCCTGGAAAATAGGTGTTTGGATAACCTCTTGGGGCACTTGCCTGGATTAGTCACACTTGCCTAGGCTGTTTTTCATTTTGTAGTCATGGTAGCTGATAAAATATTAAAAACAGAATTGAAAGAAGTACTTGTTGGTGGCACATGGATTTAGTGATCTTAAATGTACATTAGAAACGCTTTTGGGAGAGAAATGGAAGTGCTTATTTGGAAGGGAGTCTGAACGTGTAGACTTTAGTTACACTGAGATGTTATCAAAACCAGGAAAAATCTTACAGTGTAATAGAATCAGTAGAGAGAGGTGGTTTCAATTCTAAAAGAAGAGGGAATGGCTGGAGAGATAGAGAGAAATGTTTCTAGTCGCTGCTCAGGAAACAGTCTTTGCCGGAATGTTTCTCTAAGCTTTATTGTTGGCCTGAAGAACATACAGTGTTTTTAAAATCAGATGCTTTTAATCTGCTAGTTAAAATTGCTTTAAAAATGTCTTTTTGAAATGTGTGGGATGCTCTGGTTTCCTAAGTTTTGTACCACTTCTGTGCAGCAGTGGAGGTTTACACAGTGGCTCTTCACCATGGTCACGTGTGAGTTCCTATCAGGTGATGATGTTGACATATGTGGATGTCTCCGGTGAAGTCAGAGGAGGTGTTGGCACTTCCCTGTCTTAAGGCCTAGGAACTGTAACGGAGATGGGCCGTGTTTTCAGTCCTTTCCCTCAGGCATCAGGGATTTCTTAAAATTGGTGGTGTTGAATGTGTTTCAGTTGGGAACAGTGTTGTAGATCCCTATCATGTGATGAAATGATTGCCACCAGAAGGACTGAGGTCAGAAAGGCAGTCTCTGCATTGGCATATGGTCTGTGGAAACTTTCCGTCGTGGGATCCTTTGACCAAGACTACTTTTTCCTAGAGCTGAAGAACCCTATCTGAAGCAGTAGCACTCTTAAGGGTTTCATAAAAGGTGATTTGTTCTTCAGTGCTGTTGTGACATGATTTATTATTGACTGGTTGATTTTAATTTAAGATTAGGGCCAAGGAGTTGTCAACAGATGTTGATTGGGAGCTAGTGGGGAGAAGTGAGCACAAACTTGTTCTGGCTGCAATACACATATCTATTTAAAAGGACACATTTTCCATCAGAAAAGTAATTTACAGTCATGTAGAAAAGATGAATGTGGGGACTCCTGGCCATTCCTCATCCTGGAAGCAGTGTTCTGGCAAGAAGATTTGGAAACAAGTTTTGGAAAGTTACATCAATGAGTGATGCAATACTAGCTTGATTATGACTCAGTTGTGAACCAAATGCCCTTGATTCACTTGATCATATGAGAAATGGACACTTTCAGTAGAAGGCTGAAAGTATATTTCACTAGTCTTTTCCCAAGGTATTTAATCAATATCACATCAATTCTGCTTTTCAAGCTGAAATCTGGTTTTCTCAACTCCATTGTAGATGGAACCTGTGACTTTTAAATTACATTATCTTTTGATCCTTATACTAGTCCTTCTTCCTAAAGGTGTTCTAATTTAGATTTCTTTTTTTCTTTTAAGTAGTGCTTTGTAATTCCTTATTTCCTGAAACATTCTTAGCTGGGACTACTATCTAATCCCTACCTTGTACTCTTGTTTTTTCCAAGCTTAGCAGCTTTGGTCACTTGATGTGTGGGATGTGTGTTCTGTACCTTTCACTAGTTCTGCTTGAGAGCCAGCTTTTCTGCATGTCACTTTTAGGTTTCTTTTTTTCTGATGGAATGATTGATCATAGGTGACTGCAAGATTCAGCCTATGAGCTCATTGTTATAATAATTTAATTGTACTTTTCCTTCTCTGTTCATTTACTAATAATTCTTAACTTACTTTGGCAGCTGTTACTCATTGAGCTGATATTTAAAAATAACCTTTCCTTGGCAATGTTGTTTTGAGCAATAAAAGCTGCAGAGATGTTTTTTATTTCTTTCTCCTTTGAATTACTTTTCTGTTGTTGGCATTGAATTCAGTTTGGCATCATGGTTGCTTGTATCTGAAGATTATTTTTTTGTTTCTGCCAGCATTCAGTTTTTGTCTAGAATAATTTTTATTTTCTTTTGACTTGTTCATCTCACAGTTTTTAGGATCAGGTTGAAATAACCTTGCTGTATGGGAAGCCCCTCCATTTCACAACTGTCCCTTGATTTCTGTGCTTTCCTTTCAAGTTTTTAATGAACCCTTAATCCACGAAGAGACCTTTCATAAGCAGCCACTGGAAAAGTGAGAATTAATGATAAGTCTGCCAGACAGGTGTTAGGTTTTTAGTTAACTTCATTGTTACACATGCATTTCTCTCAAAAGAATCTATGACAGAATTATTTAGGATAGCTCTATGTCATGTTGACATTTCTCCTCTCATATCTTTGTTTAAATAACAGTTCTTTAAGTAATTGTGGACAGAAAGGAAGAATCAGGCACATGCAGCCAGGTAACTAAGGTTAAACACTACTAGTTGTGTATTAGGAGCTGTATGATATTTGTCATAGCTGTGTGTTTGCAAATGAGAAGATAGTACCTTGAAAAAGATAAGATTTGAACATAAATGTAGACGTATGGGGGAAAAAATATAGTGTGCTTAATCCAATGAGTGCTATCGTCTTTCTTGCCTCTTTTTGTGTGCCTGATAAAACCTGTGTATCACCTCTGGGGAGAGAGCCATCTTATTTTATCTATTGCATTTGGTTACTATAGCAGCAAAACTATCAGGTAGAGAGGAAAGAGGAGACCCAAACAACCCCAAAATAAATCTCTACCTTGTTTACATGTACGGAAACACTGGGAGAGTTTGGTGGTTTTTTTCATCTAGCTGATTAGGAAATTTATTAGTAATCAAACTACATTGACACAATGTTATTGCATCCTGACTGATTCCAAGAAATAAACTTTTTAAGTTGCTGGTATGGATGTGGATCTTCCAAGTCGACTGATCTTTATGATCTCTCGTGAGTATTGCGTTTTCAATATGGGCTAATGGTGAAGTAATTTTTTTTATTGTTCTTGTTCGGTGTCGGGGTTTTTTAATAACCATAATGCTGGCTATGTAATTTTTTCAGCTGGTAAATATGGTTTCTGGAGACATACTAGCAATGTTTAAGTAGAGCAGGGAGTTGCTTGACAGGAGATATTCTATAGAGTGTTATTTTCAAGTACTTAGAAAAATTTACACAGTACTGGAGCTCCAAATGGACACACTGCAATTCTTGTGTGTGTATTCACACACTTGTGGGAGGCAGTAAGAAAACTAGCCTGAAAATAGTAAAACACCATCACTACGAAGACAGAATGGGGTATCCTGGATAACAGATATTATCAAACATCTTTTGTAATAGTAACTTCGAAGTGATGTTTCTGAATGCAGAGTCAATCTTGTAGTCACTTACTTTTAAAGTTGAATCTGTAAATACTGTTAGGACAATGTTAATTCCCTTAACATGCGAGGATGTTTGAGGTAATTCTGCATCTTCTGCCAATTTTTATTTGCTTTTAAAAACACTGAGAATATTGATTAGCTGTTAGGAGACTTGAATTACCTGAGTTTTATGTTCTGATTTCATGCAAAAAATCTACTGTATCCTTGAAATACTATATACACATACTGAAATAAATTCACAGTATTGTTTTGTGTTTTCTGTTAGATGTTGGGTACAGCAAGTTTGCATCACCAGTGTTTTTTGCTGAAGACTTTTTAAAGGCAAATAATAATGTATTTTCTCTTTCAATGGACTTAATGTCTCTTTTGCTTTCTATTTGAATTCTTCCATGGCAACAACTTCACATTTTTTAAAAAGCATTTTTCTGCTTGTGAATTTGAAGTTCGTCATTAATTTGATGCTACTAGAAAGGGAAAGCCTGGTTTCTTGGCAGTGATCACTTTTAGTGACAAGGGGAAGAGAAATCACTGTATGATCACATAGTAAATGCTTATAAATTATATTTTTATCATTCTCTACAGTATTATGATTTTCTCATGATGGTCTTGTTAAACATATAGCTTATTTTCCTCTGTAATTCTTCTATTTTTTTTGAAAGTGTGGTATTTTTAACCTGCCGTGAAACAGTATTTTGGGGAATAGTGAAAATCTGTTAAACCAGAGTAGAAATTTTAAATTAAGACCAATCCTATGGGGTTATTTCTTCTTCATTAGTTATTTATTGGAAAAATGAAATCTAATATGTCAAAACTTAAATTATATTTTTCATTTTCATCAACAGAAATAGCTTAATTATGTAGTGTCATATATGGGAAGTTTTTTATTCTGCATTTCGCAGAGACTGGATTAAAAGGTGATTAAATGCTGAAGTAGGGTACCTGGTCCGTAAGAGGTGAGGAAAATTGACTCAAACTGACATGATTTAAGTTCTCTTACATTGAAGGATGGCCAGGAATTTTAGGGGCTTTCTCTAGGTTGTTCTTCCATCTTAGGCCTGAGGTTATGTGTAAAATCTAGAAAGAAAGAATTTATGCAAGATATAAATAAAATGGGACCTGAATTTTGCTAGTTACTTTCAGGCTTCATTGAAACCCTGGTCACAAATGGAAAAATATGTTTTCCCTATACAAACCACCTACACAAGCTTTTGGACAGATAATTGTTCAGGTTGTAACTGAGGAAGAGCAGTGGTGGCAAATACTTTGTCCTCTGTTAAATCTTGCGTTGAGCTACTGAAATCAGAGACTCTTCTCTGTTCTCATGATAACTGTGATAACTCCTCAGAATTATTCTGTTCTCTGTTGTGTTTAGATCTGGATTTCAGTGGTAGCAGCAACCATGTTTGGTGTAGCTTATATACCATTTTTAGTTTTTCTAAGAAATTACTTTGGTGACTGGGAAAAGAAAAAGAATGTGTTGTTAATTGTTTGTTTTGTTGTTTTTTCTTTTCTGATGTGACTGTACTGCTCCTTGTTATTTGCTAAATTATGTTGTTAATGATTTTTGAAAATACCACCTGTGGTTTTAATTTCATTTGATGCTGGTGTCAAGCTCAGCTGCCGAAGCTTCTCTTTACAGAGATTTTATTTTGCCCTTCCATTTATCCTCTCAATTCTTCATCTGGGTGGCTGTACTGAAATCTTACCTGTATGAACAGGTTTTTCTGGTAGGATTGACCTCACTTATGCTTTAAATGGATATCTGAGCTAGTTATCAGGATTTCTGGAATCTTAGGATGACTCAGAAATTACACATTTCTAACAACTATCTGCCATGAATTGCACCATTTTGCTTAAAAGGTATTTTAATAATTCATATTGTGCTATGAATCATATTTTGGGCAGATTCAAAGATATAGCATTAAGTTAGTGAAAGATCTAACAGCAGTCTAGACTCAGTTTGATTTTAAATGAAAAGCGTGTTATTGCCAAGTACTGATTCCTGTCTTTTTCTTCCCAGTACTGGCTCTTTCACAGGTTTGTGGCCAAGTCTCTAAATTGGGCACAGTTTGGTTTCACTGCATAGGCCTTATCTTCTCTCTTACCGCACTCCTTGTTATATCTTGATTCTCCCTTGGGTTTTCAGACAATTTGGCAGGTTTCTCCCTCCTGATGCATAGACAAATGCCAGTCATCAGATGTCACTGCTTGAGAAACACCTGAAATCAAAATAATAGGAGTGGTGCAAAGGAACGTGCACATGCATGGGAAATATTTGACTAACTTGTCGTTTATTTGCACACTGTGAATTTTAAATATGAAAATGCTAAACTGAGTGTTTGAAACAATGTGCTTTAGATTATCTGGTTTTGTTTGCTTTCTAGACAGAATTCATCTATGTCCAACCAACAAATAAACCAAAGGCCTTCCAGCATGGTCAGTGAAACGTCCACTGCAGTAACTACGTCTGCTGTTGATACAAAACCTGGCTCCAAGGTAAAGGAAGAATCTATTTCTTCAGCTTGTTGATCAGAACTTCCCTAATTTTAAATCCAGTATTCTTATGCTGATTTCAGTAGGGCTGTGGATTTAGCCTAGAAGTCCAGTAAGACCCCAGAGAAGAGGTAACATCTTCTACCCAGGCACAAATCTTTTAACAGCACAGTATACTGCAGTAACTGCTCTGTTACAGCTCTTTTAGAAGCTCTGTATACCTACATGATAGCCTTGAATGGTAACTTCTAACATGGTGATTATTGTGACATAGAAAGTTTGAGAGTCTTAGAAATGGAAGTAAATATATGTAATATTAGTATTTCAGCAAGTGTTTTGATGGACCAGTGTGTATGGCAAGAAGTGGTGCACAATACCAGGAATTTGTAGTATTTACTTTTTCATGAAATCTTACTGCCTTTCCTCCTCTTAGTAACAATTAAGTCCTTTTCTGCTGTCACTGCAGTGCACAAACAGTGCAGGCACCAAGTTCACACACAATAATGTTTAATAATAGAAAAGTCCATTCCTTGGCATTGATGAAGGACTTGTGTCCATTATTGAACAAAATATAATAAAGTGCTGCACTTGAAGTGTCACCATCTATTTTAATACTCCTTTGACCTTACAATAAATTACAGTACAGTAAAAATGGTAGTGGGTGGATGATAAAAAGGGGTAGAGCAATATTGAAAGAATTAGCAGAGATAAGATAATTTTCTTAACTTTGACTGTAGTTCTTAAACTTTTCCGCTGTTTTTTTTTTTTAATGCAAATGTGGGCAGCCTCTTATGTAACTGAGTTTAAGGAAGGACTTTGCTGAATTGATTGCAAAGATATTTTGTTTAGTATTTAAGATCTTTTTACTAATGTTTTGATGTGCTTGAGTATAGGGGATGATACAATTTCATGAGAAGCTAAAAATCATTTTTTTAAAAATTATTTTTAAAACCCTAAGTGTATAAGTTATTGGACCAACACAAAGATTAGTGTATCAAATCTCAAGAATACATTTATCTTTAAAGTACTAGATGAAATTATCACTGCAAACAGTAAGTTTAGTAGGTTACTTGAACTAGTTGAAAAACTTCTTTTTGATATTTGAAGGGTTGACCTTACTAAAGTATGTCTGCATTTGCTTTTACCATATCTACCCTCCTTACTCTGATTTTTTAAAGCCTGCATTAGGGGCAAAAAGCTCATTTTTTCCCTCCTTAAATCAGCAAACTTACTGAGGACCTGATATGGTGCCTTGACCTGGGGAATTCTCCAGTGACACAGTTGACTTTAACTTAGCCAGGATCGCACTTCTGCCAAAAAGTGTGCATCCTCTGACCCCTGCTCCTGCTGCTTCCCTTTGTCACGTGCTTGCACTGATCTAGCCAGAGCTCAAAAATGGGGACTGGATTCCACTCCCAGGCCACCCACATGCTGGAGGCTAATTCACTGGGCATGTCAGAACCACACAGATGAACGGGAGGGAAAAGCTTTTTTCATCACAGCTTAGAGAATATCCAGAATCACCTCCCAAGACTTAGGTTGGGCTGGTTTTGGTCTCTCTTTCTGTTCTGTTTGCTGTCCAGTGTAAGGGTGGTTGCATGCTTCTGGCAGGCTCCCAGGTGCGGATTTTTTTAACACATGGCAGCTTTAGACTTAGAATAAAGCTCTTTGAAAAAGGCTTTGCCAGTAGTTTGCTTCTCCATCTAGTTTGTTTTTATAAGATCCATTCTACTTTGGGTCCTTAATAAATACTGGAATTTTTATTAAGATGAACCAACATCTTTCTTATGTATGCTTTGTTTCATTGTTGCATGTGTTAATAGGCTTCAAATCACTTCTCTCGTTTTGAAGAGTCAGAAGATCTGTTGAATTCCTTCACGACCTAACAAAAAATTATTTCAAGTGAACTAGCAATGAGAAAAAAGGCTTTAAAATAAAAAACCCGTGTCCTCCACTTAAAGGTTGACTTTTGGCAGGTTGAGAGTATATTTTTAAGGTCTTTCCATCTATTTCTAAATGTTTTCTTCCCTGAATTCCATAATCATTCTTTTAAAGAGCAACTTCCCAGACGCAGATGTGAAGCAGTCATGAAGCCAGACATGTTCATGTTCTCTACTTAGCCATGGCTAATTTCTTACTTTTTTTAATTAAATGCTTTTATGATTTGGTCCTGCAAATGCCATCATGGAATAGTGTATGTGTAGTGTTGGAATCCTGGCCAAATTCAGACTGTTTTTTCTATAGAGCTATGCAGTATTTTGATGCAGGAAGTGTCTGAGTAAGTCATCTAAAGACTTTAGACCAATGCAATCTATCCTACTCTTTGACATTTGAGGGGTATGGGGTTGAGGGAATGAAAAGCAAAAGGGCATCCTGATAAGCTGCAATTATTCTCTGTCCCAAAGACCTGCTTTTCATAGCCAGTTCTTTTACACGATTAACCATATTAAAAGCCATTAATATTGATTATTAATTAAGGTTATGGAGGAATAAGGATCTGTTTCAGTTTGGCAGTAAGGTACATTTGGAATTTAGTCTCTTAAAACATCTAGTGGGGTGAATGGAAGTTTGAAAATGTTACTGTGCCATGCAGAACTTTGGCGAAGTCAAAAATGAAAGGAGAGTAGGGAACGTATTTACTATCTACATTTTGAAAGCATGTTTTAGATGGATTCTGCATAGCAGAAGTCACTGAATTGTTGATGACACTGGTAGTTGCTGGTATTTCTCTGAGATAAACTGATGAGGAATACAAGTAAAGAATGGGTCTAGCAGTCAGACCAAGCAGTGGTGACAGGTATGTGATGTGCCAGCTCTGGGAGTGTCTGGAACTGGAGTGGAACACAGGGTCTCATTCACAGCCACTGTATGTGAGTGCTCAAAATTAAGAGCAGGATTTTTGGAGAGTTTCAGTTTTTTCTATCTGAAAAATAAGGATTTTGTATCATTTTCTTAGAGATACTGAAAGGATTCATAAGTTCGTTTCTAAACAGTGAGATTTTTTGAGTTAGAGAGTTTGTAATTCAAACAGGTGGCTTTTTGTGGGTTGATATTTTTTTTTTAATTCCCTCTAAGTTGAAAGATCCATGTTTTATTATGCATATGCATTTGCATATTTTGACCAAAATACAGTCTTCCTGTTGCCTATTTAAAAAATCTGTTCCAAATTAAAGTCTGTCTATACTTTTTTTGTCAGTCCTGTTTAAAAGAAAGAAAAAATTATATAATTAAGTTAGCAACTTCCCTCCTCAGAAACCTGTTTTACAACCTGCTACAGTAAGAAAGAAAATGAGACAGTGATGAAAAGGGTTTTTGAAAATTTTGGCTCTTGACATTTTTGAGTTTTGTTGCAAAAACTTAGCAGTCATTCACAAGCAAGTTGTTATATATAATGACTATACTGAAGTCAAAGTGACTTTTGTGTCTTCAGTGATACAGATAGCTGTGCTGACCTGCATTTTTAAACTCATGGCAATGATATCAGAATAATTTAAGTTAGGAAAAGACTACTGCAGTGCAGAGAAATAGTTCAAAAATTTACCTTTTCTTTTCAACAAGTTTCTTAGTCTAGCTAGTGGAAGCAAGGCATGACATGCAGTATCTGTGCATGTCAGACACAGTATGCTTTGTTTTATTCCAGAGCAGAATTAGATGATCAATACTGAAGATTATATGAGAATTATAATTACATAAAGTATCCTAAAATGATAACTTTGTTTCCATTATGGGTATTGGATTGACATATAATACACAGCCTTTGGAAAAATTTTCCTGCTCCCATGCCACAGAAAATGTTTGGTCTTTTGACCAAGTCCAAGGATGATTTTTTCTATATTGTGGTCTGCACTTTTTAAAGATCATGATCAGAGAAGGTGCTTGATTAAAAGATCTGATTTTAAAAATCCCCTAATTTTAAAAGCTGCTGTAAGGCTAGATCAGCTACCCTTCAACTGCTCCTCAGTTCTTCCACCCTTCCAAAGATCTCATGGGATAAAGATTAGGAAACTGAATTCTGTACATTTTGTAAAATTATTTCAGTTCAGCTGCTAAGTATAAATAAAGTAAAAACAAAATAAAAATAGATGTTTTGACTTTCAGAGCTTTAACAAATTTGGGCCTCACCATTTTTCATAACCCTTTTAATGTCTGGCAATTTTTAAAAACTCAACTGTATTGCTTACTTCTCATTCTTCTTGAAAAAAGCCTGTATATGGCTGCGTTTGCCCAAAGCCAGTGCTCTGCAGCCTGTTAGCTGAGTGCCTTAGCACGGGTCTGGCAGAGACACGGCCTGGGAGATCTTGGTGATACCATCCTCACCTGACACTTGCTTTGAACTAGTTTTTGCCTGACGGATGGCAGGGGCACCTCCTCAGAAACCTGTTTCACAACCTGCTCTGCTGGGTTTGTGCCAACAACTGTGGAGAGGTATGGGCTTTTTCCTCAGGTGACCACCTGTGGTGTGCTGGGGCGCTGGTGGGTCTTGTGCAGGCCCTCACTGAGGTGCTGGGGCAATCCTGCCCTTTGACAGCTCCTCACAACTGTTCAATCTACCTAACTGTTTCATATGCTATAGCACCAAAAAAGAAGTGCCTTTTTTGCACTGATTATAGCTATTATCTTAACACTTCATTAAGACAGGAAATTTAGTGCAGATTGGTGAAGTCTGGCCTTCATCAGTGCAATCAACAGAATCCATTTAAAGTTGTAATATTTTGCTAGAATTATTTCCATTATATACTCTCTTCTAGTCCAGATGTTGCCTGACTGGCAGGAGCAGTACACAGAGATACTTTCCTCATGTTAGCCCTTGTGTGGGATGAATATACTTGTTTCCAGAGCTTTGTTTGCCTGCAGCCCACAGAGCATCTGTACCCTGACAAGCTCAGAGATGAAAAAGAGAGACACTGTAGGAAAGAATTTGGACAGCTCTTTTCTTGGAGAAGTTGGCAGCAGCTGTGAGGGTAATCTGTCCTAAAACAGTTGAAGGAGCAAACTGGGCTGAGGCTGGAAAAGAACAGGCAAATTACTCATCGAGTGATTCTTGCTTTTTCACAGGTGGGTGGGCTGTGCTTGTTTATTTTTGAAATAGTTTTGCCCATGTGAGTCAAAACTGAGGTTTCATTAAGACACAAATCATTATCTAGACCTTGTGATTTCTACTGACTGCCGTGTGGGTCTCTTCCCTGGTAGTGTCACTGTCTTCTTTTGTTTGCAGGGCCAGAGTCCAAGCATTTTATTAAGCTATCAATGTTGTTTGAATTTAACAGGAAAGAAAAATTAAAATCCACACACAAAAAAAACCAAACCCAAAAACCCAAAAAATAACAACCCAAAAAACCCAAAGAAGAGCAAGAGTAGGATTCATCTGCTCCAAGTCCTGTGCGTGTAAGAGACTTTTTCAGTATTGTCCAGAGAAACTTGCATGCAGCTCTCAAAAGTACTTCCCAGGCACACTAAAATTTCCACAGTTACGCCTTTCTGACTTGACACACCAGTGCTGCTGCTCTTCAACAGAAGCTGGCACACCATCCTGATGAGAGTGGAAGATTGTTCTGTTGTAAATATCATTGCCTGTTTACTTGCCCTTGAAAATGCCATGAATACTTTGTTGCTGTGTAATGAAGTATAAGTTATTGCAGTGATAGTATTTGTAATGTGAAATGGGTCTCAGTACAGTTTAGAAACCACTGCTATATTATACTTCTTTACAGGTTGTGAAGACTGGAAACAAAGTTCACAGCTTTGGAAAGAGGGAACAAGCGATCAGGAGGAATCTCAATGTTCCTGTGATAGTAAGAGGCTGGCTGCACAAACAGGTATGCATGTGATCACCTGTTTCTGTTCATATACTTCGATGCAGTCATCAAGGAAAATCCAGGGCGTTCCAAGGAACTGAGAAAGCAGGAGCTTGAGTGTTGGTGACACAGGGCAGTGTTGGGTACTTCCACAGACTTCCATAATGAGGAATCCATGCTTGGCCAGAAAACCAAGATTTATGAATGGGTTTGATTTAGAAGAGGAAACTGATCAATGGACATCACCATCATGAGTCAAGGTTGAGGCTATAACTTTGTTATCTAAATCTGGTTATTTTCCCTGGTTTATTCTGCTGGCTTGTTGTCAGGGTGATCTTTGATTCCCTCAGAACCCAGTGAACCTGAGGTTGGCTGTGGAAGCCTTATTCTCTGTACTTGGTTATGCCCTTCTACCCTGATCAAAGGCTTAATTTCAGTCCCTGTGCCTTTTTCTCCAGAAGCAGATGGGAGAAAATTATGGGAAATGGCAACCCATTCACCACACATTGCTATCACCAAGACCAGTAGCCAGCAAAGACTGGATTATAGAATTTCATTCAATGAACAGAATTCTACAGCTGCTATGTCTTGGACTCTTAAGCTGACAGAAACACACCTTGGAGTGTAATAAGTAGATAAAGCTTTGAGTGTGATAAGTAAATAAATAATTGCCCTGCTTCTCATTTGGCCGCTTGGGTCTACCAGATTACCACTGGAGATTCTGCAGCTAGATTTCAGGGTGGGCAGGAGAAGGCTGAAATCTGAGGCTTACAGTTATGATTTTACATGCACAGGAAAGTGATATAGCTGACAGCTGTCTACTTCCTCCGGGGTGGAGAGATGTAATTCTGTTGTGTTCCACTCTCAGCTCTGTTGATATCCACTACCCAAGTCCATTAGTTTTCAGGACAGAATCAGAACTCAGACACAGTATGTGTTGCCAGCCTTGTAGCATGAAAATGGGAAGGGAATAAAGTCCTTCCATACTTGATTTGATTGCAGAAAGGAGGAGGGAAGTAGCTGGAGCAGTGTTGTATATCCTATTTCCTTCTCTCCCCTAACCTTTGCTTGTAAGCCCTTAAAACCTGAAGGTGCTTTTTATGCTGCTGGTCTTATCAAACCCTACCTGAGCTGAAGAAGTTATGTTTGCCTAGGTTATAGTCTGGCAATTTTAAAAGCTCCAGAAATTAAGTTCAATGCAAATATTACTCATTTAGACAAGGTTATATATATATCTACATCTATATATACCTCCACAGGCATATTATATTATACTTCATTAAAATTTGCACATTATGTATCCTATTTTAATTCCTAAGGAATATTTGATTAAATTACTTTTTAGGCATGGGTAACATATGGTGATTGAATTATAGGATATCATTGCCTGAAATGGGAGGTCATACTTCACAGCTGTGTAGTGATTTTCTTTTTGGTCTGCAGGCAGTCTTTATTGGAGTTTGTGCCATCCAGAAACACACTTTAGTTCTTTATCGCAGATAAAATAAGCATTGATTGTGTACAAGGTTAATCTGAATGCTGTTTGGAATGAGGGTTGAATTAATGAAAATTAGTTTGAATATTCTGCCCTCATTATTTTATAGCTGGATGTTTTGCCTCTTATCTTTCTTGGTACACAATATTTTGCTAAGATATAAACCATTTGTTTTGCAATTAGCAGTCATATTTAGGTAAACTTCTGGTAGACTACTCCCTGGATCAGCACCGTGTCTGTTAACTTTCCTTAAATGAAGTGTGTCCTGCATTTCTTGCATTTCAGGATAGCTCTGGAATGCGATTATGGAAGAGACGATGGTTTGTGCTTGCTGATTATTGTTTGTTTTATTACAAAGGTGAGTAGATATTAACTGTTTTGAGTCAGTCTGAACAATTCACCTCTGCAAATCATGGTGAATGCATGAACTAACTGAACTCTTCAGATAAAGTTAATTGTTCTAAGATGAACAGTGAAACAATTGCTTGACCAGACATCTTACATGCACAGCAAATTCCAGGCAAGAGTAGGAGAAGCAAAGGATGCTGTATGATATTTTTTCACATAATTTATGTTTGGTATATGCCACGGTTTACATTGCAGAACATCTGACTGGAATAAATAAGATGTGTCCCATCTCTGGTCTGTGTTCTGGTACCTACTAGCTTGCACTTGGACGTCTGAGTTTTTTGAGAATGCACTCAGAGATGGCCAGATCAGGACATTAGTTCAGTTTTAATCCAAGGGACAAGGTAAGAGTGAGAACGTCTGAATCCAGTAATTCTACCAAAAAAAAGGTTAGATGTAATCTTAGACCAAACTAGGTAGTACTTAAGGTTATTTGCAAGTTTTGAATACTTCATGTGCTACAATTTTGGGAAAGCATTACAGAATATCAGACTTGGAATTCATCTTTCTAGATGCTGCATGTCTGCTGTTGATCACTTGGAGCCAGCAGTAAGAGGTTTCCTAATTAGAGCAATTAGCCTAGATGTACAGTGCTAAATGGAAGGTCCATCATATTTTGCAGCCTGTCACTGTTCATTTGGCACAATAAGCTTCATTCTTGAAGTGTACTCTTCTGGCTGAAACTAAAAAGTAATATGCAACCTCCCCCAAAAAAAAAAGAAAAAAGAAAAAACCTCAATAAAAACCTAATCTGGTTAAGAAAACAAACTCCAATCTTTTTTCTTTAATGCTAAAACATTTTTCTGCATGTATTGTTGACGTTGAGTCATGAGTGAATTCACTTCAGAAGGGACTTCAGGAAGTGTCCCAATCCAGTGCCTGGTGAAAACAGGGTCAGGAAAAGAGTCAGCCCAGGTTGCTCAGAGCTTAATCAAGTCAGGTGTTGAAAAGCTCCAAGGATAGAGATGGCACAGCTTCTTCCTTGGCCTGTGCCCCTGCTGCTCTGTCCTCGGGAAAATGCTTTTCCTTATATTTAGTCTGAACCACTATTGTTTCTGCTTAATGCCTGTTTTCTCTGTGTCCATAAAGGAGAGTGTATTGTTAGCCCACTGAACAGTGCAGGGAACTAAATTCTATTTTTTTATTCCACAGACAGCAGAGAAGAGTCTGTTCTGGGGAGCATCCCATTGCCTAGTTATGTAATATCTCCAGTTGGACCTGAAGATCGAATAAATCGCAAATTTTCTTTTAAGGTACATTTGCAAAGCTTATCAGCTATTCATAGTTTATGTGCATTAGAAAAGCTGCTGTTGTAAACAAGAACATAGTCTATTTTCTGTTTTCCTGTTGTAGTTGTTACTAGTTTTTAAAAGCAGACAGGTTTATTGACTGCCTGTTCAAATGTGATGTAGCCCTTTTTTTTTTGCTTATGAATTGACATTCGTGTCTGTTACTTTGTAAGTGTCCTTAGAGCTTAATGAAGTGTCTCTGAGTAAAGAACCTGTTTCTAAAATCAGAAATTAGTATTGACAAGTTGCTCTAGTACTGTTTAAAAATTGGAAGGAAAGTTGTCTTATTTACTTTATAGTAGAGTACTTGATCTCATAACGGCCTGATGTCGGTTTGGTTTTGTTGTGGCTTTTTTAAAAAGAAAAGAATTGACTCAGATCTCACAGTTAGAAAATGATAGCATTTAGTCACCCTAAGTGGTATGGACTTTTTAAAGGAAATAGTATTCATTTGATATAGTTTGTGGGTGGTTTTGTGTTTTTGTGGTTTTTTTAAAATAAATATAATTGTATAATTTACAGTTCTAGTCTTTGTTATGTGAAATAAAATATATACTTCTTGACGGCTCAAAAAACTGACTCCAAATGATTGTCAAAACTGCAGCACTTAGGCAAGGTTGAGAAACTTCTGTGCCTGTGGCAGATTTAAAGTCAGAGCAGAACTTTTTTTCTATCAAGCAGATCAGCTATGTAAATTGAAAAGTAATTTAAAAATCAGGTTTTGATCAGGCATACTTTAGGAGATCTAGAAGGAGTTTGGTATTTTCTGTGCTGAAATTATGAAGAACACCTGACATTATTTTGCGTTTTGATTTTTTGAGGTATTTTAAAATTGAGACTGCCTTTTATTACTTTCAGTTCTGTGCTCAAGTGGATAATGGTTTGAAATTTATTAAACAAATATTAACTTGGGAAATGTGTTTAAAAAAAACCCCAGTGCACTTGGTGGAAATGTTTATTTGCACTTTTTCAAATGCACGGAGCATGAGTTATCAGGAAAAGGCTACAAAGAAATCCTTGCTTAAGAAAAACATTCCACCTCTAGTATTTACTGAGTGTGATTCATAAAGGCCTCCTTTTCTAGAACCTTTTCCTAGGAGGAAACCTGTACTGAAAGAGGGGAACTCAATGTACTCTTCCAGGGTTCCCTGCTTTTGATTTTATCCAAATGGTGTTTACACACGTTCTTAAGTCACCACTGGCCAAGTGGAGTGGAATCCATGGTTTGGTCATGGTTAAAACTTTCCAGAAGGAAATGCAGACTTCCCCTGTTCCTTTTAGGATATCATATCTATATGAGTTCTATCAGGTATTTAATCCGTGTCTTCTTCAGAAAATATCACGAGCCAGTAATCTGAGATTTTCAACTCGAGGTTGTTACTAAAAGGTTGATAGAGATAGAAATAGGTTGTGGATAGTGGAAGAAAGGTTGTGCTAGAAAACTTCGTAAAAAAAATCAATATTTCATGTATCAGTTTGCTAGGCCAGTTTTAATGCTGCTTTTAGGTGTTTGATGATTAACTGCAGGCTGGATGCTGCAGTTTGATTTTATTTGGACCCAGCTCCAAGGGCAGCAGGAGGATTTTGTGCGGTTCCCGTGGTACGGACCCTGTCCAACACTGATGTTCAGCGGTCACGGAGTCGGCTCTGGGCACCCTGCAGCAGGAGCACACCCGTGCTGGCATCCATCACTCAGCAGCCATTACCTTTATCTCATCTCTTCAGAGCACCTCGAGACCCAGAGCACAGATGGACATTGTGTCCCGCAGCCTAGTGCAGCCAGAAATAGAACACATAGGCAGATTAAGCCCAAAAGAAAGATAAGACATTTTTTGCATTTAAGACCTGAATGAGGGGGAGAATGCACAATGGCACTTTTTACATTTGGCCTGTTCTTTATTGAGATTGTTGTAAGTCTTCTACAACAGAGGGATTGGCTCCCATTTGAAGTGACAATGAGTTTGGAAGCTAGGGAAACAGCAAAACTGGAAAAATATTCAACTCTTTTGTTCGCAAAACTAGAGGAAGGGCATTTGCTAAGCAAATACATGGATGCTTTTTGCATATGATTTGATTAGAAGGAGGCTAATGCATGCTCACTGTGGTCTCTGTTAAACCCTGGAAAGTGTTAAAATGTGCACTGTAGGAGTTCTCAAAATTCTTTTCATTTCATCATTCCTGAGGTCCAGCTTAAGTTTTTGTGTCTTTTTGGGTGTTTAACAATTACAGGCCTGCAGAACTGCATACAGGCTTTTGAAATGCAATCAAACCCCTGCTTTGAAATAGAACAGTATGTGCATTTAATTTTTTTTTTGTTTAGAAACTGTGCTTTTAGGTCTCCATCTTGATACAATTTTTGATTCTTGACAGTTTTTTCACTTCCTTCATTTGTGCCAAGCAAAGTGCTTTGACTAGCTAGATGTCACTGTCACTAAGCTGTGTGTGAGCCTAGAACTCGGGATCCTTACTGCATATTTAGTTCAGCACCTCGCATCCTAAAGATACTTGGTTAATCTAATGGCTGCATTTTAAAATAATACTTTTTTGTAAGTACCAGTATGAGTAAGCATAAATTCAGTGTTTAGATTTTAATGTGAAAAGGCTTGCAAAACATTAACATATAGCTGGAAATACTTCCTGTGATTAACAGGAAAATGACTGTACTTTGTAGTGATACAGTAATTTTGGACATGAATAGTATCAGTTTATGGAGGTTCGTGTCATCGCAGTCTCTTTATAGGCCTTGTTGTCCTCAAACGTGAAAATTATTTTAAATTGGTCTTACTAATGGAAGTATTTGTTCATTGCTTAGACTGCTGAAACCAGGACAAACTTCCTATCTCTTTCTTTGATCTTACTGGTTTTCCTAGAATAAAATTTGACATAGTTTGTTCTACTATGTTCTCTGAATCAGTGTTGCTTCCTTAGACTCCCATATTGCTCTGCGTCTGGGGAGTCAGGTGAAGAAATGCCAAGGATTGTAAATTTTAGAGGTGCTGTTTTCAAATTTGGAGGAGGGGAGGGTTCAAGCTTCCTGAAATCCTCAAAAAGCTCAATATTATTTAAGGGTGAAAGATGAGTTAGGTTGTAGTGTGCTGTTGTTGAGTTTGTAGTAGAGGCTCAGATTATTATTACAATTTTTGCTCATAAAGGGTTCATAAATATCAAAATTCAGGAGAAGGAAGAATTTTCTGTATATTATAGCTTATTGACAGAACTAACTTGGAGAGATGACCGTTATTGGAAAACTGTTCCCTTAGTTATCCCTTTGCTCTGTGAATGGTGGCTTTTTTCTCTTAGGTGTTTTGAACAAGTGGAGGTGAGCATAGCAGCTGTAGGCATTAGTTACTTTTAGTAGTCTTTTGTTGTGTTTTGGGGGTTTTTTTTAGGGTTTTTTTTGTTTTGCTGTTGTTGTGTGTGTGTGGTTTTTTTTTTAAGATGAATTTTTAAATGATTTTAACTTGTTTATTTTTTGTCCTTGTCTTGTCCTGTTGATATGCTCTTGGGGTTTACTGTCCATTTCTCCTACTGTGCTCTATGGGAGAGAGACTGCTTTTCTTCTCAATCTATCCACATTAAGGCATCTGAATGCATGAATAGGTACCAATATTATTTTTTCACTGTTGTGTGTATGGTGTACATGTGAGCATGTGCTGTGTTCTAGGCTTTTTAGTGTGCTGTAGCCATCCTAATAGCTTTGGCTTTAAAAAAAAAGTCCCAAACCCAAA
>WBMY01018177.1:22546-78653 GCA_013397315.1 Donacobius atricapilla | reverse complement strand
AGGCGAAGATCCTCATGGTCCTTTGCTAAGAGATCCGTTGTCTTCCATGGGGAGATCTCAAAATGGGGTTACTCAAAGGGTCCTTTTTATAGTCCTTTTCAAAACGACAGGCAGTTGGCCAAAAGGTGGGGAGGTTGGTAACAAGCCAGTTGCGCAACAAGCACGGGCAGCCCACCGTTGAGGGAACAGGCACAGGACAAGCCAGTTCAGCAGCGAGCCACCGTGACCTGTCCATTGTTCTCTGCACAGGTTCCCATGGGAATGCTTTTGGTCCAGTGAACACACCGGTGGGCAACACTTTGGCGGACATCCCACCTTAGCCAGGCCAGAACTCCTGTGTCGGGGTTTTAGGGTTCCAGTCTCTGTCCTTAGGGTTACAGTCCCTGTCCTTGACCATAGTCGTGAGGCAGATGAGAGATCTTCGAACCGTCTCTTACAATTGGTCATACCTGCCTGTCTCTAGACAGATGGAATTTTCCCTAGAGACTGACCTTCAGCTCAGGCTTCTGCCTGGCTGGCTGGACTAGGCATCTGGTGTTTAGATGGTGACTGAGATGGGTTCTGTCCTTGGTGACTTGGGTGTTTTTGAAATCACCAATGGCTTTCATGTGTGAACTCTTGGCAGGTTAGACTTGGGTATATTTGCAGAAGGATGTGTTTCCCTGTGCACTTTTGTGGAGTTCTAAGTGTTCCCGTGAGGAACCAATGTTCCTGCGTAGCATTAGGTTCTCAGATTCTGAAGAGGCACTCACAAAAATGCAGTTTAATAGCACTGGGTGGAAGGGAAGCTGAATCCTACCAGTAATCCCACTTTTGACTGTTTCCAGG
The DNA here is from genome assembly GCA_013397315.1 of Donacobius atricapilla. Taxonomy (NCBI): domain Eukaryota; kingdom Metazoa; phylum Chordata; class Aves; order Passeriformes; family Mimidae; genus Donacobius; species Donacobius atricapilla. The sequence goes on along the minus strand of WBMY01018177.1, from coordinate 77,825 downwards.
CTACAGAGTTAATCTAAGTTATTTTAGCTTATCTAATTTTATTATCTAATAAGTGGTAAGTGTGATATTTTCCTTAGTTCTCAGCATAATAACTTCAAGTTCTAATATTTGTGGATGGAATGGCACTTGAGTGTAATTTAGTTTGCATTAATGTTCATTCTGTATTTTCTGTAATTCTCTTCTCTTCCCTTTTGCGTTGTAAATTATGCCAGAGCCAGTAATGCTGGAATAGACAGATGCGGCTATTTCTAATGATCCAGGTTGCTCAGATGAACATTAGAGTTTTGTTCATTTCAAATTTCTGCTAGTTTATTAACATTTATCACTTGGATGTTACCAGACATTTCAGTTGGCATAGAATTTCTATATACATTCATCTCCATTCCTTGCCAGGCAAGCAAAGGTTAGCAGTGAGCAGAGAACACTGCTTAATGAGGTCAAATCAAGCTGATTCATGATCACTATGGAGAAAAATATCCTCCTGGGGAAAATACTTGTGCTGAAAAATCACATAAACCAAACCACTTGTTTATCTGTCATTCCCACAGAGATAGTAATGTAATTACTCTCATAATTATCTTCATTAGTGTCAGAAATTATCTGCAATTCATTCCTCTGCTCTGAGTATGTTTGTTTATTTGCTGATTTTTGTCTCAGATTTAGCCAACGGAGCTAAGAATTGTGTGTTTGCGAAGCCATGCAGCAGGCATCTGTGATGCACTGCTCTGACATTCTCTCTGCTGAAATATGGTTTTGCTGTATTTCAGTTCCAGCGTCCCTGTGCCCATTCCCTGACATCTGCCCTTCATTACATGGTTCCCGTGCGGCCGAGACGACAGATTGTCTATCCTCTGCAAGAGCTTGGTGTGAACGCTCCATCAGAGCAGGTCTCCAAGGATCAGGTGGGTGACAGCAGTGGCAGCAGGCAGGAGGCACGGTGCCAGCTCACGCAGGACCTGGCAGATGGGCTGGCATTACCCTCCCAGGGCTCAAAGGCTGCTCCTTAATTACAGCGGCCGTGCTGGCCAGCCGATCCCTCTCTGCTGCCGTGCCCAGCTGGGGCTGGGCCTGCAGCCCAGCACATGCAGTGTCTGCCGGAGCAGAACCCTTCCCAATCCATGCCGACATGATGGCAGCACTTTGTCACGGCCTCCCAGAGTCTTCTAAGTACTCTGCTTACTGCTGAGCCCTTGTTCCTGCTAACTTTATTTAGGTGTTGTGCTCTGCAAGCAGAAAAAAAACAATGCCATGCTATTGACTCTTCCTGTAGAGATTGCTTAAGTACATTTTATTTTTCAGTCCCAAAGCCAGGTTTCTTCCGTGCACGAAATACTCTTAAAACACCAAGTGACTTAATGGCAAAGGAAAAGATTGTTTTCACTAGCAAATGGTTTTACTTGCAAAGAACTGGTGTGGTCTGGAGGTTCTAAATGAAAAGTCTCTTAAAATTTCATTTTTAGAATAACTTGCGCCCGATTCTATTACGTTTTTTAAGTAACTAAAATTTAACATGAAGGTGATTCCTCAAAGGCGTAACTAGTGAAGCTGAAATATTAGGAAAAACACAATTAGTGGTGGATTCTCTCAGTAGGTAATTGTAATTTCATGGAGAACCATAATTAGGGAGCTTTATGTCTGCCTACCAACTTCCAGTTGGCTGAGATGGTCTTCCATAGAATATTTTTACTGCTGTCCTTTTCTCAGTTAGTCAGTAGGTTTTGGCACCTAAAACTCTTAATTAGACAGCAGCTGGCAAAGCGAAAACCAGAACATGGCTGAGGCTGTTGGTCTGGGTTTGGCTTTGTTCAACAGGCATCCCTCCACATGCACATCCCTGCCTTTCTCTTCTCTGCAGAATAAACCCTGATGCTTTTCTTTAAGCTACTTCTTAGTCTTCAAAGTGATTGCTCTCTTCCTAAAAGAGGTCATCTTAGCATTTTTGTTGAAGCTGAAAAATCACAGACTTTCCTGTGTTTGAAAGATTTGCAAATCTTTTGTCTGCTCGTGGTCTTCTGAGGTTTTCTGAGCTTCTCTGTAGGTAGTGGCATAATGGTTTGAAATCTCAGATTCAAATTTCTATTTAATAGAATGTGTGAAATTTTTGCTAAGAAGCTGTACTGGCAAAACCCCAGCTCAAGGCCAGCCACGGAGTGAGTATCCATACATCTGCCTCTGCATGAATTATAGATTTTTGACAGGCTGTGCTCTATCAGAATGGACATGTGGGGCTAAGTGCTGGTTGGTAATTTGAGGATAAAGCTAGTCTGCTGCTGCTGCTGCCTTCGCTGAAATACCAAGAACTTGAAACCATGTAAAACTAAATTGACTCTTCTGTCAAGTGAATGAAGCGACCTTTGGCCACCATATGTTGGGAAGCTGTGTAACATAAGGAGCAGCCTGCCACAGAGACCTGAGCATACTTGTGAGTAAGGACGCTTTTAGACCTTGGGTTGCAGCCAGGTACCAGGCACTTGCTCCCTCTGCTCAGATGCCTTGTAAAGGTAGATTGATCCCCATCAATAATCTTGTACTACCCTGCCAAATCCTGTAGTGAAGTTACAAATAAACTGAGGTGTATTTTATAAATTAATATAACCAAGTTTCAGTAGGCATAATATTATCTTTCTGCCTTTTTGCAGTGATTAAGAGGCTTCTCAGAACTACTGTAAAGAGTAAGGTGCTATCTGTGAGGCAGAGAACAACCTGTCTCACCAAGGAGAAATGTGCTAGCTATGCAGAATGGAAAGGCTGAGAAGTGTCACCTTATGAAATACAGTGAGACAAAGTGAAACACATTTTGGTTGTAGAGGATGCTAATGGGCTGGGAAGTTGAGGGGAAAAGGATGTGGGAGAACAACGTTGTGAGGAAAGTGTGGAGAAGAGAGGGAGAAAGGTGAAAGGTGGACAAAGAGTGTGGACTAGGAATTAGTGGGAGGATGTCTGAGGCCAGCACTTGCAGAGGAGTAAGGAGAAAATGTCTCCTATCATCTTTGTTTTGGTGGCTTTAAACAAGATTAGGGCAGGATCTTGCAAGATGTTTAGACTGGGCAAGCAGGGATTCCAAGCATTTGATACCACTCCTCATTTCTTTATCCCAAGTCTCTATCCCAGCTCACCAAGCTGTTTAAACAGAGGGGGCTTTGCCCTCTCCTATTTGAAAGCAGCTCCTTCATGGGTGAATCTGTGCCCACTGTTGTTCCCATGGGCAGGTTATCATTGCAATTGCTGCTTTAGAATACTCTGCAGTAGTGGCAGGATTTGTCACATGAACTACAAGATGAGGATTGTAAATGCAAGTTGATTTCAGAAATGTAAAACTTTGCTGGATTGCTTGTCCTAATTGATTGCTTGAGTATCTGTTGCTTGTAATGGAGATAATTGTGGTGATATTCTTGCTTTGATACCCTCAAGATGCCCCTTTGTATCTAGTAATCAACAAATCAATGTCTGCCTCTCATCTATTGCTTTTTCAGCTGCCTTCCTCTTGCTTTCCAGCCCTTCTTGAACTCTTGCTCTCCTTTCCTAGCTGCAGTGTCTTTTTCCCCAGTAGGAGCTTGAGGCTGAGTCGCTCAGCCATTCTATGTGGGGGCACAGCTCTTATTTGTGTGTGGATGTCTGTGGGCCATCAGCGGCTCCATATCTCAGCAAGTATGGGCTCTGTCAATCTGTGTCTCCCCAGTAAGTACATTCCAGCCTGCTTAGGGCATGAAGAGAATTCACTCATAGATACAGACCCAGGGCATGCACAGGCACTTTCTTGTTTCCTTCTTCCAAAGCCAGAAGAGAAACTAGCAGTCTAAACCACAGAAGCTCTGCTCTCAGCTAATTCCTGAGTGTTGCCAGTCCAGATGGATTGTGTGCTGGAGAGGTGACTTCGAGATACCTGTTGAGCAGCAAGTGTGGCAGATGTGCCATGTCTTGGCTCAGAATTGCATCAGCCACATGTCTGTCACACTGGGGTTCAGGGCACAGACCTGACAGAACTCCTGCCTGCTCATTAGACAAAAACCACTTTGTACAGCTGTGCCAAAGCAAAAGGAAATTTCTCATTTTTGTATTTTGGATCGGCATCCAGTGCTGAAGCGCCAACTGGCAGGAGATCCAAAGATCCAAACTCTTAATTCCCATGCCGTTAAAACAGATTAGATTATTATTCTGGTTTGCACATCTGTCAGTCACTGCAGTTATGTTACGTGAAAAACAGTTGGTTACAACAGAATCCTGAATATCTTATAAAGTGCTGCTGGCCTTCATGGTGCATGTCATTATTGGTGGAGTAGAAAACTATAGATAATGAAATGATTTTAAATTATTTCTTCATAAATAAACAATTTATAAACTTGTATGCTTTCTCACCATCTGGGAGCATTCTGTTCTCCATCTGCTTCATGTGATTATCAATGCAAGGGAAGAATAGGTGATATAATTAACACAAATAACTGATCTACAATGAGGAACAAAAATGTCACACATCTGTTGAATTATTTCCTTGTTTTTGCCCTTTTACTATTATTCATGCTATTGGGTTTATTATATTTTTATTTCATGGCTGCATTCAAGCTGTCAGGCTTTATTGCACAGTATAGAATTGTTTTTTCTGCTCCAGCTCATAAAAAGACAGAACAGTTTCAGAAGCCCATGAAGTGGTATTAGTTAGTTCAATGTGAGGTTCAAATAGAAAAAGGAGGCCAAGGTGCTGCAAACTCAACAGTTTCCAGTGCAGTGTGGAGGTATTTTTGTGTGTTTGATTCCGTGATGATGCTTATGGTAAAGGCTATGAATAAATGGCCTGAGAACAGTTTAAAATAGTAATTATAACAAGAACATGAGAGGAAAATACATCCTTGCTTTTAGATTGATCTTAGAACTTATTCCATTGCAGTGTATGTTCACAACTACGTACTCAAATGACTTGTGAATGTAGGAGCCGTCCTGGATGTTTCTCTATTCTGTGAGCTTTTTATGTCCGTTGTAAAATTGCAGGACTTCTAAAAAGAGTATATATTTACCATGTTTTGTAAAAAGAAAAGGAGAAACTAGCTATCAGGTAAAACCAGAAAAAAAAATCCAAAACATTTTTGAACTTGACAGAATTTCTCTTGTGGGAAAGCTTGTTTAAAAAAATGGAAAGGAAACTGATCTATATGAGTGTTTGTATAGAAAACTCATCCCTAGGTGCTGGTGTCCCCTCCAGCAAACTCCTGGGGCTCTGTTTTCTTTACTCACTCTGTGGCTTCTACTTTCTGGTGTTTAGGCCAGTTCACTGCCAGCTGTCTGAACTTTTCACTAGTGCCGAGACTGAGTACAAACCTTTACCTTGACCTGTGCAGTCAGAGGAACAGAAAGGACTCAGAACTGATAGACTGACTGTTAACAACACCTTACTGTGAGTCCCAGCTAGTCCACAGTGTACAGCTTGAAAATTTTAGCTAAGTTGTAGCTCAAAGGTAATAAAAACAAGGACTTTTGTAAATGAAATTTTAAAACTTTGGGGAGAGGCTGTTCACAGAGGCTGCAACAGAACAATCCATTCTGAGCAAACAAAGCTGTTTGCTTCTGACTGCAGCTGAGAGTGCAAACTGCATGTTTTGTCACCTTACATGTCCACAGAGAAATGTCAAGAAGGTGGAGATGGAGAGGCACAAGTGCTGTGAAGCACCAGAGCCTCTGCTTTGGAGTGTATGCCCATCCTGGGCACTGGCCATTCCTTGTCCTGGTCTTCAGGCACGACCACTGGAACAGCCAGTTCTGCTCTTGGAGGTGCTTCTGGAACAGCAGTGCTTGGAGTAACTCATGGGAAGTGGTCACTGCTATTTTACCCTCTCACTGTCTGCCTTGGAGCCAAGTATGTGCTGGCTTGGTAGAATACCTATAGCAATTAAAGGTTTCTTCTGGCAGTTTCAGTTCTATTTATGTGCAGTTGAAGCACTGGAATGTACTGAATATGGCTAAAATATGGAAGCTCTTTCAGGATCTGGGTTTTTCTTTCATCATTAGGCCTCTAGTAAGATAAAGAGCAAATACAGCAGGAAGCCTAGGGGGGAGGATGGACAAGAGAATTTCCTGCATTTTAAATATCAAGGCTCATGTATCAAAATTAAAATGGCAGAGTTCCTTCATGTTACAATTTGTGTATGACACTGGGATTACAAACAAAGGCTTGGCGCGGATAGTTTTCACTTAACCAGGGGAGTAGTATTAATTTTTAAAGCAGAAACTGTTGCTTAAGATGCTCATGTGCTTGAGTAATGAATTTTTAATGCTTTTGTAGTATGTGCATGGATGAAAATCACCATTGGCTGGTGAAGGTGATGGTTTTATGGCACCAATAGGCACTCAAACAGGCATTCTGAAGTGAGGCTGGTAACAAATTTCCTCACTGTGAGTAAGGTTTGTGCGATGCTGCCATTACAATTTGTTTGGAAGACTGAGTGTCACACCGTTGTGGGAGGCATCAGGTGACATCATTAACAGGAATGTTTACCACTTATGTGCATGTGTGAAATTAAAAGTAAGATGACCTGTCTTTGTTTTGAAAGCGTGTGTCAGTGCTGTACAGGTGTTAATGATATTTGCAGTAAACTGAAATAGGCACTTCTGCTTACAAACAGGTCAGACTTGGCTTAAAGGTTTTTCAAAGCTGTTTGTTGGATTGATAATTCCAACTTGTAAGGGGGAAACAGATATTTTTGGACAGAAAGGTAATGTTTGGCATTATAAAATGGAGCTTTATGTCTGCTTTCACTAAAACATGATTCTCTGACTGTACAAATCAATATCCCTTCATATCCTGGATTATTATTTGTTACCTCGTATTCATTATTTTCAGTATGAAATGTTATGATTTCTATTCTATTTTTTCAAGCTTTTAACTTTATACCTCTCCTATGTTTTTCAATGAGGTCAGTATATTTGAATTGGGACCTCTGTTGCCCTGAATCTGTAGATGAGGTGCCTGTGCCTTCTGTAATGCTGGCTCTGTTCTGTTGCTGGTGAGTGTTTGTGTGGGCAGCTGCCTCTGCAGGCTGGCTCAGTGTGCCCAGAAACCAGTGCAAGCTGCCCCTTGGCTGCTGCTCCTGTGCTCAGGCCAGGGGTTCCCATAGGGCTCCTTTCCCCAGGGACTGCCAGGCATGATTCTCTCTCAGAGGGATGTGGAGCTTATGAAGTCAGTCCTTGGCTAAAGCCCAAGTTTGTATTTGCTGCTCTCTTTCCCCTTGCCTTGAAGAATAAGCCATAGACAGATGACCTGGGAAGCAATGACTGCTGTCAGAGGACTAGAGCCAGCCATGTGCTTTTTACCTCCTTGCCAGCTTGAATGCTTTGATCGAGATCCTGTGTCTTCCTGTCCTTCTCTTTCTTCCCAGAAAAACAGGGAAAACTGAGCTCTTTGAAAGTGGCACCATTCCGAGTTAATTTCTTTGGCTTTTGAAGCAGAGCAGCAAGCAATCGTCAGGTCCTTACATGAGTGTGAACCGTCTGGCTCTCTCTGGGCTGGGGATCCAAATGTCAGTGCTCAAAGGGAAAAAGAGCAGCTTTTTACCATGGTAACAGTGGTTCTGCGAGGAAATCAAATAGATGTGTCTGTGCTCTGCTCTCTTCTGCTGCTGGTTAGAGTCAGGCAGGAAATCCCTACTTTCATACAGAGCCATGGGGACTGGCATATGATTAATTATGAGTATAGAGGTGGCTTTTTCTAGAAGCTGAAGATCAGCATTTCCCCACACAGGCATAATAATGGTGTAGTAATACGGACTTCATTCATAAAGGCCTTGAGGATCTGTGGATGAAAATATTCTGTAAAGGCAAGGTATTATCTGTCCAAGCAACAGCTCCAAAAGAAGAATTCTTGGACAAGGGCAAAACAATTAAGGCTGCACTCTTTATCACTGTTTCATTTTCTGTTTTCTTTTCCTTCTATTTCTGGTGTTTGTATAAATCTGTGAATGCTTGGAAACAGGTCTTGAAAACATGTTTGCAGAGATTTCTAATGAGGCTTTTTGGAATGTAGCTAGTATTTAGAAAACAATTCCTAATGCAGGCTGAAAAAGCCTGCATTTTCCAGGCAGTTTTGTTCATATCACCTTGGTAAACATTGATGTTTCTTTTTTAAACTTGTGGTTTAAATGGAGCTTGAAATTAAAATAGCTGTTTGCTGACCTTCTTGTTTGCCTGCCGCTGTCGCTGAGCTCAGCACTACTCTTGTAACAGGTTTGTTAATTGCTTTCACTGCTTCTGATGGTTTTTGCAGTAACAGTTCAGATGGTGTGGATCCTCTACAGCAGTAACTGTTGCTGAGGTTCCTCAGTAACAAATGTTGAAGTAAAACAACAGCATTGCAAGTAGATATGGAATCCCACAAGCCAGGGCTGGGAGGGGCCCCTCCAAGTAGCAGTGAGGGATCAGTGAAGATGCGAAGAACATGACAAATGAGGCTGCCCTATGTTTGCCATGCAATGCTCTGAGCAGCCCTTCTGAATGTGGACCGCTGCAAGGTACTTGAACTGCAGCCAACATGTAAGTGCATTTAGCTGGGCAAAGCCCAAGTCCTCAGGGTCTTAATAAAGTCAAATCTAACGGTCAGAGTTGATGGCCTTAGAGGTCTTTTCCAAACTAAAGGATTCTGTGATGCTGCAAATTCTGCAGCATTAGGAAGCCTTTGCATGAGGAATCCCAGAGAGGACTGCAACAGCTCTGACACACCACTGAGTGTTACTGAGATAGACTTTCCAGTGCCCAGTTCAGAACACAGTGCTGTTTTCTTCTTGTCACGGCTGAAATACTTGGTCCAAATTTTTGTTTTTATGTTTTTGGGTGTTCAATTTCCATAGTTTTGTTTATTAGAATGAAGCTAATGTTTGTTTGCTATAAACCCTGACCTATTGTAAAATAATTATTATAAATATATGTAGAAAACCTACAGCTAGCCCAGGGTCCAGTGTTTAAAAACAGAACTAAAAGGAGCCTCAAAATATTCTGGATGTGCGTTTGTACCATCAACGTATAATGTAAAGTCATGGGTAAATGTACCATGAATCCATTCCCAAGGCATGTGCAAAGCAAACAGGAGAGCTGGATGTGAAGCTGGATGTGGTTGGAAAGTGCAAAGGAAATAATGTGTTTGCTGAAACCTAATCAGTATTTCATGACTCTTTTTCCATTAGTTGCTTGGGGTAGAAGGATGTGTGAATTCTGGATGCCATAGATTAATCCTGCTCTGGCCCATGTTGTGCTGTGAGATCATGAGTGAAAGCCATGGTACCATACAGGCTGTGTGTTGTCAGTGTCTGGGGGCTGCATCAGCATTTTAACAAGCTCCAAGTGATGGCACTGGCGGTCCATGTGCAGGAATAGCCCCAGGGACTGATGCCAAAGGGCCACTACTGCCCATGGCCACCCTGGCCAGCTCTGCTGTCCCTCTGCCCCCAGATGGGAACAGCATGGGGGGTAGGGGTGCCAGTACCCCAAATAATATTTGATAACCAAAGAAAATCCTCCTTTCTGGGCTACATATGCCTTTTCTACCAATAGCAATTAATGCTTTTTACCTTGCATTAGTTAATAATTGCTGGTTTATTTAATAGATTGGATAAAAAATAAACATGTCAGTTTGCAATTGACCTATTAATTATGATGTCTGATTACCCCTCTAGCAAACACAGGTAGCCATTTGTCCTGACATTTTGTTAAAATAGGTGATATTATGGGACCTATCCACCTAATTCCTCACTCCCTGGGGCCGTTTAGTGTACTTAGCTGTAGAAAGGTGATTTCTGGAGCATAACAGCTGTTGGTGCTGAGGCTATTGTGTGGGGAACAAAACAGGTTATATTCTGCTCACAGGCTGCCTTTGTATCACTGATACAGAAGCCATTTCATAAATTAGACACAACTCTTCCCAGGGAAATTGTATTCCTGCTTTCATTGCTGCAATCCATTAAAATAAATAACCAGTACGGCAGTAGAAGGAGATGCTTGAGCTTGCCATTGCCTTGAGTTCTGTTGGGTTTATGCTGTTTGCCGATGGCATTCCTGCCTATTTTCATTGATTAGGTACATTACAAGTAGCTTCTTTTCGTGGTTTTGACCATCTTATTAAATTATTAAGAGCTGCATTTCAACACAAACATCACTTAATCATTTTTCCTCCAGAAGTGGTTGCTTTTCTAGAAAGTTATAAGTCTGTGTGTGCAGCAAAACCCAGCCTGTCAGAATTGCTTTCTGCCAGTCCCAGGAATGTGAATACCGAGGGGAGGGCACCTAAGTCCTCCACGCCCAGTTGTGGGACTGGGAGATCTCCACACGTGTCAGCATTGGCAGAGGAGCAACTCCTGTAGCTGGGACATAACCATGTAGTGTGTTATAAGAAATGCAGTCACAGTTTGATTTTAAGTAGTGGATCATACTTGGCACTGATTCTTCTTGTTTCCTAAAATCTCTTCTGAAGATGAATGCTTTCAGGGAAATATAAAGACCTTTTTCAGTTTCTGAAATGTGGAAGTGTTACAGACATGATCTGTATGATTTAATTTATGATTAAAACTCTTTTGCCGACAGATCCTTGTCTAAGGAGTGTTCAACCATTTCCAGAGCACTGGCTTTGAATGGGATTATGGAGGTTCTCTGTAGGGACTTGCTGATGTCCTGCATAACCCTGGTTTGGAGCAGCAAGGTGGTTCTGTCCCTTGCCCAGGCATTCTTCGCTGTGGCCCTGTGCTGGCTGCCACCCAGCTGACCTCTGTTAAGCAGCCACCCTGGGCTGGCATATTTTTTGGGATATCTTCTGGAATTTTCCCAGGGCAGTCCAATCCCTAAGATGAATCTGGCTCACCACTGGATGTCATCGTTGCACTGTGGTGAACTGCAGCCCAAAGAACATGTATCTGGCAGTAAAAAATAACATTGCCTGACCAAAGGTGACGTTTAATTTTGCCGCATTCTGAATGACTTGCTGTGCAGTCATGCCTTTGGGCAGGGAATTGATCCATAATACTTCCTTAAGAGACAGGACAGCACTCTAGTGAGTTCTGCAGTATGGTGAGGCTGTGCTGAGATCTCAGCTGTGGAGCTCCACCAGTGCAAAGACACGGCAGGAAAGATCTCTTGAGGATCTCAGTGTGCCATGTACTTATTGAGAAGGCCCATGTACCTACCACAGCTTTCAAAGAAAGAACTTACTCTTCACCTATTGAGTTAGTCTGTCGGCTGATATATAGAGAATATATTCCTACTGTACTTCCATAGGAGAAATTTAGAGGACTTAATTTTATTAGTGCTGTCTCCTATTTGTAGTAGAGGAAAACCTGTTAGAAGCTTTACATTGCTTCCTTCCTAAGTGCTGCAGCAGGATTTTATAGGAGAAGTGTCTGACAAATAGCAAAAGCAGCTCAATTTTGTATTGGTCTTCCCAATGCATTTATGAATTCATTCTGTGAAATGGGAATGTAGGCAACCCAGAGCAACAGGAAAAATGCAAAGTGTGTTGTACTATGAGATGAAAAGTATTTCCTTGTCTTTCATCAGAAATTTGAAAGCTAAATATAGTCAAGGTAGAAAAAAATCCTGTCAAATGCAGTATCTCTTGTCTCTTAGCTGCATGTTTGTTTTGAGAATCTCTGTTAGGTAGCAAGACCTAGAGACACATGGAAAAAAAACACATGGAGTTTATTCCCCTAGCCAGAATGTGCATGAAGTGGTGTGGAAGCTGAAATTAGTAACTACCAACATGATAATATTTGTGACTGTAGTACTGCTCCCAGTGCCATTGAGGTACTCTTTTAGTCATGTGGCAACCTGGCTTTTCAGGTAGCTGCTCTGTATTTAAGAAAAGAGAAGGATAATTTTGGAAAGGGAGTTTTCAATTAAACACACAAAACCACTCGAAATCGAAGTTCCTAATTAATTTACAAGTAAAACCATTTCCGTAAATAAACCAGCAAGAGTAAAAAGTGCTCTAAGAGGTATAAAAATGGCCTTAGCAGTTTGTATATACAAGTTCTTGAGGTGCAGTGAGTGATAGCAGAGGCAGTGTTTTGTCCTCTCCTGCAAGGATTGCAGAGCATCTTGCTCCGGAGAAGCCCGACCATTCAGCTCTTGTAATTTTCTGTGATGTATTAAACATACGTCTATTCCACATTTTTTAGTACCACTTAACTGGGGCTGTGCACAGAAAAATGTTACTGGTTGTGTCAGTGAGCCATAAGAAGTTTTGTGTGAATGCAAAGTAATGCATCAGTGAGAGTTTAATGATTCCTAGCAGGCTTTGACTACCTTTTTAATGCATTTCTATGTCTTATATGTTGTTTTACAGCTGAAATATTCTTTGAACCACACAAATCGGAAGCTGGTGCTGGAATCAAAAATGTGTATCAACACTAGAATTGTGGTGGTTGGTGCATCTGATGTTGGAATCTCTTTTCTGGAAACGCTGATTTTTTGGTAAGTTTTTAATTTTTTTTTCCTTTGCTGGAAATAATGTCTTCCCTTTTGTATGAAGGGGGTTGTTTTTTGTATTTAAAACATTCCTTGAGTCTATCTCAATGTACTGTACTGGGTGTTAAATGTCTGAGCCCCTGAGGACTGAGGGATGGGTGCTGGCATCCTGTATGCCTTGGGACTCACAGGATTCCAAGCAACTCCTAGTTGCACGTGGATCCTTAAGGTGAAGGCATGCTGAAAGTGAGAATTGAAAACACCTGAAATTGCTTTGGCCCTTGTTCTTAAACCACAATCTTGTGGTGGGAGGTGGAGTCAATGGCCCTTGGCGTGTGCACCCAAGCAGTATTGGCCTTTAAAGCCAGTTGTCCCTGGTGGGATCCCAAACCTATCTGAATTCCCCCCTTCCCTAAGTTTAAGGCAGGGAAACCTGTGGATGAGTTGTTCTGTTTACCAGCCTTCCCAGCACGAGGGCAGGGTGCTCTCTCTGATGTCTCATTGTTGTACTCCTCAGGGGCTTACTGGGGGGTCAGACTGAGAATGCAGTTCATTTGATGCAGTATTTGATCACTAGAAATATCATAAAAGGCTTGCAAAAATGAATATAAAATTCAAAATCTGAATATGATTTTTGCAACAAGATGTAACAAGAACTGAGAGAATCTGGTGCTCTTATGGGGGGTGGAGAATGGAAAATTCTGCCTTTTTTTTTCTTTTTTTCAGTTAAACCAGGAGTTTGTATTTCTACAACCATTGAAACATCACAAATTATATTTTCAATGTATCAAGAGAGGAGTAAGTTGAAGTGCTTTATAGATGTTGTATTGCTGGAGTACTGCAGAAGAAAATTTCTGCTTCTTGCCCTTTTCTTAGTTCTTGACTTTCTGTAAAGCATCTGATCTCAGGGTAAATAGTTTCCTCTCATCAGCACCTTTTAGGCTTTCAGTTCACCCCAAATTCAGCTAAACCTGTTTTTTAGAGCTTCCAACCCATTTCTTGTTGCTCACTCTGTGCCTTTTGTTGCTGCCATTTCATTATAAAGCACTGTGGGGAAGCCAAAGTGTGTTTGTGCTCCAGGTATGCCAGCTGAGTCTGTCTATAATGAACAGGCCTTTGCTCTCGGAGCTCCCTTGGCCAAGCCTGTGCAGCCAGGGCTTGAGTTTGAACCAAACTCTGGCAGAGTTGCTGCAGGATACGTCTTCCTTGAGCTTGTCTTGGCCTCAGACGTGGGGTGCTGCTCGGAGAACTACAGAGCCAGCAGGCAGCACTTAGTGCAGTGTCACAGAATTTATATTAATAGAACTATAAATTTGGGAGAGATTAATTTTTAATTTTCACATATCAGCAAATAGCCTCCTGATCAATGTGAAGGCCTTTTAACACAATTTAGTTTAATTTACTCATAATTTTCTAATATTTCCTGCAAAGGTTACATGCACTAAAAATAGCTGGATGGAATCAATTTGTGAGCCCTAATCCTTAAAAAAGAGGAAGTTGTTTTCTCATCATTATTCTTCATACTTAATTATTTTACATTACCAGTCACCATGGAAACACAAATGTAATTCACTTACTGATGTGGCAATTACTAGAACTCGATCTTGCAAGTATTTTCAACTTCTTTGAGACTGAAGAAATACATTTTTCATTAAGGAGAGAAATGACCCTGCGAATGAGCTCTGCTGCCCCGTGGCAGGATGCCTCCCGCTGTGCCGTAGGCAGCACATCCTGGGGCACAGTGCTCCTGGAGCAGTGCCACGAAGCAGCCATGGCACCACTGCTCACCCACCTGAACCCCAAAGGTGCTTCAGATTTTTCCATGTTGCTCAGGGAGCATGTGCAGGTATATGTTTTCAGCGGTAGAGCGGCTTTTCTCAAGGATGACAGGGATTTTTTGGCTTTTTACCAGAGGGCCAGGTGACTGGTGGAGACAGCAGCGCTGCAGTAGCAGGGGCAGAGCCTGGTGCCTGGCCAGCTGTTGGTGTGACAGTAGCTCTGGGGGAGCAGGTGTGACTGTGAGTGGGTTCGTTCTTGGTTGGTTGGTTTTGGTTTTTTTTTCTTCATTCCTTTGCTAGTCTCAAAGGTATGGACAGGGGAGCATCAGGGTTAGACAGAAGTACACAGGGTTACAAACCCCAGTCTTTCCACTTAATTCCAGTGGCTGGTTCTTGGAGCAGAATGCAAACAGGCAGCAGAGATGGAAGTTTGGCTTAAGGATTGTGGAGCTTCCTCCCAGCAGTGTCTTGTCACTGGTTCAAGTGCAAGGAACCCATTGGCTTTTATCCACCTCTTTGCATATAGCTGTGGAAATCACTATTGTCTTTGATTATAGGGAAAACTGTTTCTAATCCATGCTTTTGCAAACCTCCTTAATCCAAACCCCGATGTAAACAATGACTTATTCTCTGAGGACATTGGAATATACATAACATGCTACATGAGATAGCCATAAATGAATGGTGCCTAAAATCACAATATTTCATATGACATAGTGATGAAATCTCTTTCCTTCTCCCTGTGGTGCATTAAAATAATTATTGCATTTAAGAACCAGATGGATTGAAGAACATTTTTGTCAAAGGTCTGAATCTTTTTCTCAAAGTAGAATTGGAATCCAGCACAGTAAACCCGAGTTTTTCACTAAAGGATGGTGTCTCCCACTGGGAGTTTGGGGTACCCAGGATCAGCTCCGAGGTAGCATGGTTTGAACAGGATTCCTTTATCTGGCAGCACGGGGGCACACAATATCCTGCACATCTGCCCTGTTTGGCTGTAGTTAGCATAATGCTTGCTGGTTAATTAGGCTTTTTATCTTTGCATTTGTCTGGGAAGCCTTCCATGTTGCCTGTCACTAATTAGTTGACAAATTAAATAGTTAGTGCTTACTTGCTGATCACAGAGCTAACATGCAATGAATGGGTCAGTGATGCCCATTGTTTTGTCCTATCTGTCTTTGCCACATGAGCTGACACACATGTGCTTCTCTCTGCCTTCCCTTCAGAGCAAGTCGAGCCCAGGCCATGTGCTCAGTGTCACCGAGTGCACATCCCTCAGTCATTGTTGCCTTCCATTGCTTCTGATGAGCAGAGCTCAAGTTGTGACAGAGATAAATCAGATGGGTCAGAGCTGGCCTTGTCGCGCAGTCGGCATCACAATGAACACTGGCAGTGACTGATATCAGGCATAAACAGGGGAGAGGATGTGGGTCAGGATCAGCCTTCCTAATAGCCTCTACCAGAAAATAAGACTCAATTAGCATCAATATGGGCTTACTTTATAGTTACAGTCTTGCTTTTGAGACTGTCTGCAGTTTTAAATAAGATTATTTCAACTTATAATTAAGTTGCCCTTTGAACATATGCAAACACTTCTCTGAGCCCCAGCTGTTCTTTCACACTTGAAATTTATAAGTATTTGTAGATTTTTCACTTATTACTATTTATATTTGAATACTCCTAACAACTTGGTGAGTGTTAAAACTGATCTTGGAAATAGTAGTTTTCTCATAAAAAGCCTGCTCAAAACTGTTGTGAGTCACAAGCATTTTTATAGAATGCTGGGCTGCATCTGTCATCCTCTCCTGGTGACTCAGCAGGACATCCACAGCTCTGAGCCTGGTAACCTGGTACCGCTGATCAGAGCAGTTCAGAGCAAATATAGCAGCAGTCCAAGTGCAAGCACTGCACCGTGGTTCTCCAGCTCTCTGCTAAAGCCATGGAGGAGATGTCACCGTGTTGCTCTGATTTTTTTAGCCTTCTCTTCTGTTTCAGTTTCATGTTTTGAGTTCTTTCTCACGCTCTGGTCTGTAAACGCAGCCAATGTTATTGTATAGTTTCAAAGTAGTTTACATTCCGGTTCTTAGAGATATGGACAGCTGATGGACAGTTGTCTTGACCAACGGGATGGGGACAGGTGTCAACCTTCTCCCTCAATCCCTGGCCTTTGTACATATACAGTCAGACTTTGTAGATATGGAGTCAGACTTTCAAATAAAGTAAAGTTTTTTAGTTCATACCTTCTGATCAAAGTGTAAGTATGTATGTGATGAACTGCATAATCACCGCTTTCTCTTCTGTTCATATTTAGTTTTGTTTGTTCCCAGAGCTGTAGAGGAGGTCCAGTACTGAGCCTTCCAGAGCAGTCTCCAGGCTGCCTGAGGACTGGCTTGGAAGCACAGCAGACTGTGCAGGCTGCTGCAGTGGAGAAAAAGGGACTTGCCTGGCTAACCTGGGATCCTTCCCACTAGTGATTAGCATGGATTTGATTCCTGTTTGTGTGTGTATGTGTGTATTCTGAGGGCCAGAGTGAGGGTGCTGACACATGGAGGTCACTAATTGAAGGATGGATGTTTGGTTATCAGGAGCCCAGCTGACTTCTCTGCGAGTTGTGTCCCTGTCCTTTCTGGGCTGCCAGCCTTATATCATGGGGACCTGGCACTGGGAAGGTGCCTCAGAATGTGCAACTTTGATGAGTTTTGTGTTCTCCTGCTGGCAGGAGGAGCACATCTGGTTAAACATGAAGCCTTCCAGGTTTAAGGGCAGGCATCTGCCTGGTGGAATCTGGGAACATTTTGAGGGTGCCCACTCTGTAGGCAGCATTGCCAGATTTGCACTAGGCTACACCATGGAGTCTGAATACTTATCTCCTCTGCAATAGTTTGGAAAACTGGAGTCTAGTATACAGCCATAAAACCCCCACCACCTTAGTTTTAAACATGGTAATTGGCCAATAATATTTAAAATGTCCTATTAGCAAACTGGAATCTGCACTGTGTGTTACTCACTGAAGCACTCGCACAGCAGCGGGCAAAGTGGTAAAGTTTCTACCATGCTTTAGTTTTACTGCTCAGTTTATGGTACCTTTATTTGTGGAAAATGGTGTTGATTGTTCTCTCAGCTGTGGTTTGGACTCTGCAAGATGATTAAACAGCAAGAGACTCTAACTACCAAGGCCATCATCAGATTTTTCCCTCACTTTCTGTCTAGAAAAATTGCCATTTTTGAAGAAAATGAAATGCTGGAACACTTGTGGAATGGAAATTGGAATTTTAGGAAGGAAGTGCTCTCGCTGAAGCAGTGGTTGGATGGTGCTTTGATTAGGTCAGACTCAAAGCTAACTTAGATTTGGTGTGGCAGGGCTGCCCTTGGGAACGCTGTAGCTGTGGAAGGGTATGGATGGGCCTGATTTAGCTGTGTGTTTTGAGTGGGTAAGGAAAAGAGCTCTTTGGATTTCTCTGTCCTGTTACAGAAAAATTCATATTGTTGGAACTTTGCCATTTTAGTAACCTAGATTGTGAAAATGCCACAGATCTTGAGTGGATGCTCTAGTTTTTGTAAGCAAAACTGGTTGCTGGGAAGTGAGAGGTGACTGGAAGGGACACAAGCAGTGACAGCCACAGGAGGGGGCTGAGGTGTTTCAGAGTAATGAGTTACAAGGTGGATGGGAGTTCAAAAGAAGAAACTGGAAAAAGACATGTTTGTAATGTTCAGCGAGAAATCATGATTGTAGAGTGATGTAAAATCACCTAAAAACCTAGGCATTAGTAAAGGAATTGGGAGGCAACAGTCAGTTGCTGGTGTGTTTAGTTATATTGTCTAGGAAAAGGACCAGCACAGAGGATGAGAGACAAACAATGTAACCACAGTAAAATAATCACAAAGAAGGAAATCTAGGACTGATCACTTGAAGGGGGAAGACTGAAAGGAGTTCATATAACCTAGCAGAAGAATTCAAATTTAACTGGAGAGGAACAGCTTCTGAGATAGGATTGCCCCTGGGTTTGGCTGGGATAGAGTTAATTTTCTTTCTAGTAGCTGTGTTTGGATTGAGTATGAGAATAATGCTGATAACTCACTGATGTAATTGTTACTGAGTAGTGAACCATCAAGTTCAACCTTTGGTGAGAGACCCAGCTACCAGTGGTGAAGAGAGAAGCACTCCCAGCATCCTTGAAGGGTGTTAGTCAAAGGGTGAAGGAAATGTTCTCTAGCTGTTTAATGGATTCTTGCTAAGTTGTCAGAAATGGTGACAGTGGTAGCTTTCATGGCCTAGGCTTGGAGGTTGCTCTTAGGATGACAGCATCTGATAAAATTACCAATAAACCTGGCAGGAAGTTTCGGGAAAAAAAATACAAAGCACTGTTTCATCAAAATAGACATTTTTGAAGGGACCCTCTTGTTTTAATACCAGGAGGAAGCAAATGGGGCATGATGAAATATTTTGCTGAGAGAGGGAGAGTTGTCATGGGCCTGGTTGTGTGGAAAGCCCCTCCTTGACCCTCGCATTGACAAGTGTCCTAGTAAACACTGTGCTGTTATCCCTTCTTTTGTTGAGCAAATTCATTCACAATCTTAACACTTTTTCCTAAGGTTGATCCAGGGGAGAACTGGCTAATCTTTGTTTGCTGGTAATTGAAGAGGGATAACTTGGAGATGGACATCTGTTGGTCAGTGAATCTGGAATCCTGCTCTGGGGGCTGTGATTGATGCAATGCCCTCAGAGAAGGTTCTGGAGAAGAGGTGCTTTTGGTAGGTGTTGATACAAACAACAAACCCTTCTGCTGCTGCTGCAGCCAAGTATGGCTGTCTGGGGAGGCAGAGGCAGCAGAGGGGAAGGAAAACTCTGGGGCTGGCAAAGGAATTCAGTGGAGAGACAACATGGGAACACACTGCTTGGAAAGGGGCTCCAAGCAAGGCTGTAGTGCTGCGTAGCACATTTATCCTGGAGGGACAACTTGAGTGAGTGGGATTCTTTCTAGTTATTTGTATGGGCAGCCTTTGTTAAGCTGGGCATTTCTAGTTGGAGTTTGGTGTGGATCTGGGAAATCTGTTAGGATACCTTTTCCTTTTGGAGAAGTTTCTTCTCCAAGTCACATCCTAATTGCTGTGTTCTTGAAATGTTTCCTTGAAAAAAAAGTCTTGCTTTGATAAATTGTTGCATTTCCAGAAAAAGGAGAACTGTCCCCATCTGCCTTGTACAGTGAGAGCGACACCTGGACATGCTGAGTTCCTGTACCTTGAACACAGATTATGGCCTGTTGGTACTCTTTTATCATCATCTCTGCTTCTGGGCTCCTTCCTCCCTGCAAAAATCTTAGTGTTCCTTTTTTGTTTTAGGATAGCAAATTTTCTGATTTCAAAGTTTTGTTAATGCAAGACTTTATCACATCTTACCTTTCATCATTTAGTGCTGAAATCAGACTCTTTTTTTACCATTTTCAGAATGATCTTGAGCTGTCATTTGTATGAGGGCTTTGCTGCAGTGAAGCTGAAGATCTGGTGTCATTAACACTTTGCTTTTGGATACATTGTAATTTCAGTTTGCATAGTTACCAATTTTAGGAGGCAGATAAAGCATTTTCTTCTGTCACTCCTTTATTTTAGTTTTTATTGATGACTAGAAAAATAATCTCAAAAAATGCAAGATTTCAAATAAATTGAAATGCTTGGGTTCATGGAGAGTACTTTGCTACACGTTATTTTTTTGTAACAAAAGTGATTTGGCTTGTGGTGATAATGAGGGGTTTAATGAAGGCAATTAATTAAATTATTTGTTCAAGCAGTTTCCACCATCTAAGCCTTCATCATTATGCCACACACAGAAGGGGAAAAAAAAAGAGGTAGCAAAAAAATTCCAGCAAAATGGACAAGGAATTTTCTAACAGATTCACAAATACCAGGATATATTTAAAAACTGTACTAAAACTTTTCTATGTGTCCTTTTGATTATGCTCAGTAAATTGGTAACCCTGTTTTATTTTGAGGACAAGGGTGTTCAGGCTCTTTTTGTAGCCGTCCCCTAGAGCTGTGCACTGAAACCCAACACCTTTTACTTATTTCCCTAGATACTCTAATCCCTCCCTGCTTTACCAGTATCTTTGAGCTGTTCTTCCTTCTGTATCCACAGCAACATGAATCCCTGCTGGAATTATTTGCTTCTA
Source organism: Donacobius atricapilla (assembly GCA_013397315.1). Classification (NCBI taxonomy): domain Eukaryota; kingdom Metazoa; phylum Chordata; class Aves; order Passeriformes; family Mimidae; genus Donacobius; species Donacobius atricapilla. Next base: position 57,454 of record WBMY01018177.1, on the reverse strand, counting down.
AAATGCAGGTGCACTTGTTTAATGTTGCAGTGGTTCAGGCTCTTAACTTGAAGACTTTCTCACCAAATCGGAACCTCCACTTTGCCGTTTCATGTCGGACATTGTTATATTTATTAGCAGCATCTAAGTCAGTCCCTGTCCTGACACCCCTGCCTGTCTCCAGGGTCTTGGTTGTTCTTTAGTTAAGAGCTTTTGGGCACCAGTAAGGAATCAAAAGCTGTAGTAAACGAGCCATCCTTTTGTTAGCCTAGAAATAATGAAGCTGAAAATCCCGCACCTGTCACCCCATGGTGACTGCCAGTGCGGGCAGGAGCTGCAGCTCGGCTCTAGTGCTCTGGTTTGTCTTTAAGTGCCTCCGTGTGTGTAAATGTATTTTAAATCCTGGGGTAATGGGTGCCAGCTATGCATCTGGAGACAGGCCTTTGTCGCACAAGATACGACATTTGTTTAATTGTTGACATATTTAAAGATTCTGATAATTTGCACAAATACCGTCACCCTGTGCTGAAACACTTACCAAATTCTGACACTTAGCATCAGCAGGGGTATGCCTCTGTGTGTGGAAATAAGGCTGTTGTTTGTGTGGAGCTGTGCCGGGAGCTTGCAGCTCCGTGGAGCCAAAGGGCAGTGTGCAGCACCTGAGCACGGGGCACTAGCCCCAGCGGTTCTGCAGCTCTGCCCCTGCACCACCCTGCCTTTGGGGAGCTGCCAGCCACTGTGCTTTGTGCCTTGTAAGGGGAAATCAAAGATACCACTCGTTTAATCTCATTTCTTCCAAGGAGATGCTAATCAATATCTTGATGCCTATGAGATGAATGACTTGGGAAACCTGAATTCATGTTTGGGGCATATGGGGATGCCATGGGAGCGCTGAGGTAGAAGTAAATCATTAGTTAGTAAATCATACTGACTGAAAGGTCCGATTGAAGCCTCCCTCTCAGTGGGGAAGAAGGGAACAAATACCATATGACTGGGGAAATCCTGGATGCCTGTGTGTGGTCTCAATAGAGGTAGAGCATCTGCAGAGGAAAATGGTATGTGACCAGATCAGTAAAGTGCATCATCATGCAGTCATGTAAAAGAGGTACATTAACGGTGCCTAGAACTTCTGCCATGTTTCCGATGCTGGCTCACAAGGTTTCCATCCTAAGTGTTAATATTGAAACATAATGTTACTGTAGCCCCTGGAGTCAAGCACCTGTTGGCAAGAGGCCATGCAGTGGGTACGGATGACTTCAGCTCCACACGGAAAGGAAAGCTACTTGCTATGAGGATGGGAGGATGTGTAGGGTGTTTATGTAATTAATCCCATGTAAATAAATGCCAAGGAGCTATGCTCTTGTGTGTGAAGTTCCTGTAGTTGTTCACACCCCATGTGCAGTGTTCCCTGTGTGCAGATGGCATCACTCTGACACTCTGCCTTCAGCTTTGCAGCTCAGGCTCACTCTCATTTACATAAAGACCATTTTGTATCACTCAGGCACCCTAAGGTGGCCATAAATGAAAAGCAAATTCTATTTACATCCACCTCTGCAAAGTGACCTTAATTTAAAGGAGAATCAGGCTCATAATCTGTATAAATATATGCACTCTGTTACATTAAGGTTATTTATTACTTTGTGCTTGGCCTGAGTATGCATGGAGATTTACCACAGATAATCTATAATCCAGAATTAAACTATTAATATGCATTTTGAGAGGGACAGCCATAACCTTGAAATTCCTTGGTTTAAGTATGACCTTTAACTTTGTTTGAATATATTTTTTAAATGTATGAATAACAAATTAACATTGGTTGATAAAAAACATTCTGATTCCTTTGTACCATTTGCATCAGTCCATCCTTAACTTACAGGAAGCCTTGAAGATTAGAAGGCTTAATCACTCATAATATTTATTTGTTTTTAAATGTCAGATCACATTTAGTTCAACATACTGTCAGTCTTATCCCCCTCCTCGCCCCGGCATTACTGAAACTGTGGTGGAAATTGTTCTTCTCTTTGTATCCAAAGATACTGCATCCAAGCAGAGTGAAACACTATGTTCATGTGTAAAGGAATTGCTTTCTGTGTCTTCCTGAACATGAAATTCTGAGCTATGCTGTTCCTTTGACGTGTCCTCTGAATTTCTTCCATCTAGGGCTGTTTGTTTTTCTTTCCACAGGCCATGTCTGAAATTCAACAACCTGACCTTGATTTCCATTCACGGCCTTCCAGGAAAAGACCCACAGAGCTCCAAGTATAGAAGATTTTTAATTAACAGGTTTGACTTCACATCCAAATGCTTCCATAACTCCTGGAGAAAACATAACACTTCATAATTCTTGTGAACTTGTCCTAAATTTTAGATACACCTGTAGAGAGCTCCAAAATACTCCAGTCTGTCTATCCAGTATGCACTCACCTACAAGAGGAGTTGGATAGAATTATGAGTAGGGAAATAGTGCCAAAGCAGTAACTTCAGGACAGCAATCCACTGTGTTATACCTGGACAGTGGGCTCTGCTTTCCAAGGCTTTTTAGACTGTTTCAATCTCCAGACTGAAGACAAATGACACAAGTTTGCTGTTTGCTTTTGAATTTTGTTTGGTTTTTAGCTTCCATGAGTTTTATTCTAAATAACGCTGAACCAAAGAATGTACAAGAATTAATACTGGTAATGTGACAGGGATTGATTCAGAGCAGTGTGTGCAGCAGAGCCCACCAATGGTGGTGAGGATTTTGCTGAGCATGGGGGGGAATTGTTGCTGTTGATCAGTTTGATGGAACTGTTCTGTGTCAGTTCTGCTGTTCATGGGCTCTGAGTGCTAGTCTCTGGGCTGTGGCAGTCTGTCCCCAGTCCCAGCTAAAGCACTGTCCCAGATCAGGACTGTGTACAGCTGAAGGGAAATGGTAGAAGAGCCTTGTCTAGGGACTGTCAAACACTTTATGGGCTTCCTTGTTTGCCAGTAAGTATAATAGCTTCCATTTAGTCAGATAAAGCCTCACCTCTTTAAAATTCACAGTACGTAATTCTCATTTAAATACAGTATTTTTGGGTTTTATTTTGGAATAAATCATTGCCGTGGACTTGAGCATAATTGTTTTGAACATTGAGAAGCACAGAATTAAAATGGATCAGTTTTTCTGAGTAGTTAGGGAATGAACTTATACTAAGGCATTTAGATTTGGCATGTGACTCTTTGGAGCCTTCACATTGTATTTTACCAAATCTTCCCCTCAGTGAGTTGCAGTACACTAAAGGGCTGTCTCTTTAAATGACAAAACAGCTCCGCGTCTGCTTGCTGAACCTCTCAAATGAAATCTCTTCAAAGATGTGAAAACAGTGTAGTGGGAACCTGTTTAAAACCATCTGATCTCATTTGGAATTTTGCCCTGACAAGGAATTCTGTATAAGTAGTTATAAGTATTACTTTCTGTACTGTAGAAAGAGGTATGTTCACATCTAGTGCAAATCTAGCAAATGAAGGAATTATATTCTCACATAAATGCATGTAGTCTTTTTCCTAAGTTCACTGTAGAAAAGAGTTGTGCTAACAAAGCATCTTTCCTTCCAGAAAGTTGCAGTTAAGAGCTGCCTTACCAGATTTAGCTGTTAAAATCTGAAAGTGGATTGAGTGAAAATTAAACTCTGCAGGGTATGATTTCTGAAAGCATGCCTGTGATTTTGGAGTGTCAGTCTCCTGGGAGCTGTGCATCTCAATTATAGAGGTGCTTTTGAAAACCTCCCTCTGTCTTTAATGTCCATTTTATTTATAGATTTCTGCATTATTACACTTCAGAATTGTCAGTGGTTTTCTTCCCTTATTTATTTTCCTCTGATATCTGTGAGCACAGAGGACACAGAGGATCACAGAAAGCCTGGCAATTCAATCCTAAAATTTGCCAGGTTGTGAAATCAACTGTGTTTGTTCCAACTCTGGCATCCTGAATGCCAGTTTTGGGAGTTTGGTAGCAATGGTCAACGTGGAACCAGGAGCTCTGTGTTGGGATGTGTGTCCTGGTATTAATTGCAAAGCATTAGCTGTCAGTGCTGGTCTGTGCCCACACTCTGCTGCAGCTGCTGGTGCCACGGAAAAGCATCAAATGCTTGAGCATGGGCCCAGCCCCTTCTGTTTAATTACTCTGGGGCCTGTGAGAGAAAGTGGAATAGGTTTCATTTTTCATCACTAAGTATACACAGAAAGTCAAGTTTTTGGGCCTCTAAATGGCCATGAGCTTAGTTCAGGATGTGGAATTTATTGTCTGTGGTGACTTGAGCTCATAGCTTGAGTGAATGAAGCCCAGGGTCTCTGTACTGGCCATTGCCCTTCTGAGGTCCTGGCAGGGGTGAGATTCAGCTTCTTTCACGTAGTTTGTTCACAATATTTCTTCTTGTTGTGCTGCTCTGGTCTCACAAACCAGATACCTGTGTGACACCAGCCATTCTTTTTTTTTTTTAGCTTGTTTTAAACCTGCTGCATTCTTTTTCACTAGATCCTGTGGGTTTATTGCTTTACAAAGCTGTAAATGGGTTTGTCCAGTTCTATTGAAAGAACCTAACTAAACGGGCTTTGGCTGGTGTAGGTCTTCAGCATCGGGGAGGGATGGAGTTTAGCCCAGCTGGATCTGCACAGTGACCAGCTACTTCTTGTGCATTTCCATGGTGGGCCATTGCTAGGGTCAGTGGTGTTCAGGGGTCGTGATGGACCCCTAGTGAGAACGTTTTGTCTCTGGTTCTCCTCATGTTTTATAGTGATGTGTCTGTCGCCTGTCTGTATGGAAGTATTTTATCTTCAGAAATGTGTCATTGTAGAAGGCTATTATTAAGCAGAGAGGGTGGTACAAATGCAGTAATAAGTAAATGGCCTGGTGTTTACTTGGCTGGACATACTTGGTGGGGGCACACTCCTGAGCCTTAAAAGACCTTTGGAAATAATTGTAATTTTCATTACTGAGGCATTAAAAGAGGTTTTGTTCCATTTGCATTTTGCTTTAAAGTTGGCTTTTTTAAATAGAAGCTTCCAGATCTTTTATACTTCTCTCACGCATAGGGATATCCAATGCTTTTTGCTTAGAACAGGCTGTAACACCCCTAAAACATGAGAAAAGTAAACCTTGTCCGAGACTGTCAAATGCCAACACATGATTTTAGGGTACTGATATGGAATTTACACTGTCAGAGCATGTTGCTTGTGATGTGTGCTCCATGCACACCCTGAACATTTTGGAGCACACTGCTCAGGACCAGTTCAGTGTGCTTCTCAGTATTTGTCATTCTTGCATTGTGGAAAAGTTCTTTCGTAAAAGGGTCACCAATAGGAGATTTGAGATCTCTGCCTTTTATGTCTAGCTCTGACAACCATTTTCCTAGCTTTCTATTTCTTTTTAAACTTTTTGGACTAATACTTAGGAATATGAATGCAAAAATGGTAGGTGCATTCCCTGCTTTTGTGTCTTACCATAGCTATGACTGGTGAAGCTGAATAGCAAAGGAAGGAAAGTTGGGGAAAAGCTGAATGAGGAAGTCTTGTCTTGGAGAAAGAATTGGACTGTTGAATTCTTTTCTTTGCAGATTCAAAAGCTTCTACCTCACGTCAGCCTGCAAAGGAAAAGCAGAGTAAAGCATAGATTTCTGACTTTGTTCTTAAATTATGTGATTGTGAGGCCCAGTGCTGGAAGGGCTTGTTTGGTTTCAGCAAGAAGTTGTCAGTTTGTAACTGAGTATTTCCTAATGCCTAATCGTTTACCACGAACTACAGTAAATTCACAGCAAGGGAGCCGGTGGAACCACTGGGGGCCTGGTCCGAACTCACTAGATGTCTAATTAATGCCTGCTGTGAGCTGCCAAAATGCCACTTACAGATATTCTTTCTTCACAGCCACTGTTTTAATGATGAAGATTATGCACAGATGTCACTTTGTTCCTGGGTTAATGTTGTAGTTGGTAAAATGACGAGCATAAACCGCAGTGCCAAATATGTTGTTGTTTCCAAGGAGAAGAAAGTGCCTTATGACTATCTGGTTCTGTGCATGGGACAGAGCTACCAGGTGAGCTGTGTGCAGAGTGAACCAGCACAGTATTCCCAGGTTTCTGAAGTGCGTGGTGTTCCTGAGATCAGGCAGAGCAGCCTTAGCAAGCGTAGCACCAGTAGTTTGCAGCACTGTAATGCAGCAGGATGGGCTGTGTTGGTGCTGCTGCCGAAGCTGGAGGAGAGGAGGGTTGGACAGAGTTTCCCACCAGCAGTTTACTGCTCAGGGTTAGGCAGGAGGCAAAGCTGCCAGTGTTTTTACCACCATAACCATTAAACCTGCTAAGGAGCAGGCTCAACTAACATGTGGTCCCAGCCACAGGAGACTGAACTCCAGCTGGTCTAATATAATTTGACCTAGTTTTGGAAGAAGAGAGAAATCCTTATCAAATTAATTACTCATCTCATGTGATGGTCATGCCTAGGCACATCCATGGTGCTGCTTGGTATTGTAGCACACAACTGAGTTTCCAGTGAGACTGAAGCAGACCCTTGGCGGCATGTAAGATGTGGAATTATAACGGGTTAGAGTTTGCAACCGGGCAGAAACACCAAAAGATGTAGTGGTGTCACATTCACCAATTTTTTTTTGTCAGATTTAGTATAGTGGTCAAAATATTTTTCCACTATGGAATAGGATTAAAGAAAGACAAAACAGGCTTAACTTAAAGATAAAAACAGATTTATTAACACACACTAAAAGGAGAACAAAAAAACCATGAAACCTTTCAAAAGCACTCCCCTCCCCCCTACCAACAGTTTACTTTTCCACAAACAATGTAAAGAGACAGAACTCAGAACTCTAGGTCAGTACCACTTATAAAATAGTCTTTCATTCAGTCTTTGACAGAGATAAGTCTGACTTGTTCTGGTAACTTTCCACAAGAGACACAGTCTGTTTGTGGCTTCTAACTCCCACAAAAAAAACAGCCTGCCCAAGAACCTGCAATCGTGGGCCTCCCAAACACGTAGCCTTTCCCATGACTACATATGGGCCGTGGATTTACATTGGGGTTTCACCTTTTAAAGATGCACAGCTCCACAGCAAAGGATTTCTCATTCTTCACTGGTGACAAGGCTTCAAACATCGCATAGGATCACTAGATTACAGTTTCTAATTCAATATCCACTCAGTAGAATCACAGACACCTTTGCTTGAATCCACAATATTATCTCCCCATTCATAGTCCATGATTTAAAGGAATATTACAGTCCGTTACCACAAAATCAAGAAGATTTTCAGCCTAGAACTAAGGCAACTTGTCATCTCTTCCACTTAAGAAGTCACTCTTCCTTTACTGACTTTGATATCTTCATATTGTCCCTTTACAATCTCCAATTTCCTCTCTCTTTGAGAAGGGTTAGTTTTGCTTTTTAAAAAGTCTCAGTCTGTGTTAGGAAAGAGTTAGCATTTCCTGCCCGGGCCTGCGGATGGCCACGTGATCTCTGCTGCGGCGGCAGCTGTAAAAGTCTCAGAGCCTTGCTGGTGTAGAAAACCTGAGAAATGGCGTCAGCCATGATCTCAGTGGTTGAGCAAACTGATGGATGCCTTCCAACCTCCACCCCTGGGCCTCAGCTGAAGGTGGCTTGAACTCGGAGATGCTCCCAGGGGCCCAGGAAGAGAGGGGAGGGAACATCTCCCCCCAGCCCGGCCAGTAGCACAGGAAGGCCTTAGAATTGGCTGGATGTTAAAAGCCGTGATTTCCCTGTCCCTGCTGGCAGTTGCCGGCTTGGTGGCCCAGCTTGGCTCCCCCAGGGCCAGCCCCATCCCAGCCGCCCCGTCCCAGCACTGGGAGCAGAAGGGCCTAAGCTGGGCCTGGCTGCTGCCCAAGCCGTGTTACCTCATGGCAGGCCCAGGGCAAAAGAGGGCAGCCTCCCAAAATTCACCTATATTTAAGCTGTGTGTCCCAGAGGTGTACACTTATATCTGATTGGCTAATCTGGCTGTCAGTTTTAAAGCAGATCACTAATTGGTTTTTACCATTCATGCCAAACCAATACAGGAATCCAGCTGAGCTCCAGCCCCATAGGGTCAGCTTCCACTCAGACTCCCTGGGCAGGGTGGCTTCTGGCTCCTGTATCCCCATGCAGCCATCAGGCCATGTAACCAAACAGGCAGTGTGGTACAACCCCCTTCTTGCAGGGCTTTACCTTACCTGAGTGGTTTGGGGTAGGAGTTGTGAGCAAGGCATTTTGCCTTTAAATTCAAGAGATGGATGTAAGTAAGTTCTGCAGCTTTGCAGTGCTGTATCATGTCCCACAGCAGTGTCCGGCCACCTGTGTGCAGCAGGCTGTGTGGTCTGGGATCCCTTTTCAGAGCAGAGCCACACTTAAACAGCAGCCTGCTAGCAGTGTTCAGCAGGGATGAAACAAAAGCTGAAGTATGGGCTGGAAACGTGCTCCTAGGAAAAGGTGTTTGGAGGTAACTCTAACTTGCAAAATAATTTATGGCAACTAACTGCAGTGGGGGAGAAAGATAAAGATAGTATAGGAAAAGGCAGGTTTTATCTGCCTTTGAGAAGAAATTCCATCATCATCTATTCTCACCTTCAAGCTATACAAAAAGATAAGAAGAAATTAGTGGCTTCTGTTTTATTACTCGGAGCTCTAGTCTATTCTTTTTATAAGTTGTTCCTTATTTAGTAAGCAGTCAGATTAATGCTTAGTAAAACATTCTGTGTTATGATTTAGAGATTTACTTGTTGAGTAAGATCTTTTGGTGTCATGCCTGGTTTTATATGACCCAGCAGTATTTCAGTTGATCCATCTGAGAACAGGGTTCAGGACATGGCTCAATGGTGTTGAGGAAGTCAGAGACAAGATTCCCTTTTTGCTTTGTACAGCTCAAATTGAGTTTGTTATTGTAAAGCAGCATTACACAGTGAACATGTTAATGAATCTTCACATTTGAACCATCAAGCACATTTTTGGTCCCTTTCTTTGGGATAAAATTTGTCATTGTAGAAGGCTGATTTTTGCTAAGAAAAGGTGGAAGCAGTCTGGCTTCACAAAGACTTTCCAAGGGCCATTTAAAGTGATATGTTATTCAGAGAGCTGCTGAGATCCCCTGCTGTGTTTTAGGACATTTCTGCTATTTGCTGTGCAGCCCCTGGCATTTGCCATGTGCCTCCACTTGCACTGGCAGTGCTGTTTGAAGTGGTCACCCACATCACCATTGAAACAGGGAACACATGCACACACATGTACACTCAGATCGGTGGGATCCATGTTCCCTGTGGCCATGGGTGTGTTTGCTTCTGCTGAGTGTGACAAAGCGTTGAGATGTGCCAGAATAGCAGCCCTTGGGTAGCCAAAGTTGAGAGTGTCATTGTGTTTTAACGTTTCCAAGGTCTGTGCCATATATCCACTCTCCCACTCATTTCTCCAGGCCTTGGCTCCCATGGGAGCAGATATCAGTGAAGTCACAAGTGACTGGCCACAGAGATATATGGAGAAAGTCCCTTCCAATCACTTCACTCTCAATGATGCCCAGGACTGCTTGGAGGCAGCACGCTGGCTGGAGGAAAACCTTGTCAGCTCCAGAGGTAAGGGGCTTTGTTAGCACACACACTAACAGAAATGTTTCCTAGGTTTATTATTTCCTTTATTCCCTGGTATAATTGGTATCTGACAGATTCTAACAAAGTCTTTCGTCTGCTGTGCTTTGTTTTCCAGATTAATTTATATTTTTTTTTTATTTTTGATACCCAGCATATTTGGCTGGGGGGAAAAAAGGGTTTGAGATAGATTAATTATCTGCAGTTATTATATAAAACCAAATGAGTCCCAAATGCAAATCTGTCTGGAGTCACTAATTGGCCAGTGAATTAATAATTTAATTAGTGGACGTGTTTTCTACTGTATAGAAAAATATCTAGACTTGTGGCATAACACGAAGAAAATAAGTCTAAATTAGGAAGTGTCTGTCAGCATTGTATTAAGCTGCATCAGTTACAGAGTTTCACATAGAACTCCAAGTTCCTGGTACTTTTTAACCCTTCAAATCAGACGTGTATGCCAATGAGCACCATCCCTGTATTTCCTCAGCCTTATCGTGTGTGCTCTGTTCGTACCTTCACTAGTTCATCCACTGTGTGTGCACTGTGGAAAATACCCAGGACCATCCAGGTTTCTGAGTCAACTTTGAACTAGAGAAACAGAGACCAAAGAATCAATGAGTTCATGAAATGTCAGTTCCTGCTGGCTCTGAGTCAGGACAGTTCAGAGCAGAAAAGCTGTCTTTGTGGGGAATTCCTGTTGGCAGAGTGCAAGAGCAGGACTTTCCTGAAGACGTGTTTTACCAGCCTTGTTTGTGGAGTGTAATGAAAATTGGCAGTGATTTGGTGTGGTGCAAGGTTCAGACCTTCTTGGCAGTCCTTCAGGGAAGTTCTAAAAATGTTGGAAATTGCTTTATCATCCTCCAGGTCTTGCTGTGATCAGCATAGGGGTCCATAAACATGGTGGTGTTTCTCAGCCAGCTTCCTGGCCTCTGGAGCAGTCTGGCTGCACCTGTCCTCCAGCTGGTACCAGCCCTGCCCATAGGGCCTTACCTGGTGTCCATCTGGTACAGCAGCTGAGTTTGCATAGACAGATGAGGGTGTTAGCTTTCCCTTTTTGCTGCCGCTAGTCCTTCAGTCCTTCATGTAACTCCTCCCCTGTGTGCCCAGTCCAGGAATGCACTCTGGTGCCCCTGCGCAGGGATGCACCCAGGAGCAGCCGCTGGCTGGGAGGTGTGGTGCCAGCAGGATCAGTCACTCTGCAGCTAACGGCACAATCACAGTGTCTCACCTGCCTTGGCATGAGTGCACCTTCTCCAGCAGCAGTGCTGAAAACATGGGATGTTCATTTTGTTATTGCTGCTGGCCTTGGCTGCAGGGTGGAGCTGCATCTCTTAATAAGGCCCTGGACTGGCTTCATGCTTAGAGAAGGTAAATTCACACCACTGATGAGGTTGATCTGGAGGGACTTTTGGAGATGCAGTCTAGGAGAGATGTGACACCTTCCCCTTTCCCCCTGCTCTGGCTTCGGTTCCCTCTCCTTGCTCTTACCATCACATTCTCCACTCCTGGGCAGAGGGCCCAGCTGGAGAGGTCTTTCTACACTGATCTCAGTTCCTCTTATTCTTCATCCTGGTTTTTTTTCCACCTCTGTTTCTTAAAAATACTGTTCCTTCAGTCTTGACAGTTGTGCCAGGGCTCTGGGAGGCCTTTCTGCTGCTGAGGACCAGGGAGCAGGGCAAGAACTGGCCCCATGGCTGCCACTGTGGCTTCACTGATGAAACCAAGTCACTTAATGCATGGAACCTATTACAGCTGTAATTGGGACTAACTGAAATTGATCTCCTATTAGCTCTGTACTTTCCATGAAAATAAAAGTAGGACAGAAGTAAAGTAAGGAACAAAACTGCTTTAATGGCCCCAAATGGAGCATTTTTTTTTCACCTAAGCATAGTTTACTACCCTATTAAAAAGCGTGTTTGTAGAAATACTCTTGCATTAAAATTCCCCTGCATGAATCACCAACTGGAGCCACCAATGCTCTAGTTCATACTAGGTTTCTCCTTTAGCTTTTGCAAATGGTGAAGATTCAGGTCACATTAGGGTCACTGAAATCTTGTGCTTCTACTTGTGGAAAATTAATGAGTCTGCTCTGCCGCAGGATGCTGACATTCAGGTAATAAACAATAAAACTACTGTAATGATCTTTATTTATCTGTTTTTTCTGTAGAAGGTTATTATGTTTACTCACAGATACATACATTTTCATGTAGTTAAATAATAAAAGCATCCTGAGGAACTGCTGTCTGTTCAGTGGACATAATTTCAGTCCTTAATGAATGAATATCTGCAGTTCCTAGACTACTAGCACCGTTATCTAAAAAGCCACTAATATTGTAATAAGCAGAAGCAGTAAATTGTTGATTTACAATAGGTCAGTAAAGGAGCATTGCTTTCCGTGATCTAATGCAGCTATATTTAATATTACCATATTAAACAGAATTTTAATTTTCCTTGAGAAATGTAGGACTCTCATCTGATCTTGTCCATCCCCAAATGCCAGTGTCTAATGCAGGAACTGAACTTCTCTCTGAGGAGGCTGTGCTGCTCAAGGGTGAAGCCCAGCCTTGTCCTGCAGTCAGAATGGAGCTTTGCTGGGCTGTGCCTTAGGGAAGACCTCCTCATCCTCCTTTTCCAGCCACAGCCATGGCATCCTCTTTACTCCTCATACATTTCATTCCCTGCAATTTGCAAACATGGAAATGTAGCATGAGGCTGTTGGCACTTGCACACCATGTCCTGGCCTGCACTGTCAGCATGTGGCATTAATAAAAATGAGTATAGCAGAGCTGATCTTTACCCATGGGTTCTGCTGGGCTGCTTCTTTCACTACACCCTGCTGCAGCCAGAAAAAACAGTCAGGCTTACATCTGTCTTCTCTTTTGGCACTCTTCTGAGGCCAGTGCAGCTGCATACAGGTGTCCTGGAAGGCACAAGATATGGTATAGATTCTTCTGGCTTGGGAAGTCAGGTCAGTGATGGACACACTGGAGCATTCCTGTATTCTATAAGATATTTATATATCTTCTCTTGCTTCTTGTTTTCAAATTGATACATTTGCAGGTAAAATGGTTCTGTCCCTCGGGTCATTGCTATGAACAGTAAAAACATGTTTTCTGTCATTAATGTGCAGTGTACTCATGGGGCAAGTCTTTTCTCTGGCAGCTATGAACAGAGGTGTTTCTTTGGCAGCTACAAGTAGCCAAACTGATGGGGATGAATAAAATAACCTTGTAGTCAAAGGGGAATAGTAGAACCTCTGTTAACATTTTTATCGTTAATATTCATGGGAGCTGGGGCTGTGTACATACTCAGTTTAGTATTGCCCTGCATCTCATGCAGTAAAACATAGTCCAGTGGGATTAGTTTAGCCCATGAAATAATACAATTCAGGGCATAGGGGATGCTGTCACTTGTGGTGAGATGGAAGTGCCGTGCACAAGATAAATGTGCAAGTTGGTTGCAGCACTGCCTGAGTGAGGAATGTAAAAGCACTGGGAAGGTGCTTTTGAGGCATCCTTGTGCTGACAGGTCAGATCTGAAACACAAGCTGATGTGGCAGGCAGATGGAGGTGTTCCTGCCTCTGTCTGGACCCTGCCATTCGCTCGGGGCTGGGGCAGCTGAGTGTAGCATGGCTGCGGGGTGTGTGGCGCACAGAGAGCCTGCAGGGCTGGGCTCCGGTCCTTGGGTGAGGATCCTTAGCCCTGGGAGAGGAGTTCCCTACTTGAGCTGCAACGTTTTGCCTGGGTTGCTCAAAGGCTTAGTGGATCACAGAGCAGACAAATTCTTCCTGTTCCAAGCAGGGGGGGCAGAGGGACTGGGGAGGAGGGGAGCACGTCTCAGTCCTGCTCAGAGGAATGTTGGTGTGTTTTATATGAAACCATTTTGAAATAAAACACACAGCTACTCTACTGCCTCCCAGCTCTGCCTCTCTTATTGCCAGGAGGGCTTTGGCCCTTAGGCTGGGGAGTCCTGTTGTGCTTACACAGAACAGACCCTTCCCTCCTCATGTTCCTGCTGAGCCGTTGACTGTGCCGTTAGAAGTCACACCAGTTCAGGACAAGAATGAGCAGGACCCTGCCCTGCAGCTCTGCAGTGCCAGGCAGGAGGAGTGAATCAGGTCTGAGTTCCCTTTGCCCAGGGCAGGAGGATGGAGCTGGATTCAGGAGTGGTTTCTGTGCTGGTGCTGATGCTCTGCAGGTTATGGCAGCTGCTTGGATGGATGGCTGCTTGCAACTCGATGAGCTCCCAGCAGCAAGCAGGGATGGAACTGGCTCTGGGCTGGGCATTGTGCCATGTGTAGCTGCCTTCAGAATGGTGACAATCTATTCCCACCACGAAGGACAGTTACCTCTGCCAGGACATTCCCATTTTCTGGATATCAGCCTTGGGCAGAAGGGAGCAGCAGCACTGGTGACCTCCATGTGGCACAAGGCCTTGTTTTCTATAACTTGGCCTTTCCATGGTTTGTGGGGTTTTTTTGCATGGTATATTGAATTTGATTCTGTCCACTCACCTCCTCTATCAATCCTTTGATTGAGCAAAGTTAGGGAGAAAGGGGAGAACAAAATAAAAACGGTGATGTATTTATTTATTTACCCCTAGAGGCTTTTCAATCAAAATAATTCCAGATTATGGAGTCAGGATGAATATCATAATTCTGTGTTAACTACTTGCTTACTTTGTGGGATGTTTTGTACAGATTCTTCACTAAATTATCTTAGCTGCTGTTGCTAGGTAACATCGCTTCATAGCATCAGAGGAATAAGAGGGTCAAAGAGAGCAATTTCGTGTTATTGTCATCTGAGTTATACTAATAAGGTTTTCATTGTACATTTTAGAAATCTTTCCCCCTTTTTTTCCTCTTAGGGAACGTCATTGTCTATGGGAACACAATTGACATTTACACCACTGTAGAAACACTCTTATCCCTTGGGATTGATGGCTCCTGCATCCATCTCGTGCAGGCTCCTCTCAGCTCTGCCAGTCCCTGCCTCGCTGACGCCACCCTGGAGCGCACGGTGGGGGAGGCCCTGTCACAGGCAGGCGTGGCTGTGCACCCGGACAGCATCCTGGCACAGTGGGGCCAGGGTGACCATGGCTGCATCACCTGGGCTGCCTTCACCACTGCCACAAATCCACTGCGCCTGCAGTGCTCAGTAAGTGCATGCTTCCTGCGTGTTTCCTTCAGGCTGTTTTCTTAACATAAAAGCCATCAAATTTACCTGCTCCCTCACAGATTCATCTATTTCCTCATTGTCTCTAGGAGACTGAACATTCACTTATTAATCTCAACGATTTTTTTTTTTTTAAATCCAAATAAACCTATTGTTAATGCCCTGACTGATTTGGATTTAAATGTATATAAGTCACCTGACACACAAGTAATTGTTCACTGCTGAGTGAAAAATACTCTTAATTCATTTTCGAAGTAATTCCAGAAATCCTTTTCTTATTTAAATGTGCAGTTACTCCTGTCTATAGTTACGTGCATTTGATTTTCTTAGTAAAAGCCAAAAACACTGGGTTAGTATGTAACTTAAAGAAAACATATTTTAAGCAGGTTCCTTTCCTTCTACATTAATGATTGCAGCTTTTTTTCACTTTCTGTCAGCATGTTCACAGATATGCCTCTGCTTGGAGACTGGGGGCAGGTTCTAGCCTTTCCTAAGGGTCAGCATAGTTCTGTTTTCCTTTATTGGGCTAATCCACAGGAGTGAGTCACTTCAAAACCTGCATCCATAGGGAGCCACCAAGCCCCTCCTCACTCCCTGCAGTCCGTGCCCTCTGTGCAGCTGGTGGGGTTGACTGTGGAGAGGGTGAGCCCTGTGCCTCTCACAGAGAGCTCCCCAGGTGTTGGGGTCCCAGCTGGCTGCCTTCTCTGCAGCCCTTTTCTTTTTCACATAGGGATAGTCAAGCCCTTTGTGATTGGGGTGAAGATCTCACACAGCACTTTTATCCATAGCAGTCTCCTGACTTTGGTCTCCTTATCAGTAGTGACATTCTTCCCACTATCTACTTGTATGCAGCTTTTAAAGTTCTCTCCTTTCTCCTTGAAATCTCTCTATTTTTATCCTTCCACAAAGATCTCAATCTGGCTCTTGTTTTTGCAACTTGGTATCCACTGACCAGCTCCCCTTCAGCCCCCCCTCTTTTCCCCACCACCTTGTCTGTGTGGCCTGCACTTTTCTTTCAGATGCCCCTTGCCTTGGGGTTTCTTTCACCTGCTCATTCGTGCTCCATGCTCATCCGTCCTCCATCCACAGTCCTTCCCTGTGGAAGTCTCTCTTTCACAGCCCCCAAGATGAAAGACCTGCAATTACTTGTGATGTCAAGGGTTTTGTATTCTCCAGTTCAGCTGCCATGCAAGGCTCCTGTATCTGCCTCCAGCTGCTTGGGAGGCTGGACTCAGAGGTGGAGCGGGTTCTGGAGAGCAGCTCCACCAGGAAGGCAGCTGCAGTCATGAGAAACCAGGCTCTGCAGGAATCATCTCTGCAGCAGCACTGGGCCTTTTGGGATTTCAGCCAGTATCAGCTGTTGATTGGCAGCTCTTGGGGACTTAATTTGTTGAGTCCTGCAGGATAAAAACAACAGGAGAAAATCTCTTTTTTCCCTGAAGCAGCAGCCCTCCTCCGTCCCTCCTGCCTGGGCTGACAGATGGCTCCCGCCTGGAGGTTGCAGCCCTCCCTTCTAGTGACACTGTCCTGCCTGTCAGCCGGCAGGATGTGGGGCTGTGTGGTCCTTGTGCCCATGCCCTCATGAGCAGAGCTTCCTTGATTTTTGGCTCTCTGAGATGGTCAAAATTCCCTTAGCTATGCATAGTTCATCACTTGATCAATCTATGAACAAGCCCAGGGGCTCTGGCTTCTCGACTGCCGCATCTCTGCTTATGCCAGTGTTGCTAAAATTTCCAGCTCTCTGCACCTTTTCTTTCAGCCAGTTGAGTATCTGATACTTGCCCTTAGTCCCCAAGAAAGCTCTTTGGGGGTACAACTGGGTAACACCTTTACTCTAGTCACAGATTTGTCCTGAGCTGGTGCTAAAGGAAGGACAGATTACAGATGCTGCTTTGGCCTGGCACAATTAAGTCTTGGGCTGTTCAGGATGAAGACAGCAAGGGAAAATGTGCTCATCTGAGACCTTTCCAGTCTTTCCTCAGCCTGTAAAGGCATATTTCTTGCTGGAGGGGAAACAGCTTGTTGTCAGATGGTTTTAGAAGCTGAGGATGCTGATGGTGGGAAAAGTTTTGTGTGAAGGCTCTGGGGCTTCACAAGTCCTTGGAGTGATGAGACAGTCAGTCTTCATTTGGGTCCTTGGCAGACTGTGGTCTTGTTCAAAACATGTCTCAGCCTTGTCATTCTTAATCCTTTCACCCCTCTGTGTCCAGTGGGCACTCTTGTCTTACACTCCCTCAGGGACCGTCTTCTGCCAGCTCTCAGTTTATCCTTTGCCAGAGAAATTTTTGAGGATGCTGCTCATGGTTGTTGCTTCTCCCACGTCTGCTGCCTGCTACCAGCACCACCTGCTTTGCAGTGCTGGTCATGCTGCCCCAGCTTCTGTGGTGGGAGAGGAGCTCTGCTTCCTTGTGCCTCAGGAGATAGACTGTGCCCATGCCACAGGAAGACAAAAGGAAAGAATTTATCACTTGATTTTTTTTTGGAGACCTAGAGCAGGAATTTATGAATTTAGGGTCCTTGGCCTCTGCAGCTTCCACTGACTGAAATTCCACTGCTATAGCTGGAATGAGGATGACAGTTCCTCTGAACAAGTTTAATTTCTCATCTTTCCATTTCATTGATTGTCCCTGTGCCAGTTAGCCAGAGTAACTCAGTTTGTTGGTAATCAGGCTCAACAGTTGGGAAAACGCTTGTAATGCACAATTATCCTGCTAAATTCTAAGTATATTGTGCTTTTCTGTTCCTCGGGGTTTCAGTTTGGCATCAGCGTTTGGAAGAAAACAAACTTCACAAAAGGTCCAGGTCTATGTTCCATGCTTGGACTGACACAGAAAATAATCACAGCCACAGGCTGTTTGATGTGGCAAATGGTGGAGTTTTTGAACTACGTAATAACCAGAAACAGATGAGTCTAGTTTAGTAATTCTCCTTTCTACTGTCTTAGTTTTAACTTTGGTAGCTGTAAATGCTGGATCAGAAGGATCTCTCTGCTGTGGTAGTATTGCTAAAATCACAGTGTATTTCATGTTCTTGTTTTTTAAAATAACATTCAGAATAAAGTCTGTGTTTTATGAAATCAGCCAGTAAGTAATATCTAATTATCTTCACTTACTTACATCTCTTTTTAGGCATTTTTTAGCTTTGCCTACAGGACACTGGATTATGAAACCTTTAAGGCTGTCAATGATGCTTGCCTTGTTTTTGATGGAAGAGTTGTGATTGATGCCAAATTCCACACCAATGATGCCAGCATCAGGGCTGCAGGTCCTCTGACAAAGTTCTCCAGGAGGTACTTTAGGGATGAATTGACACACAGCAACTTCAACTCCAAGGAGATTGGCTTTGAGCTTGCTGCTTCCATGCTGAGTCTCTTTGATCCAACCCCTCAACCCAGTTCCGAGCCACCAGAAGCCTCAGACAGACTCATCCCCATATACAGACAGTGTAAAGTTCAAGGTATGTCCAGCTGGATTTCTGTAATCCTTTCATTCCCTCTCAGGTATTTTTGCTCTTCTATAGTACAGGCAGGTCCTTCTCACCTCAGGTGCCATTTCATGGCAGTACAGCACTCAAAAGGCTCCTTGTGTACCGGAAAAGGATGATGGCAGAAGGAGGACAAATGCATTATTTCCTTCATTGTTAATGACTTAATAAATCTCATATTTTCATTTATGGCAGGTGGTGTTCTTCCTGGAGGTTATAACTACTTGCACATTTCCAAGCCTGGAATCTCCATGCCCTTGGATGTAGAACATGACCGGTGTGATCATGTGAGTTAAATAATGCATCTTTCCTTGTTTCATCCCCCCTGTTTGTTTGAAAAGAAGTTGCTGTTTAGGGTCGCTGGGTCTGGAGGCACCATACACACCAGGTACAGCTGGAGCGACAACCAGGAGCAGTCACAAAACTAACTGAATCTCTTAGGTGTTCCTTTACACACTTCCTGATACTTGGCTTTCTCCAAAGACACCTGGTTTCCATGCAGAGGACACAGGACAGTATTAGCAGCATTTCATGCTTTCAACCTTCGTGATGAGCCTCCGCTCCCTGCAGTATGGTGCTGCAAGTGCATACAGATGATGGCAGTCTGGTGGGGAAATTCAGACAATTTCTAGAAGAAAAGGAAGTATTGTGGAAGAGATGCTCTGTGCTGCTAGAAAATAGTAAGTCCTGCAGCTGTGAGAGTTGTCTTGGAATAGGGCACAGGGAAGCATTCCCCATGCTGGGCTACATGGGAGATTGTCCCAGGATACACACAGGGAGATGTTTCTCGTACTGGAGAACCTCACTTGAGGCAAGAAAAGGACTAGATTAATGTCTTTTAAAGAAACCAGAGAGGACTTTCCAACTGGACACGATCTTCTTTCACACAGGTTGTACCTTTTCCCTTGGGAATTTCTGCATCAAGCCCATTTTTGCAGTTGATTTAAACAGCTTTTAAAAAGCTACTTCAAAGTTTATTTTAAAACCTGGACAGCAATGAAACAAATGGGCTTTTTAAAAAGAAAATGGTTTAGGGAGAGGAATCAAAGCATGGCTTATCTTGCTTTTCAGATCCAGGATGAGCTATCCGAAGCGTCATGGAGTGGAGAGCAGAAAGGACTATCAGAGAGAGTAACTGGTTTTGTTACTCCAAATTGCTAGAATATGATTAGAATTCTTTTGCTGACACTTTACCTGCTGATTACCTGAAAAGGGACCATATTTTTTAAAACTGCTCCAAAAACTTGGTGTAAATCCTAAAAGAATTTTTTAAGAAAGAAGTAAGAGAAGCTAGTGAAAGGTACTAGCTTAGATATGGAAATACTAAAGGTTCCTGTAGCCTAGCAACAGGTTGTAGAAGTGTATAAAACTGCGACCGGAATACAGCTGGAAAAAATAGCTTCAGGCTATCTGAACATCCCATTGCAATGTGAGGTTTGAAGCAAATTTTTACATTTTTGTCTAAGTGATTGATTTAAGTAGCTGAAGCTAAATGCTATAGTTTGAGCATGAACATCCAGTATTGGTATTCTTTCATTGACAGTAAACATGATATGCCACATGTGTGCTCTGTGTCATAAAGGAGGCTAAACTGAATTCAACTGAGTTACCCAAACAGAGCTATCCAGTGTTGTTTGGGATGCCCCAGGGCATCCCTCCAGACTCCAGCTGCTGCTCCAGGAGGTCACAGGGCCCCATGGATCCGGTGTCATGCTGCCAGTGCAGCCAGCGGGCCTCAGTCCCCCAGGTGTCTGCAGTGGCACCTGGCTGGTGCTGCACAGTGGGGTGGGCAGTAACCAAACCACATGGAAAATCTACGTCCAAGCCACAGCAACATGCCTGATGATTCACTGTGCCAGGAGTGCTCTCTCAATTTAACAGAAGGGTTGTGCATATTAAGCAGTGAAAACTATAGTCTGGGAAGCCCTCGCTGACCCTGTACGTGTGCCAGGTCAGGTGTCCTTCTATTTCCACAGCTTTCCTGGTGTTTTCTGTTCCAGGGGATGGAGATTGTAACTGGGGAGGCCAGTCATGGGAATTATTTCAGGATGCACTTCAGCAGATACAATATGGTGGACAGCATCACCTGCTTTTCCAAGGATCCCTTCCCTGTCTCCAACTACATCTGCTTGTACGGACAGCATGAGCGCCTGCTCAATGACCTGTATTACCACTGGAGGGCTGGGCAGCTGACAGACCTCTACAGGTGAGAGGAGCTCGTTGTGCATAAAATCTACCTTCCAGTGGAATTTAAGGTTTATCTTACTACGCTTTGTCTTTTGGCTTTTCCCTTGGAACAAAAAGTAGAAAAGCAGACTTAAAAGGGATCGTATTTTTAAAACCACTCCAGAAACTAAATATTTTCTGTTATTTAGCAAAATTGTCAGTAAAAATGCAAGTCCTGAAGACCTTCCTGGAAAGAGCTATGCATCTGAGATTTACTTAGATGAGGAGCAATGGTTTACATGACTGTCTTTCATCTGAATGAGCATTTCAGTGTCTTTATTACTTTTGTTTAGAATATTCAGTAGGTTCATCATAAAGCTGAACCTGAACAATCCTTTATTACTGAAGACTCATGTTCAAAAGTTGGTTTTAAAAGTATTTTTTGTTGCGTTGAATCGATTTTTTTAAGCCAAAGGTTTGTAGGGAGATTTTAAATAACTCATGATGATAGTCGTGCTCAACAACTTGCCTATTTTTATCTGGTGAGAGAGACTGAAGGGCCTGGTTAGTTCTAGTTATGTGCCATCTCCTCTGAGAGAATGTTTCATTGCTTTTGATTTTCATTTGAAGAAAGCCCTCATGAATGGTACTTTGGAACATAATCTGTCACAGATGGAGTAGTGAAGTACTGCCTTACATGAGCTGGGTAGAGACAGAAAGCCGGAATCAGGAACAAATCATCAGTTTTTATTGTGATACAAAGCTGATAGTGGTGCCTGAAACATTTCCAGGTTTGATTTTGTTCTATTTACAAGTGATTAGAAGAAAGGCACAAATGGTAGCAACATTTTCAGATTAAACACTGTTATTTAGGTAGCGGTTTGTAAAAATTTGCTGTGAAGGGTGTATTGTGGTCCAGAAGATGCTTGTGAATTATTGCTGCCATAGGGCTTGATTATGGTTTATAGCAAATGTTGGGTTGTTTTACAAGAGAGGAATGGGGCACAGCAGACATGAAGTTCACCTGAACAGCACACTGTCGATGAGTGTTACGGAACAGCTGAAGGAGGGTGACACAAGGGCATGAGAGATAGGCTAAGACAGCAAGTGATTTCCTCTCCTTGTCTCCTTTTCCTTTCCTCACTGATTGTACATTTGGAGCCCTGGAAGAACTCCTTAGGTTGTGGCAAGGTACCATCAGTCCTTTCTGGGGCATTACAGTGTGCGCACGCATTGTGAGCTCACCTTTTCTGTGAACCATGCTGAGGTGTTGTCAGGTCTACTTGTTAGATGCCCCAGCAAGTTTCACACCCGTAGCAACATCTGGAAGAATAAATCATCCTGCTTTGGGATTTCAGCCTGCAGCACAGGTAGCAGTATTTTCCTGACCTGGACCAAAGGATCACAGGTGTGCTGCACAGAGGGACACCACATATCAGGGTCTCATCACATCCCTTCAGCTCTCCTTAATTAGTGATGATGAACTAATTTTGGACTTGCCTTTTACAGCCTTTAAACAATGGTGTTGTTTGGGACCTTTTGCCTCATTATTTTATCTCACCTCTCATTAGTCTGTGGCAGAATTCCTGAATTACAGTTGCCAGGTTTTTCTTATCTGGTTGTTTTATTGCCTCCAGTCATTTTCAGTCTTCTTTCTACCTTATCTTTAGATAGGTTTGTTCCTTCTTGCTCTTTGGTCATACGAATGAAATCCCATATGTTGCTCTGCAGCAGTGAACAGAAGCTGCTCTTTAATCCTTGCTTGTGTGGTACTTGTGGCACTTTCACATGCACACGCACACACACTCCCATTCATCCCAGCTTGATGTTCCTGTTACACATGTCTGTCCTGTGAGGAGGGAGCATTCTCCAGCACGTGTAACAGGTAAACTGCCTGGAATGCCCACGGAGCAGTCCTGGCACACAGCAAGCCGGCACAGGAATTTGCTGCTTTCAGGAGGATGTGGAGCAATGGAGGAAGGCTGGCAGTATAATATACTCTCATAATATATCACATCTACAACACATCTACATTCCCACAGTACAGTGTCACATAAAATGTGCATACATGTGTGTGCAGTGTGCAATAGACACTGTTAAAACCAAGCCATGACAAGACTGTTTGTTAGAAAACCGTTACACTGAAAGATGGTTTAGCATCTCTTGTGAGTTGTCCTGAAACTTTTATGTAGAGAAAAAGTGGTGCCTGGTTGGCTTTTGATACAGAATAGGAAAATGCATTCACTGATTTCTATGTGTGTGATAAAAGAACAACTGTTTTGGGCCTTGTTCATGTGGTCTGTAAGGATCCCACATGAACACAAACCTGATGTTAGGACTGAGTTCCTCTTTTAGGCTTTCATAACCTTCCTTTTAAACTAGTACTTGTTACACTTGCATCCATGTGTACTGGCAAGTTGTGAAGTACCCTTAGTAAAAAGAAAATATAGACTGTGAAAATGTTGTGTGCTAGTTAAGCTTGTAAACTGGCTAGTTTGAAACATCAGTTCCACTCCTCTCTTCTTTGTGCCTCTCTTTTGGGAAGAGCCTTCCTACAAGGCAAGAAAGTGCAGTGTTTTAATCTTTTGGTCTGCATTTAGACTTTCCAGCATGGCATCTTGTTCCAGGAATGGATGCAGTGGAATAGCTGTCACCTGGGAGCTAATTTATTTCTGTGTAGCATGCAAATTATCTTTTAAATAATTAGAGACTGCACCTAGCAGTGAATTTCCTCGCTGATTTTTGTCCAGTGTAAGAGCTGAAAGTTAGCCCCATGGTACCGGATTTCCTGGCCGGAATGTGCCAGTGCCATTCTCAAATTAGCTTTAACAACAGGCTCCTGAGATCCAGCAAACTTAACAAAGTCACCCCTTCCAGCCGTGTGCCTGGAGTGGCTGAATGGCTAATGGGAATAATGAGAGAAACAACATTTCCTTTTGTCTGGAGAAAAGTTCCGTTGATTTGGGTATGAGTTCAGAGGGATTATAAGCTGCAGGATTTGACCCACAACCAGAGGAAGGATCGGTTGCTGCTCTGCCTCAGTACCTGGGCTCATGGAGGAGGTGAAGCAGTGGGCGCACATTGCCCTCCCTCCCAGTTGCCTTGTGCCATGCAGTGGGTGCTCTCCTTGCACCTGGGCCTGCAGCCAGTGTGTTCCTGAGCAGAGGAGCCTAACAGTACAGTTCTTCTATGCCAGGGCAGGAAAAAACATAGGAACCAAAGACTCATCACCTGTGAGTTGAATGGCATCACTCAATGGATTTGGAATCCACTTCAGGAAGGAGTTTCTGCAATTTTTATTCATTTCCCATCAGGCTGCATCTCAAAAAGTCAACTAGAATCTGAGTCCCCAAGAGCCAGGCTCTTTCTTGTGGGGAGTCTTCTCCTGAAGGAAAAAGAAAGCAAATTCCAGTGGTGTGCCCTGAAGGGATACCATGCTGCCCCGCCTTGCTTGCTGGAAGACCTTCAGATTATTTCCATTATTATTGCCCTAGCAGCAGATAAGAGAGGGGTGGAGAGAGAGGTCTGAAGCTTTTTTCTTTTCTAGTTTATAGATTTACTGGTCATCAGTCCTCCACACTGCTTCACAGAGGAGGAATGCAACCAGTCAGTAACCCCCTTTTGTGTCCTCCTGAGCTGAAGGCAGCTGCAAGGCAGTTGCCAAGTAATGGAACATGTCATGGAGCAGTGGAATCTCCCTCTGCTGCATCTTAAGTACAAAGCAGATAATTAGAGGGGTCTCCTGACACTTGGCAACCAAATGGATGCTCACTGGCATCATGCCTTTAATATGAGATAGAAGTCCTTCATGTAAACTTCATTTGTCATTAATGAAAATCAAATCTAACATAAATGCGTAAAAATCTGACCCACTAGTTTCTAAAATATTTAAGGAGCTTATTTTGCAAATGAGGTGTGAGTGGCTTTTACTTGGGATTTTGTAATTGTGTATTAATGAACTTGTTGTCAGCCACGACCCGCAGAACATGCTGGTTGTGTCTCAGTCCTGTGGCGCTAACAGTGGCGGTGAGGTGAGGGCAGCACAGGGCAGGGGCACAGGGTCAGGCCTGGGGAGCAGTGCACAAAGGCAAGGTATGTTTTAATGAGGGGTGAGCAGAGAAACCTCACAGGCACAGTCATCCACACAGAGCTCAAAACCACTTTGTTATTTTTTGTTTCAATAGCTTTGTTTCCAGCATTTTAAGAACTTGTCAAACAGGACAATTTGGTTGCTCTGCACAGGGGTCGTGGGGCACCATGACACTGTAGAAGCCCCCAGCAGACATGATCAGGACTCTTTGATAAGAAGGAGTTGGGAGAGTGGGTTTTATGGCAGTACTTGAGTGTGGGACAAAAAGCACAGGGAATTTAGGTGAATTGTAGTCACAAAGGAATGTTTTTTCCCAGTGCCAGAAGGCAGGTAGGATTCAGTTTTCAGTAAGGAAGGGAACAGATGATCCATGCATGGATCTGTGGAGATCCATGCCAGGTGGTTCTCGGCAGGCTTGTGTGCTGCTGTCCAGGAGCTGGGCACCTGAAGAAAATCATACAAAGTGGCACAGCTTCAACTGCACCAGGTACTGACAGGCCATAGAACATGAGGCTGCCAAACATGTAGCAGAAATATGTGAAGGGAATCAGGCTCCCTTTCCCTGAGAGGCTTTGGAAAATCCACCTAGAAACTGTAAACATGGATAACAGCATCGGATGTTTCCTTGGCTGCTCTCTTCAAATCCTATCTTTTATTTTCACATTGCATTTTCATATTGGCTGTACGAGCTAAATGCTCAAAAGTACTTTGAGCTGCATGAACAGCATTTGCTTATTTTGAAGTAATCATTTAGGTTTTTCCACTGAAGTTCAGCTCCCACATCCTGGTGCTGTTAACATTAGGCTGAAGGTGATCTGTTAAACAGTGTCATTCAGTGATTCTATTAAGCAGAAACACCACACTGGACTGTTTATTGACTCAATGCTAATAAAGCTCACAATATAACAAATGCATTAAGGAAAGGAAGAACATTTGATGTTTTCAACATTATTGTTAAAAGGTAGAGAGAACTTCATTACTTACAGGCTGGATAATCAGTGATTATTTGAACATGAAATACATTCTACATTGAAAAGCTAGTTTTAACCCAGGCTTTCTGAAATGAAGAGTGGTTGTTTCTTAAGAGGAAGACTAAAATGCCCTGCTGTTGTCTGGAATCTGCTGGATCTCACACCATTATCACACTGGGATTACATTTGAGGGATTCCACTTTAGGCTTTTGTTCATCAGGCAGATGGTGAGACGTTTTTTCTGCAGGGTTAAAAAAGATCAGAAAGGAACTGTAGCAGGTAGTGAGCACGACTGAGAGGGACTAGTGCTGCTCTGTACGTTCTGCAGCCTAATTAGAGGGAAACGTATGTGCTTTTCCTGAAGAGAGAGACAGAGTAAGGAAAGAGGAACACGTTGAAGGGGTATCAAAGCAGTAACGGCTTTTTCGCTCCTGGAATTAACCACTCACCCCGCAGTGCACTGGTTCAGCTGCACTTACAGAGCAAATCGATACAAATGGCTGGAGATTTCCAGATATTAATGTAGTTTTAAAGGAGCAGCTAACTTGCCAATGAAGAGCCATGTTACTAAGGAACCCCATGTTCAAATTAGTAAGTTAAAGCTCATCAGCTGAACCCTACCACATTAATTTGCAGCCAAACCTTGCTGATTCATATTAGTAATTATGCAAACCATTATGAATGATTGAACTCTGGATCCATAAACAATTGCAGAAAAGCAATCATACCCCTGCACACAGCCTGTTTGATGATTTTGTGCCTCAGGTTTCATTTCCTTTAAACAGTTTTCCATAATACATTATGTGTGAAAAAAAATGCAGTAAACCTTATTTTAGGGTAAGCCACAAAGTGCTCATAGAGAGAGCACAGACAGCAGTGATTCTGTGTCAGCTTTAAAGAGCACAGAGGTGAGAAAGTTTAGAGAGCAGTTCAGTGAGAGTCAGTACACCACAACTGCTGTGATCTTTAGGTGTCTAAACTTTACCAAATGCCAGTGCTGAAATAACAGAGTCTCTCCTGAGGACACTTAGGAGAACAGGAAATGGATGCATTATCTCAATACCAGGATCTGCTTTCTGAAGGTGCCTGAGGGTACAGTGCTGTAACATTTCCAGGATATTAAAACTGCAGCAAACAGAGCTGATTTATCAGTCATGATGGATCACCGGCGTATTTGAAGGGAGGATGCTGGTGAGTGGTGCAGTGTCACCCCCGTGATGTCAGCAGGTCCCTGCAGCAGACCTAGGGGGGCTGGGTCTGGGCCAAGGGGAGCAGTACCATCCTCAATGAGATCTGGAGTCAGTGGCCATTTTTCCAGAACAAGAATTGCAAGAGCAGTTGTCCTTT
Source organism: Donacobius atricapilla (assembly GCA_013397315.1). Taxonomy (NCBI): domain Eukaryota; kingdom Metazoa; phylum Chordata; class Aves; order Passeriformes; family Mimidae; genus Donacobius; species Donacobius atricapilla. The sequence goes on along the minus strand of WBMY01018177.1, from coordinate 30,653 downwards.
GCTCTGGTTTGCCACTGCAGCTATGTTTAAAAGTTGATTGTAAACCACAAGTTTTAAAACAGTTGTCTTCAAAAGACAATACATTGCAGGTTCTATGAGAAGAGGTAAAAAAAGCACAGGCTTCCTTTCCAGGATTTGCTTCTCAAAAGGGACAAAAGAAATGTCAGCTTGTGAATTCGTGAGCACTGTTGTTACTTTGTGAACCTCTTCAGTGGATTCACTCACAGATTTGTTGTCCATAAGGCTGTTGGTTTCACTAATTACCGGGTCAGAGCAGTAACAGAGTCCAGGATCACTGAATTTAACAGGAGATATTCAGACACCTGGACAAGCAGGTGTTCAGGGAGCAGAACTGCAGAGCAAGGAAGTAAGGCCCCTTCTTGCTACAAACAGGCTGTTGGTTCACATTTGCTGTTCAGCAGTTATAGGTGAATGTGAAGAAATTGCAGGTCAGGGAATACGTTATGTCCTTTGTGCTGAAAAACAATGCTCTTAGACGGTGCTCTAGGGGATTTTACACAAACTGAGCTTGCTTTTAACCTATGTAAACATGCTGTCTTTTGAAATCATTGGTCAGATGAATGCAAAAAAATGCTCAGTGGATCATTTATTTATATTGTCTTTAAGTTAACAAATTATGATTCCTGGCCCAGCTATCCAAGGTATATCAGGTAATATTTTGTATCTTTGCTGGTATTATTGTATCTGTGTAATTAAGAGTCTTAAAGACATGTATATATTGTTCTCAAAACAAGACATTTTGAATTTTCCTGGCAAGATGGAATGTTCCATCTCGCGTGCTTGTGTTGGAGAAAAGACATTGGTTCATCTGCAAGCTGTGGTTGGGAAGTATTGTCAGGACGGTGTGAAAATGAAAATTGCATTGCATCTCATCCTTTCACAATACTTTGCTCTTCTCACTCCTGAGAAGTGGAAGTCTCTGCCCTTGTAGGCACTCCTGGCATAATTGTGTTCCACTTGAGCCTGTGTCCACTGAATGGCTTCCATCTCCTCTGTGCTTGTTCTCCTGGGGTGGTTCCTGGGATGTGCAAGCATCAGCCTTTCTCTGCCTGGCTGGGCTCTCAGCAGAAGCACTCCAGCACTGGGGGGCTTTGGCCATCATGTGCCAAAGGCACCACTGAGAGACTGAACTTCCACAATCCACCAGAGCCATCCACACACGCTGGAGAATGACTTTGTATGTTCTGAGGTCTGAGGGTTTGAGAAGGGACAGAGTGTCTTCCAGATGTAACTGCTACAGCCTGGAGAATTTTGCATTTCAAGCATTACATTTCCTCTTATAAAAGAAACTTCAACCTAGGAAAGTGAACGTCTCAAAAATTCCACACATTGTACAAAGCCTGGGAAGCTACAGAGAGTAAAGGAGACTCTCCACCCCTCACAGATTACCAGGAGATTAAGTTGATCAGTGACTCTGCTTATATTGTGTACTAAAAGCCATGGTGCTGTTCTGTGTGTGCTCATAGTGCTGGTGCAGTGGGCAAAGCCAGCACCAGAGGGCCAACGGGCTTAATGGCACTGAGGGCAGGGCACTGGTGGCTTGTGGATGGCTTTGGGAAGAAACAAATGGGATTTCAAGTGATCTGTATTCAGGATTGCTTAGAGACATTTATCAAGCTGCAGATTCAATCCGCATCATAGGCTGTCAGAGTTTCTTCCCTTGAGAGTGTGTGTGTTGGTGAAAGAACAGGGGTAGGAGGGATGCGAGGAGTCGAATTTGGGGTTGTTTCCATGCAAGTCCTGAACTTAAGCATAAGAACAGCCACAGATACATCATCCTCCAAACCTCTAGTCACTGACACGCCAGTCTGCAGAGGGCTTTTTCAAAGGTGCCATCACAAGGTGCCACCTGTCCTTTGAGCAGTGGAAAATCCCCTCCTGATCCCAGCCTCCTTGCAGTGAGAAGGCATTGGAGCACAGCACAGCTCAGGGGTCAAGATTGATCCCTGGAACTAGACTCTGGGCCAGAGCATGGGATATTTGGCATGGACACTCTTGCCTGCAGGTAGGGGATGTACCACAGAGCTGAAATTACTCATCTCTCATCTTCATAACTTGCTTTTTGTTTTGTCCTCATACAAAACAAGGGCGTTATTTTGAAGGTTTTTCATTCAGTTTTTAAGGTTTTCTGGCTTCACACCTTGCTGCCAGTGCTATACCCCATGCCACCAGACCTGACTCAGACGGCAGGTCAGTGTTGGGTCCTTGCTGCCAGGACGTAGAACCGTCTTCCACAGAGGCAGAGGCTTCTTCTCCAAATGTGGTGTGTTCCTGCAAATGAAATGAGGGTAACTCTAGGCAGCTCTCAGATGGACAGCCATGTGTACACTCCATTTTTGCTTGCTAGCAATGCCCAGCCCTGTACATTCTATTTGTATCTCCTGCAAAGGGAAGGATTCTGTACCTTCTGTACTGGACACCACTAAAGATTTTCTCTTCCTCGCCTCTTATCTAATGTAGGCTACACCTCACAAATGAGGCAGCACAGACTTGAAATGTTGTTTGTCAATGAAAGGTGAGACCAGCTCCTTAGCAATGTAAAGGATGTTGTTCATTGTCTTCTGCAGGAGCCCATTCCATCCCATCTGTCACAAACACCTTCCCGCAATTACTGCCACTGCCATAAAGGCTTCCAGCAGGGATCCCTGCTAGGAAGTGACCAAGTTTGCACACCCATTATGCTCCTGGCAGACACTGTCATCTTGTACATATTTAGCCTGATCACTCTGGCAGATTATGAAAGACTAAATGGTGCAAACACATGTGGCAGATGCCATTCTCATGATAGTGGAAGAGCCACTGAGCCCCTGTTGGGAGTGTGCCAGCTCCATCTCCTGTATTGAAGAGCTTTATACTTTGAAGTCTTCCATGGCTTGCCCTGAGGGACTGCTGCGGAAGAGGTAATAGAATGAGCCTCAGATAGTCAACTTGTTGGTTTTAAATGGGGTTTTTCATTATTAAGCTTCCCTTTAGCAGCCATATGTAGAGCTGCTCTGTCAAAAAACACTGTGTTCCCCCTGAGAAAGGTGATTTGAACTGAAAAGATAAATAGATGGAAGGACAGAGCTGGAAAAGAAAGTGAATTGTTTATGTGAGCTGAATCTCCAAATGACCCTTGGTGTTCTTCGGGTGAAGGGAAGTGAAGGAAGTCTGGAAGGAAATGTTGGTTACTGAGAGCACCTCCTGGCAGTCTACCTAGAAAATATGGACAAGCCATTCTCTGCTCCCCAAAACCAGGCATTTTTATTTGCATTAAAGATTCCAAACTTGGTGGCACATTTCAGATTTTGAGCTCCAAATCTGTGGATATTGACAGGAATGGTTGAAGCTGTGGTTACAGATGGAGATGGTAACAAAAGCAGGAATATGTAGCGCCCCTGAAATGTTTATAAAAGAGCATTAAGTACTACACCTCAGTGAGGCAGGTGAGCCCCTTAACTGAGGTAAGGCAGTTGGCAAAGTTGCACCTCACTTGAGAGGGGAAATCATCTGCTCAGGGTTATAGTCAAAATAAAGATGCCAGCTTGAAGACAAAACATTTGGGCAATGGAACATGGCTTTTACCACAGTATATCTGTAAAAAGAGAGTCTTTATTGCCTTAATGTCTTCTTGTATAACACCTCCCTTTCTCTCTTTGCTATTTATAATCAACAGTGAGTTAAAGGTTTGTGTTGGATGGGGTTTTTCTTCTGAAATTGAAGGGTTTTTAAATATGGGATATTGTGTTTTTCTCCAGCTCTCTGCACACCTTTGGGGTGTGCAGTTACTGAAACAAGGATCCTTAAAGCTGAGCTCATCCTTTCTAACCTGCATATTGGATGAGCAGGTAAGCGTCAGTCCCAGTAACTCCTGTGCTGGGGCAACACTTGCTATAGCAAGGATGCTGTGTTTGCAATGGTGTCCATAAGTATTTATACTGTGAAAAAGGTCTATGGGAGAGAGCCCTGCTGTGCTGGAGACCATGCAGATTCCAAGAGGCAGCCCCAGCTAGCCTGGCACACAGAGGGGAATGGGAGTGCCGGGCCAGAGAGGAGCCAAGCATGTGGACATCCAGCCAAGTTGTGCAAGGTCCACAGAACATTTTAATGGGTGTGAGGGAGAGATGAGGTGTCTTTCAGAGCAGGAGGGGAAAATCCTGCCCTTGGACATGGAGAAAATAAGATCTGCAGAGAGGAAACTGCACGTTTGTTCTCTGTGGATGGGCATCTCAGGATTATTAAATCTGTGTAGCGTATTTAAGTTGCCTTATGCAGGTGCTCACTTAAAAGCCACACAGCTGAACCAGGCAAGAAGATTCCTGTGCTGCTGAGGGCAATGCCAGGGTCCTGCTGCCATTCCCAAGCCATGTTGGTGGCAACCACACAAATGCCCCCCTCTCCCAGCTTCCCGGCTGAGCTTGCTGACATCTGCTTAGCCATTACAAGGACGAGTGTGGGGCACCTCCTGACTGCAACGAGCATTAACAAGAGTTACACTCCGAGCATCTCACCCGAGCTGTAAAAATTATCTTTCATTATAAAGAGAAGTTAATCACAGCTTTGTAATCTGTCTGCCCCTGGTTATATTTACAGCCATGAGGTTCTGCAGGGAGCAGTGCCCTCTTCATCCTTTTCCTCCTTTTTCATGGAAGAATGCTGCTGTGAATGCTATCACTGAAAGAAAAAGTTTCAAGAGCTTCCTCCTAGAATCGGTTGAATTTAGCTTCATCACAGTAGTGCAAAAAAACATATTACAGGACTGTGGTGACCTGCTTTTCTGGCTTTTATTAATCCAGAAACCTTAATGATGAACAACATTTGTGTCATTGTCTACACAAATTTAATTTGTTTATGCGGCAGTTCAGTTAATCCTGCAATCTGCTTTTCTCAAATGAGGACAGATAATGGAGACACTATTCTTTACAGGTCTTCAGGCTTTTAAATTCTGATAAAATCAGGATTCTTCACTGGGTCTTGCCACAGCTCTGAATTAAGCCACTTTAAATGTAATTACTGAAGCTGGCTGTACATCAGGAACATCCATTTAAAGAATTGATTGACCATGATGTTACAAGGAGCATTTTATGAACAAATGATCATGATGGGTCCAGAACTGTAATTTATAAAGGCGAAAAAGCAGGTAAATACTTTATTAGTGGTTAATGAGAGGTTCACAAGATAACCAAATTTCTTCTTTTTTACCCAGCTACTTCAGGGAACCTTGGTCCATGGCCATCTATCACGATCGGTTTATTGATCTGCAGAAGGAACTGCACCAAACCCTGAGGTCAGAACAGGTAAGAAAAATGACTGGCAAGTGCATTTTATTATTTAGGTAATTTGTTAGTGTTGTTCACTTTGGTTTCTTCTCCCATCTTTATCCTGAAGCCTTATGTTTCTGTTTACCTCTCTCTTTGGGGAAGCCTGAGCAGACTGTGTACCTCACCGGGGGGCTCACCACGTTCAGTTTTCTTATTTGGGCATATTCTCAAATCTGCCAGTACGAACTGCCTTTGTTGTCCTTCACTGTGTTTTTTGCATTATAGTTGCAATTTAGTACAAGTACCCAGTGGAATCTAGAGCCTAGCTTGTCCATGTATCCCCCTGGGTTTAGAAGTTCCTAATAGGAACACACTGCGGACCATCTTATACCTGTCTCGGCTGAGCCTGTGGGTAGGTTTTTCAACACCTACCCACAGGGAATGGCTTTTGTAGTCCAAAGGGTGAAAGCAACTGGCTTTTTCAATAAGTGCATTTCCTGAATAAGAGTGAAATTAAAATACTTGCCAATGCTGTTTGTGGCTTTGGCCCTAGCACCATAGACAGAGGCATAAAGCCTCAGCAGCCTGGAACTGCCTGCCCAAAATCCCAAGTCAGTGTGCTCCACAGTGAGAACTAATAACAACAGCAGGTGTCCAGCAGCCCCCAGAACTGCCTCCCCCACCCAGTGAGGAACTTCTGGCTGATCCCAGAGTTTGTGGTCTGAGCTCAGTGCTTCCAACCCACTACCCGGGACCAGTTCACTCTGCCCCTGCTCACACTGCTTCTGCTTTTGTTTAACCCCATGTGGTTCCAGATGGTGGCATTGGGTTTTAAACACGTGGTCATAGAGTTTTTAACTGTGTGGAAAACAAACAGAATTGAGTGTAAATGAAGGCAGGGTGGCAGGAGGAAAGGAGGTTGTACAGCTCAGGGCCCATCCTTCTCTAGGGCCCAACGCTGCCACATCCCAGCTGCAGCCATGCACACTTAGCCCTGCCTCCTCCCCAAAGGGCTCAGAGCAATTTGCGTCCTGTTGTCCTGACCCAGAAAGGGCCTTGGTGCAGTTTAATATGGGTTCTCTTGGAAGACCTCAATGAAAGAGTACAAAATTAAGTTCTGTGCAGAATAAGGGGCCTGATGTTAAGTGTTTTTCTTGCTATTATTCTAACATATTTTTCATGCTGTAAGTGTGAACAACTTGAGAGAGGGGAATTTGTGCCCTACAAATGAAGGACTCACTTGCCTTACGCTGTCTTTGTGGCAGCAATCCTGACACAGAGTCTCCCTGCATGGACTGGAAGCTCTGTTTGAGCCAGGATTGTTCCTATGGATATAGGTGATGGTATCTGCATCTGAATGAAAACTTGGCATTTTGGACTTTTTTTTCACGATGATTTTAACTATATTTACTAAACATCACCATTTATGCTTTCACTGGGTGTTCCTTCTGGGTACCCAGATTGCCAGATCCAGAGTAGGTAATGTGCTCATGGAGTATCTCTTAAATGCCTCAGGACTGGTTGTATTTCTAAATGAGGTAAGAGACCTACTGTCTTTGCCTCCTGTTGCTCATATTCTGGCTCATTTCAGCATGCATAAAAATTACTAATGAAGTGTAAAAATGAGGGGAAGTGATGTTTAAGAGCTGTGGGCATAAGTGCACAGAAGTCAGATATTTCTGGTTAGTTTGCAGAGAAAGTGGAAATTGGTGTCCTGCAATAGGAGTATAACATTTACATAAATGTTTGCTAATTGAAGCACTAACTGCATAGAAAAGCCAGTTATGTTCTGGGGATGGGCCGTGCGTTTAGCCTGTGTTGAAATTGTCACCCAAGGCTACCCTGGCAGCACGGGGTTCTGGCAGGGCTGCTGGCACCGGGGCATGTTTACCCCTCGGGGATTGCAGCCATGTGTTTGTGCCGGCGCGTGCAGCTCCATCGATGCAAACATGCAGATGGCAGTGCTAGGGGCTGCACCTTCATCAGCTGCTGGATGCTGCTGCACGCTGGGGGCACACGTGCTGTGCCAGACCTTCCGGAACGGCACTTGTCGTTCGTCAGGAATAATGGCCTGGTGCTCCAGCTGCAGCTGGGCCATGACGAGACTCGGTTAAAAGCCACAGTAAATATAGGGTATGGAGGGGGGGAAGTGTGGAATTCCTCCAGCAAAACCCCTCTGAAAGGACCGTGTGGGGACAGCCAGGGGTTCCACACAACCCTTGAACCTGTGGCTAGTCATTTTGTTCACCTCTCCGTCGCAACACTTATGCACCACCAGCCAGCCCCAGGTGCCACCAGTGTGAACCCCACTCCATGACCCACTGCCCTCTGTGTCCCTGCCCCGACACGTTTTCAGGCCGTTTTTGGACCCCGCTGCCATGCTCTGTGTCTCCAGAGTGTGTCCTGTGTCCCGTTCATCTGTCTGACAGCTCTGTCTTGCAGGTGCCCGGGCAGCCCCCTGCTGCCGAGCAGCACCCTGAGCAGAAACCCGGTTGGGTGTTGCTTTCGGAGCCCATTCTATGCTACCTGCGCCACCACCGTGCCCACCTGCCCATGTACGCCCCAACAGACACCTACAGAGGACTGCTGGCTTCAGGTAAGAGAGAGACAGCAAGACAACAGGTCTTGGTGTGCAGCCCCAGCAGTGATGGGGGGGTCTCAGTGCACAGCCCCAGCCATGGCGGGGGGTCTCGGTGCACAGCCCTGGCAGTGATGGGGGTCTCTGTGCACAGCTCCCGCTGTGGGCAGGGGGGTCTTGCTGTGCAGCCCTGGAAGTGATGGGGGAGCTCGGTGTGCAGCCCAGGTAGTGACGGGGAGGTCTCAATGTGCACCCCCAGCAGTGATTG
>WBMY01018177.1:0-20671 GCA_013397315.1 Donacobius atricapilla | reverse complement strand
GGGCACCGGCCGCGGGCCCGGGCCCGGCGGAGGAGACGCCGAAGGAGGCGAGCGGCGGCAGTGGCAGCGAGCGGGACACACCGAGCCCTAGCGGAGCCTCGGAGGCGGGCTCCGAGGAAGGGCTCTTCGAATGTCCCCGCTGCTCCAAGCGGTTCCGCCGGCAAGCCTACCTGCGCAAGCATCTGCTGGGGCACGCCACAGCGGCACCCACGCAAGCCCCGGCACCCGCACCGGCCCCGGCCCCGGAGCCTATCGCCGAGGAGCTGCCTGCCGCGGAGTGCCGCCTCTGCCCTGTCTGCGGGGAGACCTTCCCCAGCAAGAGCAGCCAGGAGCGGCACCTGCGCCTCCTGCACGCCGCTCAGGTCTTCCCCTGCAAGTACTGCCCGGCCACCTTCTACAGCTCTCCTGGCCTCACCCGGCACATCAACAAGTGCCACCCCTCGGAGAACCGGCAGGTCATCCTGCTCCAGGTGCCGCTGCGCCCCGCCTGCTGAGCCGCCCGTGCCTTCCCTGCTGCCCCACACCGCTCCCCCGGGGCTGCCACACGATTAGCTTTAATACGGCTTGTGACCTGCTGGAATCTGGCTTTACACTTACCTTCCCGGGGTCTCTCCTTTTTATTTTCTTCTTCTTTTTTTTAATTTTTTTTTTCAGTTTCAATTTTGTTCCTTTGCTCTGGTTTTTATTGACGTGAACAGATCAAACTGCTCGAGAGAAACGAGTGTTTCCTTTAGTGTAGCCACAAATGCCTTGACTCTGCTGTTGATGGTCTCCAGAAAATGCTGTAGAAACTGCCTTAACTGTGACATGCCAGCTTTCTGTTTCTGTTCGTTTTGCCCTTAAGGTAGCTCATGCGTTGTCTATCTGTATATGTTGGTTTGAGTAATTATGTTATTTATTCGTTATTTATTTATATTAATTATGAAGATTGATATTATTTGATTGCAGATATTCTAATGCGCTTTTTTGTCTCCCCGCCTGCCATTTCACTGTGCATTTTAGATCTTTTTTCTTAAGGGATCTGCTAAAAAGGTTTTAACTTTTATACCTAGAATAACATGATCTTAACCATTTTATCCTGTGCAACCAACAGCTCTTACTTTTAGATGCAATCTCTTTTTCTACACACATTATTTTCTTAACTGTTAGCTATTTATAGAGTGCTTCGATAGAACTGTTTCAACTGTATAATTATTTACTATTCAAATAAAATATTTTCAAATTCAAGTGTGCCCCCACCCCTCCTCCTTCTCCCTGCTGGACAGGCCCTGGGGGCTTGGGGGGGGCTGGCACCTGGCTAAGTACTGCAGCTGGCAGGGTGCCTCTATAGGCATCAGCCTGCTCTGCACCGTTTGATGAGATTAATTAAAAAGGAATTAAAGGGAGAAGAAGAGCAGGGTGCGATGTGGCTGCTCTAGGGGAAGGCTGCCCCCTGAGCAAAGAGGTCCCCTGGACATGGGTTGGAGCTCCAGCCAGCACCGGGGACGGCCTGTCCTGTGCTCTGCTGCTGGAGAGATCTGCCAGGACCTTCCCTGGAAGGTGTTTCAGGGAAAGCTCAAGGAGAGGCAGCACCTGTAAGCAGAGAGCTGCAGGAATCCTTGCCTAGGAGGGCTGTGCTGTTTGCTGGGTGGCTGCTGCATGCGCTCGGCACTGAGTTGTGGGGCTCGGGGTCGGCAGAGCAACAGCAGCCTGCTTGGGTCGTGAGCTGTGAGCCCGGCACAAGGAAGGCCAGGCAGTTCTCTGCTTCCCAGCAGGACTGGAGCCGGCTCCTGCCTGGTCCTTGTGTCCTGCAGTGGAGTTTCTGCGGCATCCTTCAATAACTGTATATAGATATATACATATCTATGCAGATAGATCTATCTCCAGGGCTTGTTTTTGTATATGGGAATCTGACAGGTTTGATCAGAACTGTTGTAAAATTTGTGTAAGTGTGGAAGGTGCATGCTGGGTTTGTGAAACCCCTCTCACAGACAGGTGTTGTGTGCACCTGTATGATCTCCCCCTTTGCCAGCAGGAGCAGATACAGAGCCAACTTCAAGGCATGCAAATCTGCTTGGCAGCCCCAAGAGCAAATCCCTGCTCCCAAACTGGTGTATGAAGGGCCAGGGGGCTGCAAGGGCTTGGTGTGGACATAGGGGCTACTCTGTCTTGGGGTACCAATGCCTTTGAGGCTTTGGCTCCCTGGAAGAGGTTTCCAGCCTGTTCCTGCAATCTTCCCTCACCTAAAGGCACGTAACCCTAACCGTGATTCACTGAGGGAAAGGCGGTGGAGCTTCCCAGAGGAAAGTTTCCCAGGAACTGGCTGAGTATGTTATAATAAAGCAAAGCTTGTAGAGAAAGAACATCTTTCTATAGANGGTTGGTGGGGTTTGTTTTTTTTTTCTTGATCAGTTAGGCTGAACAGTACCAGTATACGGGTACACTCCTGCCATCTTCATTCTTAGGAAACCAACTTGGTATTGCCAGAGCGGACTTCAGGCCTAGGCAAAGCTGTGGTTTAGCTGTAAATTAATACCCTGGAAAAGAGCACAGCCGAAGAGACACAGGCAGCAAAGCCTGCCTGGCAAGAGGTACAGTTTTGCCTTTACTGGCTTCCGTGGCCTTGGAAAGCCCCGGATCCTGGACTGTAGCAGACGGTGTCGCAGCTGTCTGTGGAGCAGGCTCTCTGCTCGCCGAGGGGACTTTGCCAACGCACATGGCCGTCCTCTCAGGCCACTGTACACCATTTCCAGAGCGATGCCCAGCACATCCTCCGGAGAAGCCTAATGGCTCCATCCACTCAGTCACAGCTGTGTCCCTGCTGAAATCTGTGCTCAAACCCTGTGGCACGAACAGGCCACAAAACAACAGCTTCATGCTGCTGTTCATTTCCTAATAGTCAAGTAAATCCATGTCTGTCCTGCTAAGAATCAGTTGGAATTTGTGAGGGCCAGAATTCCCCAGGTTTTTTGAAGTCTGGGTAACCATCACCCCAACTTATTTCATCTCCTTCTGAGCAGAAAGGGTGATTAGTGGAGACTTCTATGTTGGGGAGGAGTAAGGAGAAGTGACAGTGGAGTACACTAGAAATGGCTCTGTTCACAAACATCCTGTAAAAGGGGCATAAATAGCTTTTGACATCCCTGGGCTGCAGCAGCCTGGGCAGAGCAGCTGTGCCTTTGTGTCTGCAGCCTTTCTTCACTGCCGGGTGAGCTCAAACTGTCCGAGGGATTTCTGGAGAGGTTTCTTGTGAGGGTGAGCCCGGACGGACTGCCCGGCGGCTCTTGCAGGAAGCCATTGGCATCACCGTTTTGCATCTCTTGCCACCTGGCAGTGAAGGGCATTGCACCGCCCTGACAGGTCACAAAGGCTCCCACTCACACCAGCATCCTTTGGACAGTATTTTGGGGATGGATCTGTCCCTGCCCCTCACCAGTTCCTGCCTTGCACTGTCCCACTGCCCACGCCCCTGGCACTGGGCCTCTGCTGGGCTTTGTCTCCTGCTCTGTATCTGTGAAGTCCCAAGCCCACATGTAGCTCCTAGTGGCTGTCCCGGGGGCTGAGCAGCACGACTGTACCCGGAGTGCTCTCAGTAGCAGCCCCTGGGAATGCGGGTTGCCTGGTAGGTCCCATGTCCTGGCCACCAGGCAGCATGGCCAGCCAGCACTGTGCAAACAAAGCCTCCTGCTGTCAGCTAACAAATCAATTCCTGATGGCTCTTGGTGGATCCAGCAGGAACAGGTTTGGGCACCATAGAAAACACTGATCCTAATGTGATGCAGTAGAGGCAGTTGGCGCAGAGGTTCCTCATGCTCTGCATTCAGGCAGAGCGGTTTGCCTGCTGTGCTGGAGCTTTCCTCCTCTCTGAGCACGCCGAGACCCAAATGTGTTGTCTGGGACCTAGTGTTGTGAGCACAGGGAAAGGAGCTGGGAGATTAGACAGAGGAATCTGCAAGGTCCTGACAAATGCAGCATGGACACCATCCCTGCCCCATGGGCTCACAGCTGGTGGGGAGCTGGGGCAAGCTGCTCCTGCCCACAGGGGAAGACTCTCCGGAGGCTGCTTGTCCCCAGGGGAGGTTTTAACAAGTTTTGGTACCAACACCATGGTCCCTTGCAGCCATCACTACAGTAAGGCATCTGTCAGCTGCCTCACTAGATGGGCTCACTGCAAAACAGCTGGGCACAGCTCAGGGTTTTGGGGACCCCTGTTCAGCACCTCTCAGTCTATTTCTGGGGTGGGCAGCTAGGAGCTATCAATGGGATTAGGGCAAGCCTGGAAACAGGACCAAGATGGGCTTTTGCCTTGGATTTCAGACTCGTCCTCAGACAACACAAGCATATTTAAAAATAGGCATTGCTGTTGATGAACTGTGAAATGGCTCATGGAGTCGCAGGTGTTTCTTCGGGGCATGCCATGCCTGCAGGGTGCCACGGGGTGCTGTGGTGTGCTGGTGCCAACACACCTCCTGCCCCATTGCTCCCGGGTCAGGGGTGCTGGGCTGTGGTGAGTGTTTTGGGCTGGGTGGGACAGCAGTTCCCTGAAGCACCCAGGCAGCTCCCCTTGGTTAAGCATCCGGATATGCAGCTGCATCCTGCCCGTGGTATTAAACACCTCATATCCTTCCATGCAGGTAAGAATCTTCATCAGTGCTCTAAATGGTTTTAATAAAATGTAACTTACAGTCTGCATAACAAAGGTCTGCCTCTGGCAACATTTGATGCCTTGAGATGGGACATGCCAAACGTGGGCTGTCTCGTGGTACTGGCTTCACATCGGACACCGCCAGGCTTGGTTCTTACCTGTGCGATTGGATCCAAGTGCTGGGCTGCCCCCAGAGCTCTCTGACCGTGTTGTTCTCTCCTCAGCAGGCAGCCAGCGACTGAAGCCGGGCAGAGTCAGGCACAGCGGTGGCAGCGGGAGCCCCACACCGGCACAGGGACCCTGCTAGGAGCACATCCTCCCGACATGATAATTGGGACATTATTTGCAGCAGCCAGGTCCAGTTAAACCAGCTGTTCCTCTTCGAAGAGAACCACTCTTTTTAAGCTCTAATAAAGCCCCCTTACAGCTCTGAAGGCAAGAGCATGCACAGCCCAGCCTGTTCTTGCCCGGCTCTTGTGCTGTGCCGCTGTGCTGAGTCTTTTCAGCCTTCCTTAGGGAATGGGGAAGGTGAGTGATGGGGAGGATTTAACCAGAGCAAAGGCTCTGCCTGTGCTGCCACAGTCACTGGGCTGGGGGAGAGAAGGAGCATGGCTCAGCTGCAGGTGAAAACAGGTTCTGCTTTCTCAGGGTATGGGACCATGGTGTGCTTACTGGCTCATTTTAGATTTTTAAAAGGGAAATTGCCTGTAGTGCAACACCAGTTCGATGACAAATGTGAGGAAAATGATGTACAGTTGGGGGTATCTGAGCTGGGAGGTTTTGGTTTAGTTACACACAGAAGAAAATCAGAATTTATTACATACAATAAATTATATTTTTTATTTGTCCCTGGATGCCTGGAAGTGTCCAAAGCCAGGTTGGATGGGGCTTGGAGCAGCCTGGGATGGTGGAAGGTGTCCCTGCCCATGGTAGGTGGGTCGAATGAGATGAGCTTTATTGTTCCTTTCCAACCCAAATTATTCTAGGATTCTATGATAAAATAAATGTAAAAAATATATTCCTTCAGAATATGTAGATAGTGTATAATATATTACATGTATTATATCAAAGCATATTATACAATAGATACTAATATATGTCTGTTATATATTGCCACTTAGACAATGCATATTAAATGTATTATCTACAATCCATAATATCATATATGCATTATACATTATTACTGATACATTTCCAATGTTGATGTAATGAAACACTCTTGTCTGACAGGAGGTTTTGTTAGCTCTGCAGCCAGGATTTGTGTGCTGTGGAGGACAGAGTGTAGATGCTCGTATGTGTGCACATCTGGCATATCCACTATACATACATGTCATACATGGTCTAAAATACTGTTAGTGTACCTATATAGTGCATTGAATATTCCATGATGCACATCATATGTGTGCCAAATATTACATATTCATTATATCATGTTATACAGAATTCATGCATTGCTTATATGATTTATATAATTTTCTTATATACATTTAAATGAAAGTATACTGCATATATTTGCACACAGTATTACAGTTAGCAAAGTAATGTTACAGTTTATGTCATGATATGTACATATAACTAAAGTATATACCAGGGATGTGTGCATATGTAGATATACATGTATAATGTAAAGGGAATATGTTGTGTTTATGTAACCTATAACCAATTTTTGGATAAAATCATTACCTGTATAGTCAATATTTAATATTCAGAACTAAGCATTAATAAGATAAAATATATAGTGCATATATGATATAATACATTGTATAATATATAATGCATATCACATATACCTTGTATTATACCTAGATTATAGATCACAGATTGCATATATTTTCCTTACTGTAATAATGCATACACGTTGTATCTGTGTGTATTTAATACCTATAACATATACTCTAGTTAACAGAAACACAGACATGCATAACATCATATATTAGATATATCATTAGAAATTCTGTAGCATATAATATATAGAACGTAAGATGAGATCCTCAATGTGTTTTCTATGGTTAGCATAGGTGTAGGAATAAGATAATACCTATACAAATGTTTGTAAAAAAAATTAGACATCCTTCTAAAGCTGAAGGAAGGTATAATTAGAGGGGATAGTGGGAGGAAATTCTTGGCTGTGAGGGTGGGGAGGCCCTGGCACAGGTTTCCAGAGAAGCTGTGGCTGCCCCACCCCTGGAAGTGTTCCAAGGCTGGTTGGATGGGGCTTGGAGCAACCTGGGATAGTTGAAGGTGTCCCTGCCCGTGGCAAGGTTGGAGTGAGATGAGCTTTAAGTTCCTTTCCAACACAATCCATTCTGGAACTCCATGGAAAGTATGAACTAGTCTATATATTCATTTGATTTAGTAAAATATCTTAATGCCATTTTTGTGCCTGCTGCCACAGGTGCAGGGCTGGGGGTGCCGTGGGCCCACGTTCCCGCCCTGTGCTGGGCTGGCTCTGCCAGCGCTGCTGCAGCCCCTTGGCTGGGGCTGTGTCCTGTCTGGCAAGGCCACGGTGCCCTTGTTGGCCCCCATGGGTGCCCTCAGCCCCTGTGGGTGCTGGGGCCAGGCTGTGCCAGGCCCTCAGCTGTGCAGGAGCAACGTGCCCTCCGGCTGGAGCCTGCCCTGTGCCTACCTGCTGCCAGAGCAGTGGGGACACATGGCTATGCCAGCCCCGGCAAGCAGCACTGCTGGGCAGACCACTGCCAGCGCAGCCCCTGAGCAGTGACCCCTGGCCTGCAGAGCAGCCGGCCCCAGCCTGCTCTCCACTCGCATGAGGGTGGTGGTGCTGGGCCTGGGACAGGGATCCTCCTTGGGAAAGGCAGGTAGAAGCTGGGTTCCCAACATCTTGGTGGTGTGTGCACATTTACTTCTGCAAAGGGAGCTTTACCTGGAGCTAGCAGGATTAACTCTCTGGTTAGAGCACCTGAAAGCAATTTAGGAGAGGACTTTGCTGTGGCTCTTCAGCAATGGAAGGGAGATTTCCTTTGTCTTTTCAGACATCATTATGGCTGAGTGCAGCCCCCTGCATTTGTTTAAGGCATGTCTCTGAAGAGGAGAAAATCACCATTAAAACCCTCTTATTTTTAATACTGATGTGGGTGGTTGGGTCATAAGGCATTGTGGGGAAGCAGGTTATGGACAGTGGCTTCTGGGGGCCCCAAAGGTCTGTCACTGTGCTTGGTGCCATGGGCAGGGCCAGGCTGGAAGGAGGTGCCATCCTGCAGGGTGTCAAAGAGCACTGCTGCCATGTGGGCTGGCAGGGTGCGACCGTGGGTGCCCCCATGTCAGTCACAGCAAGGTGTGTACCCATTAAGAGCACTCCAGTCTGGGAGCACTGCTGCCTGCTCTGCTCCTGGCAGTTGTTCCTGCAGCTACAACCCCAGCAGAGAGGGACAGAACTCGCATCCAGCAGGGACTGTCTCAGTCCCCTATGAGCCAGCCCTGCACACCCATGGCACCCACAGCATCTGGGCCCAGCAGCACCACCGGTATCACCGGAGTTCCAGCCCTGGCACTTCCCACTCGCTGCCATAAACACCACACAGGTACCACCTTTTATTGCTCTGGAAAGAAATTTTATTGTGAGCAAAGATTTATTAATTTTGTGAGGGGTAACAGAGTGGCTTTGTCATCCAGTTCAGGGTGCAAAACCACAGCAGAGTTTACACAAATTAATAGTTTTTTGACATCAGGAAAACACGATTTTCACTGATGTCTTAATTCTTCCCTGAATTAGAGGTACATATTGCTCTAAGGAGAGAGAGCTCCTTACTCAGAAGGATGCCTTTGAAATTGTTTCAGACCAGCCGTTGGATAACTAAGTGCCAGCATTGCCTATCCATCCCTGAATGTAAAATAAATTAAAATACATGTTTTATTTTCTACGTTCCTTCACTGACAGAAAATTAATAGAAAGCAAAACTGAAGTGTGAGGCAGAAAATCAAACCAGTTGTTCAAGCCCTCAGTGACAGAGGCTCCTTCCTGCAGCTGTACCAGGTGAATTCTTGTCAGGCACCAGGCTGAGCTGCTGCCCCTCGAGCACAGAATGCATGGCAGATCCCAAGGGCTGCCTCTGCCTTGGCCCCTGGCCAGGTGCTGGTACTCAGACAGATAGCACCAACTGTAAGTGCAAAAACAAATGGGAGCCCTATGGACATTTTCCAAAAAAATGCAGTCCCTTCGTATAAAGCAGCTCCTATTCTGTTGGGAGGTGTACGTGTGTGTGCACCCAGGAGCAACCAAGCAGCAGCAGGACAGGGCTCTGTAGCTGCTGGATCTCAGATTTCTGTTGCTTTAAAATACTTGGGTTTTAACTATAAAGATCTTCACCCCATCAACCTCCAACATGTGTAGATCAAAACATATCAGCTACTGCCTATAGGAGTTCTGCTCACTACAGCAGGTGCCAGGAGGATATCCTAGGTGCTCAGAAGCCTTCAGCTGGCTAGAGACAGGTCACAGCCTGCTGAGACAAGGTGAGGGAGTTACTCAGTTCTTCATACTCTGCCGGTAAGGGGTCATGGCAGGAGTGTGGTTTTTGCTCTTCTAAAAGGGATTTGGCTATTTTTGTTTCTCTAGGGAGTAGTTCCAGTGCTCAGCCATCGTACACACCAGAGAAAGGCCACAGTGCTCCCAGAGTGTGACAGCACCAACTGGACAGCTCCTCCCTCATCCACCCGTGCTCCAGCAGGGAACATTTGCTACCTGGCTAGTCAAGAGAAAACCTCTCTTTAGATGAAATTCCCTAATGCACAGGCTGCCTGGAATGACTAAAGTGATGCTCTAAGGGTACATTAAATAACTGTTTTCAGTGCTGGTTCACGACCTCTGGCTGTGGCACCTGTGCCCAGGGCCTTGGGGCCCTTGCTCACCTGGTGCCAGTGCAGTGGTGATGGTGACACAGGTGACATCTCATCCCCAGCCATGTTTGTCTAGAATGGGGAAAGGCCATTTCACAGACCAAACCCCTCGCCCAGCCCCTTCAAGATGTATTCACTCAGAACTGCCTATTCTGATCTGTGCTCAGGTGCTGTGGGCTGCCCCACCCGCAGCTCTGTGCTCCAGGGCCTCAGGTGGACCCCTGGCAGAACAGCAAAGCTTCCCGGAGACCCTGCTCCTGGAGGCACGTGGCAGTGTGGGCGAGGGCAGCTCCGCCAGCTCGATGCCAGTGGTGTCCGTGAGGTCAGCATTTGCACTTGTGGTGGGGCAACCTGGAAAACAGAGTGGGCAGGGAAAACCCAGGTCAGGACAAAACAGCCCGTATCCTCAGAATAACCGCGTGGCACAGCGCAGCCCCCTCCCCTCATTTCTTCCCTGCCTCTCCTGGGGATCACTCGTGAACTTGACCTCCAGAGGAGGAACTTGCTCCAGGCAACTGGAGAACTGCTGTACTGCACTTCTCAGAGAAATCAGGGTTTTCTCTTTGCCAGCTCCCAGAAGTGAGAAGCAGTGAGGCCTTGAGTGTCCAGGTGAGCACTGAGTCCCCCAGAAACCACCCCCTTTTAGTCTGCACAGCCCCTGCAGCCCCATGGGAGGGAGGCAGGAAGCTCCCATCCTGCTCACTTGAAGCTCCAACATAAAATAGTTCTCTGTGGGTAATATTAAAATATTTTTTGCTGTGTGTCATTAAATTACTCGTGTGTATTTGGCCTGCTACAGAGAACTGGAAACGAGCATTCACAGCATGAGGGCTGGCATAGAACTCTCCCTGGAAGGTGCCTTAACCTCTGGAAAAATCCTAAAGAATCACAATTTCTTCCACTACATAACAGGTACCCTTGTTACTGGTGGCTTATGGTCACCACTGGGAAGGGTCTTGGGGGCTTGTGGGTTTACACTTTGTTGTTCAGTGGAGTCACCTGTTGGTTATTCCCCAGAGGCCAGGCTTGCCCAGGCTGGCTGAGGGGGAACAGGTGAGCACATGGTCATTAAATGAGACACTACGGACCAAAACCAGGTCCAGCTGCTGTGAGGGACACGCCCTGCCCTGCTCCTGAAGGCTAGACTTGTCCCAAGGCATTTCCCCGGGTAGGGGGGGGCAGGCGGGCACAGTGTTTCATCAGCTCCCGCAGGAAACAGTATTTTTAAACTATGTTGCAATTCTCTCTGGAAATGTAAACCCAAGTTTTTATTAGAGGTAGAAGGGAGGACCAGCCTCATAGCCAGGGAGCAATAGCACAGGGACATTCTGAACCCTCTCCGAAGGCTGGCACCGGTGGCACCCCCGCTGAACCTGCTGAGGGATGGTTATGTTTTGCAGCACAGGCCTACTTCCAGTGCAACAACTGACTCCATTCTCAGCTGTGCCTGGCCAGGCCACAACTCTTCAATCCTCCCTTCACCTTCCTCGCCCAGGTAAATCTCAAACGCACAAAATGCCCCAGAGCGCAGCCAGGGCCTTGGCTGAAGCTGCCCATGGCTGAGCTGTCCCTTGGGCACAAGTGAGCAGGACACTGTCCTTGCAGGACAGGTGGGGGACATGGTCATGGGTCAGTGTGGTAGCAGAAGGAGCCCTCAGCTGCTGTCTGAGGACAAAGACCTCACTCTGGCCCTCAGCTGCACTCCCAAGGTGAGGTGTAACCTGTGCTTCTGCTTGAGCAGCTCTGGGTGTTTGTGTGACTGAAAGGAAGAGTGGAACAGCAGCAGCACAGCCCCAAGCGTAAACTCCCTCAGCCTGCCTGCAGCCCTGCGTTTGCATCTCAAAGACAGCCTTTACTAACCAGATTGGTTCTTTGAGAAAACTGACTGAGAAGAAATAGCATATTTTAAAAAGGTGGAAAGTGTGACAGCCTGTAAAGGCATTTTCTGTGAAAAATGCAGAGCTGTCAACTTTGGATTAAAACAAAACCTGTGGTGCTATTGGCTGGGGAGAAGAGCGTGGGGGAGGGAAGGGCTGCAAGGGAGGTGTTATGCTTGGCATTCCTGCAGTGAGGCAGAATGGCAGATGGTCAAAATAATACAGTTTTCTCTAATGGACAAGCTGAAGCAGCTTAGAAGTAAAAAATAATTACCAGGCGTGTATCACGAGAGGCATTACCACATGCAGCATTGCCACATACACGGATCGCAGGAGACGTTACCACGTAGAGGAGGCGTTACTGTACGCAGCTCATGGGCATCATTACTGGACATGTGAGGCATTAGCACATGCAGATTGCGGGAATCCTCTACCAGACATGTACAGGAGGCATTACTGTACACAGATCGCATGAACATTACCAAGCACATGGGGGGGGCAATAGCGCATGCATATCACAGGAATCATTACCATGTCAGGGTGACCTTACCATACGTGGATCACCAGAATCATTGCCAAGCACGGGAGGCTTTACAATACGTGGATGATGGGAATCATGACTGGGCACATACAGGAGTTTTCACTGTACATGGATCATGGGAGGCACTACCACCTACAGGTAGGCATTAACATACACAGATCGCAGGAGGCATTACCTGGCACATACAGGGGGCATTATCGTACATAGCTCACTGAGGGCATTAACGAACATGGATCACGGGAAACACTACTGGATGTGGATTGCAGGAACCATCACTGCATAAGACCAGCATTTCCTGGCACATACAGCAGTTTTTTACCATACATGAATAACGGGTGGCATTACTGCATGCAGATTGCAGTAACCATTACCATGTATGGGAGGCATTACCGGATGCGGATCATGGGAATCCTTACCAGGAATCATTACCACACACAGGGGGTGAGGGAAGAGGGGTGGTGGGTGGCTTTACCACACGCAAATTGTGGGCAGCAATAACCCATGTGGATTGCGGGAGGCATTGCCATACTCTGCCTGTGGGAACCATTACTATGTACGCGAGGCATAACTGCATGCAGACTGCAGGAATCACAGCCAAGGATGGAAGGCTTTACATCACGTGGATCGCAGGAGATGTCACTATATGCAGCTCATGGGAATCATTACTGCATATAGGAGGCTTTACTGTGTACAGATCGTAGGAGGCATAACCTGGCACATCCAAGAGTTTTTACCATGCATGGATTGCAGGAATCATCACCAGGCACATATGGGGGGCTTAACCATACACGGATCATGGGACTCATTACTATGTATGGAGTATTTACTGCACACAGATTGTGAGAGTCATTACCTGGCACATACAGGAGTTTTTACTGTATACGGATCACGGGAGGCATTACCGGGCACCTATGGGAGGCTTTACCGCACACAGATTGCAGGTATCATTACTGGGCATGTACTGGTGCCATTACCAAGGCTGGGAGGCTTTACCCTACAGGGATTGCAGGAATCATGACCGGGCATATGTGGGGGTTTTCACATTACACAGACTGCAGGAGGAATTACCTGGCATGTACAGGAGACGTAACTGTATGCGGATCATGGGAATGGATACTGTGTGCACAAGGCGTTACTGTATGCAGATCGTTGGATGCATTACTGTGTATGGAAGGCACTGCTGCATTGTTTGCAAGAGGCAGCACCATGTGGGGAGTGCAGGAGGTGCGCACAGAAGCACACGTGGAGTATGGCAGGCATGAGGTGCACGTGGAGCATGGGAGGCAGAGCAGAAGAGGTATGAGGCAAACATGGAGCACAGGAGGCAGAGCTGAACATGGAGCAGAAGCAGCAAGGGAGGAAGAGGGGAAGGAGAGCTGTTAGTGCTGAACCACAGCAGCAGCAAAGGGGCCTGCGGGAAGCATTGCTCTTACCTGTAGCCATTACTGTACTGAGAGCATTAACACTCTAATCTAAAGGGAGAGAACAAAATCATGTCAGTGCAGGATCAAAGAGGAGGAACAAAACCGTGTCAGTGTAGGACCAGTACCCTCTGACTGCTGCGCTTGCACCAACCTGACACAGCACACCCCACTAAAGGCGGGAAGGGGAGCTCCCCTCAGGGACCTGCAGAAACACGGACCTGTGCGCTTCCTCCTCAGGTCTGAGGACTGAAACAAACCGGAGAGGGAATGTTGGCAAAAACTGGAATGAATAGTCATTGTACTTCATCTTCTGCCAAACCTGCTGCTGTGGGATAGTGGCATGCAGCCGCTTCACGCTTCAGCTCCACATCCAGTACTGTTGCTGGTCACACCATTTGAAACTGGCTAAAATTTGAGGCTTCACAGAGACCTAAACTTCTGTGACACTATAGCCAGGCTAAAACTCGAGGAAGTGAGCAGCGTATCAATCCTGGTGCCACATAAATTTCCCAGAGAAGGATGTCCCTGAGTGCATAAAACCTGTCACACACCTGCACTCAGATGAGACACACACACACACACACACACTGGAGGGCCTCTCACAGCTGAGGCTGCTTAGAGAGCATTAAGCTTTTAAAACACTTTTCTTGCAGGAGGGATTAAAAACAATTCAAATATAGATGAAAGCACTTTAAATGCAGGATTACCTTGCAGGAAGCCTAAGAGAGATGATGTATTCCATCTTAAATCCAGTCCACAGAATAAACCTGGTTTCTTCCCCAGGGCACGTGCTCTAGGAATGGCCTTTTAGCCACTGCTCATGAAGCAGCTGAACACCCCTGAAAGCAAGGGTGGGTAAGCAAGGCTCCTCTGCTCCACTTCCATCAGCTTTTCCTCTTTGTTCATTGCCTGGACAACCTGCACCACCATGGCAGCACCAACAGCTGCACAGTGTCCTACCTCACCTGCTGAGCACGATGCCCAGCAGACTTCACATATGCTCCATGCCAGCAACAACTCCCTGTCCTATGAGTAACCAGGACAGTCAGGAATTTCCTAAATCCCATATATTAATAACAAATCATTCTGCTTCAGGCAACACTGACACACAGATCAAACCCAACCCTTGGCACAGAACATTGCACGCGTTCGTGTTCTGATACTGTGTTCTGCTGTTCGTGTTCTGCTACTCAGTTTCAGATGCATATATTTTTAATATTCCTAGGAAAATAGGCAAAAATTATATATATATATATACATACACTGAACCTGGACAGAGATCTGACAAAACACCCTAGAGAGCTTTAACGGAAAAGACAAAAGGACAAAAACCCCAGAGTGGTATAAAAATCCCAGAAAAACAAACCAAAGCAAAAGGAATCCTTGGCTCAATTACTGTTACAAAAAGCATCAGTCCTGTTTAGAACAAGAATTACTCTGGGTTTGGTTTTGTTTCTGTCAAAAATATATTTTACATCTGCGTGCCCAATTCAAATAATCCTTTTGCTTTAAAGTGGGAAAGATAAAGCTCAGCACTGAACAAAAAGTGGTTTAAAATAAACCAGATCTTATTGACTATCATTTAAATAGTTTCTACAAGAACTTTGCGCATGTGAAAAGTCCAGGGACAAAAGAAAAGCATGTGTCACCTTTGCAACAAAAAGGCTGCTAAATCTCGGTTTTATGTAAATCAGCAGGCACAGCTTCCGAGGCTTTAAAACCAGGGAATACTGAAAACCTCAATAGTTCCTCGACTCAAGTATTGCTCCTGGGCAATGCCATAATATTCATTAAAGAATCTATTTATCAACAGATATCACATGTCCAAGCTTTTCAGCACAGTTTTTCTGATGCTCTACTTAAAAAGATGCTTTGAAAACATTAATCTGGAATACAAGAATCCAAGATGCTTTCTCTACCCATTCCACACTAGCCATTAGCAACTAAAAAAGCCAAGGTTTACACTATATCCTCCCTGATAACGCTGAGCATTGTGCTTTATTTTCCAAGTCATTAGCATGCACAAGAATGACCTCATGGTGAACAGATGCACTTGGATATGGCAGTGATTAGATCAGTCCTCTCAGCAGTCAAGTGTTCCCATTCCCATTAACCCCTAAGGCGCCAGCGGCAGCACTCGGCTAGGGGGTACCCTGAGAAGCAGGAACCTGCCATGGCAAGCACAAACCCTTCAGACAGAATCCTTGTGGTGGGAAAGCTATGACTGGAGAGTTCTCCTGGAGTATCCAGCGCCCCTTCCAATTCCCAAGGTTAACACCATGCTTCTGGCTGCTGATCTTACACAAAAACAACCCAAAGCCTCAAGGAACTCTCACAAGCCACAGAGGCAGTTGAAGTCGGGGTGCTGCTCTGCCTACTTCAGCTTCACCAATTTTTTTAAAGAACGCACAAGTATTTCGTTGAATAACTATTTCTGGATTTGGCTGAGGGAGTAAGAACAGCAGCTTAAAGCCTGTCCACTAAAAGGAGAGAAATCTGCAGTGGGAAAGAATGAGAATAATTCAATAGTGTTGGATTATGGAGGATTTCCTGGGCTGCCTCTCAAACCCTGCCTAATTAAAATACAGCATGTAATGCACCAGTTTAACAACAAAGGGCTGTATTCCCAGCTTTTGTTCCTAATCTGCACATCCCCTAAATGAGTTTGGGGATGGCCATTCTGCCTGGGAGGCTGCACTTTCAATGCAGAACATATCGGGGCTATCTGTGATCCATACAGGGAGTTTAAGGCTCTGCTCTTCAAAACAGCAAAGGAGATCAAATGGATAATTTTCCTGCAGAAAATATGGTACATGCAAGACTGGTGACAGGGAGACTAAACCAGGGCAGTAAACCACATCCCACATGAGTCTGGGGATGCATCCCCAGAGGCAGCATCAGAAAATATAAAAACATCCAGTTCCAATAATTATCTCATAGTCAGTGACACAGTAACGTGTCACTGAGGGCTGTGTTTGATTTCTCCCCTACATTGTGGTAACTCCACAGAACACGCTGCACTGTGATAAGCAGTACCCTTACTCCCTGACCCTCTCTGCTGCACACATGCATTCACAACACTGACAGGACCACACCTGAGGATCATTTTAAGAATCAGAGCAGGTGAGAATTAATCTTAAATTTACAATAGCATTTTGTGCTCAGCAGAGTCAGCAGTACCTGCTGGCTTGTGCAGGCTGTGCCAGCTCCGTGCATCCCACAGAATCATCAAGACTAAAAGAGATCACCAAGTCCAGTGGCCAACCCAACACCACCATCATCACCCCAGAATCATGTCCTGATGCCTCTTGACCACTTCCAGATATGGGGAACCCAGACCCTCCTTAGGTAGCCCGTACCAGTGCTACTTTTAATTTACTGCTCCCTCACTCTTTTTTTCTGTTTCAGAATAGAAAAATGCCCCCTGTATTCATAAGTGATAGGTGATTCCTGCAGGTGCAGGACAGGTCAATCTATGCCTGGAGCAGGCCTGGCCGTGGAACAGCAGAGCTGCTGGGGCTGCATCCACCCTCCCTGCTGACTGCTGAGGGGTATCTGATGGAAAGCATCCCCATGGCCACAGCTGACACTGCCCCTGCTCATCACTGACTAAATATGCAGGAGAATCAGCAGATATTGTGAGGAGACTCTGAAGCAGAGATTCTGACACTAGAAGTCACGGCCAGCCTCCAGTTCATGAGTGGGAAATTAATTTTGAGGCTCAGAAGTCTGAAAATCAGATGTGACTGGGGAAGGCTTTGCACTTAAAAGCAATTAAAATAATGAAATCGTACCCGGGTACTCCTAATTTAGCAGTGTTCTGAAATCCTCAGCTACTGGGAAACCCTTTAAATGTGTTTGGCATACACAGTTTATCCTTCAGAACGTGGGGCTGCCGAGGGGTCTGCCCTGTCAAACCACATCTGACACACGGTGGTGTGCTAAAAACAACATGAAAATGAAACACAACTATGCACAGAGGAAAACATTTAAAACAGATCACTATATCTACATTTCTATTTGCTGATAGGTCGACAGATAAACGATTCAAGTGCTAACAACCAGCCCTGGGCACGTGCTGCACTCCTATTGAAATGGGTGATTTTTTTGTCTCAGACTTTCGGCAGAGTGTATAAAAGAATTTAAAGCACAGCTGTTCTACTTTTTAATGTAGGAAACATTAATCAAAGCTTTAAGTTATAAGCTTTCCTAGCGTTGTTCAGTATTCCAGTTCAGCAGAGATCAATAGATCCATCCTGTGTTCCCTGACGCCTCTCCAGGACGCAGAGGCACGATTATGTAAATGGCCCTGGCTTCCTCCCCCCTCCTGCCAGCACTTATCTCCGAAGCCTTCTGCCTGCTGCTCCTGGCCACCACTGCCCGGCCAGCACAGGCCTCTTATCTCCTCACAAAGCTCCGAGCACGCCAGGATCGGAGCCAGCACGCCAGACAATGCTGCACGACTGGTTTTATTCCTAAGTGATTTATGTGAGCAAATTTAATTTCTTCCTTCAGTGTTTCAGTTTAGATGGAAGATATCTACTAACAAGTCGGGTGAAAGAGAAATAGAGCAGATGTCCACCAACGGTTATACAGGTTGGAAATAATCTATTCAACAATCCAAAAGAGAAGCAGCGAATGATTAGAAAGTGCCAGTGTCACCCTAGGAGTGTCAACGACAGATAAAGGAATCTTTGTTACAGAGTCCAGCACATGGTGACCAGATTCTTTCTGGATATTGGAAAAAACACGATTTTGGAGGCACTAGAAATGTGCATTTCAGAGCCAAAGCTCTCTTTCAGGAGAGGTTCACTTAAACTCAATCAAACCAGCCGGGCAGCAATTATGACTGCACACTAACCTCACCCTCCACAAAGCACATGAGGAATAAAATCCCAGAGTTTGGCACAATGCTGTCACTTCTCAGCAGGCCGATGACTGATGAGCGCTTGCATGCACACACACCACACACACCCACACCCCCATCACAAACCCTGCAGAGACTTCAGGCCAGGTGCTGCAGGGCAACCTGCAGTGCGCTCGCCCGCATTGACGGGATGCGCCCGCATCCCACACACCGCTGCGATTCCCTAAATGCACCCCGTTCCTGAGTTTCTTGTGCATTAATCCCTGACCCTGGTAGCTCAGCAGCATAATCCTCATTTAGCATTAGGAGCAGCTTCCCCTGTGAGGAACTATTTCTGATAAGTGAGCCCTGATTCAGGTCTAGCTTTTGAACAACATATTCCCAGCTCAGCAAGAACCCAGAGTCCTGAATTAGCCTGAGCCCATCAGAGAAAGTTCATTAACCTCTCCTGAGTTGGGGGTTAACAGGATAGCTGAAGAAAGGAGCAGTGTGAATAGCTCTGATGCAAAACAAATTAAAATGAATGTCATCATTCCTTTTGATATTCATTAGTTGATTCAGGGGAAGAATAGTCTTCTTAAATTTGCAAGCATTTATCTACAAAATACAGGTGTACATCTGCTGCTCAAGTGCTTCTTGGGGCTACAGAGAAGAATACTGTGCAGAGACTCACCAGTACCACCGAGGGAGTAGATCGGAGAGGGAGAGAAGACCTGAGCGGCAAAATCCTCAAACGTCATCACTTCTTTGTGGCTCTGGATGATGGCTTCGAGGTACAGAGCTCTCTCCTCGTAGCTGCAACACCCCATTAAGGAAAGGTGTGTGCAGAACTCAAGGCTGTCCCACAGCATCCCCAGTCACCAGCCCCACAGCCACACTGACTGGGCTGGAGCAGGCAGGGAACCAGACTGGAACTGCTCAATGGTTCTGAATGGGAGCAAAAAGGAGGGGATACATTCAGGGCTGGAAATTCAGGGTAACACCTTTTGAGCTTCCTGACTGAGACGCGGTGACCTGGGAGCTGCTGAGCACAGGAGCAAAGCCCCAGATCAAAACCCACCATCACAGACAGGCTGTGGCACTATGGGAAGCTCCTGATGCACAATATTCCTGTTCGAAAAAAGCTACAAGACAGAGGGATACAACACCTCCCCCTCTCCTTCATCTGATCACTGGATTTCTTAGAACAAATTAAGCACAATAAACCAATTCCAAAAGTGTGGTAGTTATATTTAGGGCAGGTGCTAGAAAGTGCAACTTTATGTATACCAAATAAATGATGCACAGTGGACAAACCCAGCCCACAACTTGCATGCATTATGGCCTGAATAATGCAAGCAACAAAGCGAGCTAACATCGAGAGTATTGCCTTTTAATTAAAACTCGGCAACCTGGAACACACAGCATTCAAATGTGTAATCAAAAACCAGTCACCAATAAAACTTACAAGCGTAACAAGCTGAAGCAACTTTCCAGCTGTCTTAATAGGACCCCTGCTTGCGGCAGCCTTTCACAGCAGAGAAAGCAAATCTTCCCCTTTTGTGTGCAGCTTCTGTCTGCTCAGAAGGTGAATATACACTTCCAATAACAGGATAACGCCTGGGACAAACCTCCAGTGGGCTGGAGAGCCTCACGTATGACTTTATGAATTAGGGCTCGCAGGAGCCAGAATGACATCTCATTCTCCGTTTCCTCAGTGAAAACAAGTTTTCAGTGCTTCATTGTGTTTCTGTTATGGGGAAATGCACTCGAGCAAAGGCCAAGCTGAATTTAGAAATTAGGAGCAGGAGAATAACACCAGTGACAACAGAATGCAGGTGGGAGTATTTAGAATTGAGAAGCATTACTAATTAATATTGAAGTGCCATTTGTGACTTGCAGTACATTAACAAAACCACTCTGAAACACTATTAAAAAAAAAAAATTAGAGAAAAGCAGTGCTTAGAGCCAGGAGACGATGGTCTAGTGTTGACCTTGAAGGGAATAAGCAAAGCACGTCTTCATTGCACGCGAGTTCCTGCAGGCATGGTGGCAACAAAGGGAAGAGAAAGAAAGGAGAAGTTTTGCGTTTAACGCTCCCAGAGAACGATTGATACGTGATAAATCTTCTTACAAACTTCCCCTGGAAGCCTGAAGAAAGAAAATCAATAGCCAGCATTTCAGCGTTTGCACCTGCTGACAGCGTTATTTGCTCAGTTTTCCTGCCTTGCCCGAAGCCCGGGAGAACGCATTCCTGACAGCGCCAGCGCCAACCCGCGGCGTGCGAGGCTGCCTCCCCTTTATGGGCTGAACTCCTGATGACTCTTGTTAATGAACAGGCTGCCAAACTTCCTCGGAGGGGAGGTACACGCCTGGGCCCAATTCTAAAGGGACTGAGGGATGCCATTCACTGCTCATTATGGAGATGCCGATTCCTCGGCGCTCGGCTGTTGCCAGGGCCGTGCGGTGGGAGCATGCTGCCGGGCGAGCGCCGGCCGGGGGCGG
>WBMY01018176.1:5843-28275 GCA_013397315.1 Donacobius atricapilla | reverse complement strand
GCCCTGCCAGACATGGTGGAAGCTTCTGGCAGCTTCTCACAGAAGCCACCTCTGTGGCCCCTCGCTACCAAAAAACAGGCCAAGCAAAACCAATACAGTTTTGTAGAAAGAAGCCATATGAAGTCAAATTACTGTTTTAAATAAAATGGTTCTTAAAGACTTTCTCAGTGATTGATTCAGAGCACCATAATGCTAGACTAAAATTTTAATCCGGTTTCAAGACATTGTCTAGGATTACCAGATGAAAGCTACCAGCAGACTGGATTTTGTGATTGAAACATTTAATATGTGATACAGAATCACTGAAATCATGTCTTAGATCATGAAATCGGATCTAAAGCCTACTGAAGTCAGTAAGAGTTATTTTTACAACTTGTGTACTTGGCTTAGTTATAATAGACGCTTTTTAAATGAACTGGCCATGCTTTTAAATGAACAGGCCATGCTTTCTCTCAGATACCATTTTTCTTAGATGATTTATATTTCTAATTTCTGAATTGTGGTAATTGTCTTTCAGGTTCACTGCTAAAGTCATCTGTTTGAATTCTCTACTTTGTGCTGGCAAAATTGTATTATTCTAAAACATTTCTAGCAATATGTACCATCTAATAAAAGGACGACTGAATTGGCTTAATTCAGTTAGCAAATGTTGGGTTCTCTCATTTTGCGACTTTTCATGAAACTAAATTTGAGTTCATCAACTTAATAAAAATGCACCATTTGTGACTCATATGGCTCTAAAATCATTTATGTAGGAAAGAAGCAATGTGAAGATACAGGTTTTTTAAGACTAACTACAATTTTGTAAGATCAGTGCATGCCAATGTAGCTGAAAATTAGAGAAAATTCTTTGCATTACAAGTATATGTGTTCTATATAAGTATCTTAGATAAAATAAAGTGACATGGCTAATAGTAAGAGAAAACCAGTGATGATGTGAAAATATTTTACTTTTTGCTAGAAATGCTTTAAATGTTAATATAATTTCATTTATTGTTAATTTTATATAATTCTCTGTCGCACCACTGCTTCATCAAAGTGCTATTACAGATTCCTAGGAAATGTGATTATTCCTTGACCATGACGAACTGAAAGCATGATGTGAAAATACCATCTCTTTCATCAGCATGACATAATTGATGTTGTTAAAGTGTTGTTAATCTGAGGTCTTGAAATTTGCACAGTACATGTGTTATTACTATGGAACATACTTGAAATTTTAATTAAATTTAACTTGGTAATAGAATTTTAAGAAAGCCTCCTGAAATATATGGTTTTCACCCAAGGAAGGTGTGCTATATAAAGAGAACATTTTTTCAGAAGTCTCTGAGAGACTTTTGCACAGAGGCAGCATCAATAATTTTGGCTTCTTAGTAAGAAAGGCATAGATACTCAAACTGAGCTAACTAGCTAGGATGAAAGTTATAGGAAAGGTAATAGCAATGTCATGTACCTTCTGCTTCTGTGAGTGCTGACGCTGCAATATCAGATGAGTCCCTTCCCACAGACCCTGATGTGCTGTGCAGAGTTACCTTTCATGAGATCCACCAGCTCCAAGTTTTCTTGTGCTTCTGTAGAGTTTTTCTCACCATACAGAAACATTATTCACTGATCACAGACGTATCTAGGTGGGCTTAGTTTTGAAGATACCCTTGGACAGTATGCCCCAATACACTAAAGCCACAGCTCCCCAGCAGCTGTTTATTTCATATCAACCAGACAAAACACCATTTAAAGTTTCGTAGTATAATCGGGGTACTCTGCCCCACCTAGCTGGTGAGTTGACACAGGCTGCTCATGGTGCACCTGTATACACAAGAAAAAAAACAAGGATTTGGATCACCAATTCCTCGTACAACAGTCTGGAAGTATGCACTGCGTGCTGACAGTTAGCCTAAACGCTCTTCTTTTTCCTTGCCCGCACATCCAAATGACCAGCTTTTTTGCAATCTTACCCCTTTTTAAATGTGGGTCCAGCTCTGCACTAACTGATCCATCCTGACTATTTTAATATTCACTTCAATAAAATAAAAGGACTAAAATATCCCAAGCTGGATTCAATGTGCTCTGAAGATGAAAAACATCATATCGTAGGTGGTTTTGCATATTTTCAACAAAAGAAACGTCCTTTCCAATGTATCACAATGTGTTGCAGTAAACTCCATTAATATCTAAACTGTGAACCCAGCTAAGGGTAGATCTGATATATCTTGAATTAGCAAGAAAACGAGCACATTTTTTTCTACACAGACAAGGGAAAGATCATGTTGAAATCGTGGAACTCATTAAAAATTTAGTCAACGGGTAATTTTCAAAGGCTGAGTACAAAGAATGACATTTCATAGGACTCCACCAGAATGCACTTTGCTTTCCACTCAAGAAGTGAACTGAGATTAAAAGTGAAGAAGGTAATTTAGGAAAAGTGTGAAACATATCTCAGAAGAGAATCCAAATCCACAAACCAAAAAAGTAGAACAGCTAGGTGGCAAAGCACTAAAGAAAGGTATTTAAAGAGCCAGGAACAGGAGTCAGATCATAGACGGAAGGAATTTTTCTGGTGGGGTTGCAGAATAAACAAGTTTCACTAACATATATATACTGCAAAACTCTGATTATTGTCAGAGCAGCCCCAAAACCAGAAATCGAAACATATGACAAGAAGAGTCTAGCAGGCAATAGCCCAGAGGCTGAGTAAAGACATAATATTTATGAAACACTCTTCTTTAAACAAAACCCTGGTACAACTTCTTTCTTTCCCTTTTCCCTTCTCTTTTTGTTTATCTTATTCTAGATAGCAGGGCTGGAGTTACAGTACTCTATTTGAACACTGTACCTTAGTGTCACTCAAACTTAAGTCCAAAGAAATGAGATGCATATAAAAAGAACATTGTAAGTATATTTTGAGGAAACATTGAACTATGTTTAAAAAAATAAAAAAGGTTAAAAATCCTCAAAAAATAAGAAAACCTGTGAAGGGTAGCAGAGTCTCATTATTTTCTCTATAGAAATATAACAGATTTTTATTTTATAGAAGTTTTTCTGTGAAAAATGTAAATATTGTTCTTTCCACTAAAGGTACATGCACTCACAGTAATGGTTTCAGGGAACAGGGAAGAAATGGAATTGTAGCTCCAGTTATCCTATTCTATGTTGTCAAAATGCCGGAGAACTAAGAAATCCCATGCTCCTGTTACTCAAGAGGTAAGTCATACATGAGTACACTGTAAACAAAGGGCTTGTACTTCGAAATGTATTGATCAGGTGAATGACTTCTAAGCAGATACCACTGATTAGATAATTTGTGTCACTTTATATATCCTTGTTCACTTTCCTTTCTCTCCTAGATTGTTACTCTTTACTGCTGTCATCCCACTGTCTCACTTGCCCTGTTATTATATCCAAATTTAGGTATTTGCATTACAGTTGTTTTAGCAATCCATTTTAGCCAGGATTTGCAAAGCCATTTTAGGTTTTTTGGGTTCTCTTGGGGTTTTTTTTTGGTCAGTTAGTTTGTCTTTTCTTTAATTTTCCTTATCTACATTGTGTTGCCATTTCTCATACTTTTAAATTGTCTGGGCTAGTCATCCATATGGACATTATCTTCTTTTTGATTTCAGGAAGGATTTGTCTTGTTAGCATAGACATATAGTAAAAATAGACCTTTGGTTCACACAGCAGCCAACTTGTTTGATAATAAATATTTTCTTTAAGATTTAGATAAATCTTTCTGACAAAGAGTTAGACAATAATACCACGGGCTATAAAGGGAGTTTGTTGAACTGATTTAACTGAAAATTATTCAAGTATTTAAAAATGTTTATTGATTCATACTTATCCTGCTTTCAAAAATGATCAAAAATCCTTTCAAGACTATGTATCCAAGGTTAGAATTGTAAGGTCTAACATCTGATACAGAAAATTAGCTTTATTCTATTTAATTACCAAGCATCTTTTTCAATACTACTTTTTTTTCCCCCCTTTAAATTCTTCAAAATGGGTCTTTGAAGAAAAGTTTCATTTTTCCCTAACTATGCAAGGAAATACATTTCATATATTTTCCACTGAGCGTTGCTATGTTTACAATATATGCAAGCAAGGTATTTCATAAAGAGAAAAAAATCCTACTTTTTTAGGGCACATATTAGAGTGCAATAAAATAATAAGGAAACAAGCTGTAAGGAAGACAGATGGTACATCTTGTTCAGATCACCTTATTTGCTGCGTAGACCATAGTTTAGTTACTGGAACAGATGTGCCCACTGCACATAGCATAACCCCCATTTCCCCTCGTCCATTAATGCTGTCAAGTGGACAGATGAATGGCAGACACCTGACTTTCTTTCTAGAACTGATAGAAACTAAGAAAATGTAATTTACTGTGGCTAGTCAACTTATTTAAAACATGGAGTTATTTATAATAGTTTGATTGAGTGCTACTGAACATCCTACACTTCATTTGTGTTAGTTGGTCTGTACCAGCTGGTTTGAGCAAATTTGCTTGCAATTGCCTGTACAGTGTACCAAGCAACCTCCAAATTCTTCTCACTGTGATGATGGGAAACAGATGGCTCAACATTTTCAGTTAAAATTGTTTTGACAGAAAACGGGTTTTTAGCACAATAATTCTTGTTTGTGTGAAAAATATCTGCTTCCTGTGGAAAATCTCGTCATTTTGTCTATAAAGCTCTCCAAACATGATGATAGAGAATATTTTCCAATAGAAGTCCACAAGCCTGAGACATGAGATTTATTGTGCAAATGTTTTTGTATGCTCAAACTTCTGTTTGGGCCAGATCTCCCAGATGGATTATATCTTCCATGATGCAATAAAATTTCATCAAGTCTTCACTGACTGAAAGTGAAAGGCCTGTAGAATGACATGAAACAAAACATTTGCTGACGAACTTCAGCTGATAGAAAATAATGTATGCAAAAAGTACTTCAACAGCACTTTTCATAGATGAATTGAGCACTTGCAAATCAACATTCCCCCCGCTGCTATTCCCCTATACACTAGTTTTTCTCAAAGGTTCCCTTGTATGGCCCATATTTCAGAAATACACATTTGCCAGTTTAACAGAAATATTTGCTCCGTCTTTAGAAGGTGCCTTCTGTCCTATGCACATTTTATTTCCTTTGTTTTAAAATAATATGACTGCCATTCTTACATAAGTGCGTGACTTGTAGATGGATGAGAGGTAGGACCTATAAAATTATACATATTGTCATTCTGCTTCAGTTTCCTGAAATCAAGCCTTGTTCAAAAGACTTTCATTCTGCATGCTTTTTCTACTCATTCTCCTTCCATTCTCAACAACCTTCTCTTGTTGCACTGATCTAGTCAGCAGGTTTGATATTTGAATCAGAGACAATGGCAAACAATGATTATTTATTATTTGCTTTTAATTTTAGAAAACAAACTGGACATTTTTTTTCAGCTACTATATTCTTTAGTAAATTATTTAAGAGATAATGGTAAGAAAAGATGAGCAAAATCACAGTCTGGTAACTCATCTATATAGTCAAAGACGATTCCTGTCTTTTCTGATCATGTGACCTGTTTCATCAATAAGACTTTAAACAGAAACATTTCCCCAGAATGTTTTAGTGACATTCTACCACATGGAAAAGAAAGTCAAGGCCCTTTCATTCCTACAAGCCAATAAATTTGCTAAAATATTTCATTTAGAATTGTATTCTTCTAAAGCTAAATTTGCTAAAGAAGCAGAGAATGAAAAATCAATAATCTTGTATACATCAATAATCATGTTTCTTCATGAACTTTCAGTAACCTATGGACCAGTAGATATGAAATATCTTGAGAGGTTAGGTTAGCACTAGTTTTTTTTCATAGGATAACATATTAGGATATTGAAGGAAAAATTTAGGATGGTTGGAAGACATTTAGACTGTTCATTTCATTACATGTACAAGGAACAGCAGTTGTGAATTTAAAAGACTTTTTAACTGGTTTGCTTGTTCCAGTCAAATATATGAATTTGATGTCAAATGTTTTTAGTCAGCCAGAAATAGATGTATTCAACACTGAATGGTAAGTAGTCACTGAAAGACAGGGGGACAATCCCAAAAGCAGCAGTAGCAGGTTGACCGTGGCTGGGCACCAGATGCCTACTAAATCGCTCTATAACTCCCTTTCCCAATGGGACAGAGCGGAGAATAAGATGGAGAACAGCCATCAGGGTGAGATAACACAATTTATTACAGTAAAAGAAAGAAAGACGCAGAGATCTGCATGCACATTAGCTAAAGAGAAAAAAGTCAGTCTCTGCTTCCCATCAGCAGCGATGTTTGGACACTTCCGGGGAAGCAGGGCTTCAGCTCGCATATTGGTTGCTCCAGAAGGCAAACACTGAGAAACTCACAAATGCTCCCCCTTGCCTCCTCTTTCCATTAGCTTATAGATAAGAGCTGACATCATTTGGTATGGAATAGCCCTTTGACTAATTTGGTCAGCTGGCCTAGTTGTGTCCCCTCCCAGAATCTTGCTGCCTCCTATCCCCTTTGGTGGAGGTAGGAATGTCAGAGGGACAGCACTGCTCAGCTGTAGCCAAACCGCTGGTCTCTTATCAACACCCTTCCAGCTACCAATGCAAAGCATAGCACTGTAAGTGCTGTGAACTTTACCTCCATCAAAACCAATACACCAACAAAACAAAATCAAGTCAAAACCAAAAAACCTCATATTATTACTCCTAAGGTAAATTTTTAAACTTATTACCACCAGAGATTTTATGACAAACCCAAGCTGTCATTTTCTCATCTTCTTTCTTCTATTATTTATTTCATGAGCAAATAGAACTGCATAAATTAGGCTAGTTGTCAAGTATTTTACCAGCAGAAAACCAAATTCATGATTTGTTGAACATTATTTATATCATACTAGTCAGAATATGTCACAATTCAACAATGTTAGGATAAAACATGATATTTCTTTCATCTTTGCAGCAAGTTCACTAGGCTATCAGTTTCGTAAAGTGTCTTGTTCATCGTATGTCAACTGATGATACTTCATTCTAGTGAAATCATTATCAGGATTAACTGCAGTGTAGATTGAATTATCATGAAAAAAAATGCCATCTACTTCTTTTGCTTTATTTCTCCAGGAAAATTGTGGATTAGATCATATCCATTACTAGGTGACAGGACCAGTAGGATGAACAACTCAATTACAGAGTCACAGAATGAGCTAGGTTGGAAAACACCTTGGAGATCATGAAGCCAACCTATGACCTAGACCTCTTCATCAGCTAAACCATGGCGCTGAGTGCCACATGAAGTCTTTTTTAAAACACATCCAGGGACAGTGACTCCACCACTACCCTGGGCAGATGATTCCTTTGCCCAGTCACTCTTTCGGTGAAGAATTTTTTCCTCATGTTTAACCTAATCTTCCTCTGGTGTAGCTTAAGAGTGTGTCCTCTCGTTCTGTCAGTGGTTGCCTGGGAGAACAGGCCAAACCCTGCCTGATGACAACTCCCTTCCAGGTAGAGAGTGCTAAGGTCACCTCTGAGACTCCCTTTCTCCAGGCTAAACAGCCCCAACTCCCTCAGCCGTTCCTCACAGAGTTTGTGCTCCAGGTCCCTCACCAGCCTCGGTGCCTCCTCTGGACATGCTCAAGNGGCCCCGTACAGGGGAAGAATGACCTTCTGCTCCTGCTGGCCACACCATTCCTGATCCAGGCCAGGATGCCATTGGCCTTCTTGGCCCCCAGGGCACACTGCTGGCTCATGTTCAGCTGCTGTCACCAGTACCCCCAGGTCCCTTTCTGCCTGGGCACTGCCCAGCCATTCTGTCCCCAGTCTGTAGCGTTGCAGGACGTTGTGGCCAAAGTGCAGGACTCGGCAGTGGGACTTGTTTAACTTCATCTTATTAGACTCAGCCCATCTATCCAGCCTGTCCAGGTCACTTTGCAGAGTCCTTCTACCCTCCAGCAGATCAACACATGCTCCCAGCTTGGTGTCGTCTTCAAATTTACTAATGGAGGACTCAGTCCCCTCATCCAGGTGATATTAAACAGAACAGGCCCCAGTAGAGCCCCCTGAGGGACACCACTGGTGCCTGGCCACCAGCTGGATGCAGCACTGTTCACCCCCACTCTCTTGGTCCGGCCATCCAGCCAGTTCTTAACACAGCAAAGAGTGTTCCTGCCCAAGCCGTGGGCTGCCAGCTTGTCCAGGAGTGCGCTGTGGGAGTCAATGTCAAAGGCCTTGCTGAAGTCCAAGTAGACAACATCCACAGCCTTTCCACCAGGAAGGTCACAGGTCATGAAAGGAGATCAGGTTGGCGAGGCAGTACCTGCCTCTCCTAAACCCATGCTGGCTGGGTCTGATCCCCCAGCCACCCTGTAGGTGCCATGGGATGGACTCAAGATCATCTGTTCCATAATCTTGCTGGGCACCAAGGTCAGGCTCACTGGCCTATAGTTTCCCAAATCCTCCTTCCAATCCTTCTTGTGGATGGGTGTCACACTGTCCAGCTTCCAGTCATCTGGGACCTCCGCAGCAAACCAGGACTCTTGGTAAATGATGGAGAGGGGCTTCACAAGCTCATCTGCCCTTAGATTTATGAGAACCTAAGTGGCTCAGCAGGTCTCTGACTGCTTCCTCCTGGATAACAGGGGGGCTATTCTGCTCCCTGATGCCAGCCCAGGAGGACAGTTGTCCTGACAACAACCTCTCTGNTCCTGACAACAACCTGTCTTTCTGTTGAAAACTGAGGCAAAGAAAGTGTTAAGTACCTCTGCCTTTACTCATCCTTAGTTACTGAATTTCCTTCTACATCTAATAGAGAAAGGATGTTGTCCTTACCCTTCCTTTTGCCATTAGTGTATTTATAAAAATATTTTTATTGTCTTTCGCAGAAGTGGCCAGATTGAGTTCTAACTGGGCTTTTGCCTCTTTACTCTGTGTCAGAGTTCTCTTGCTGTACCATGGCGTCCAGCTTTTCTTGTTTGTTATGCACGCCATGTGCATTGGTGTTCATGCACTTCAACTGGGCCGCTGATTTCACCCCTGACTCTGGCTTACCACCCTTGGCCTTGTTTTTGGAGAGCCTAGTTGCATCCCCCTCCCCCTCTGAACCTGCTTTAAACCCTTCTCAATGAGCTCCGCCAGTTCATGGGCTATAATTCCATGGGCTAGCCCTTAACAGATAGATTGAGCCCATCTGGATCCAGCAGGCCAGGTGCCACAAAAGTTGCCATGTAATCAACCCAAAATTGTGCTGATGACACCAGCCTTTAAGCCACTTGCTGATAATACCGATTCTCCTGCTCCTTTCATCTTTTGTTCCTGCCACTGAAGAGACTCAACAGAACACCACCTGTGCTTCTGCCCCATCAACCACTTGACCCAGAGCCCAGAGGTCCCTTTTATTGCCCTGCTGCTGTACTTTTCAGTCTCATCACTGCTAGCCTGGAGTATCAGCAGTGGGTAATAATCAGAGGGCTGAATCAGTCCAATGACATCCCATACCCAGGCCCCAAGGAGGCAGCAGACATCCCTGTGGGGTGGATTCAGTTGACATATGGGACTCTGTTCCCCTCAGAAGGGAGACACCTACTACGACTACCCTTCTTTTCTTCTTAATGCTGGAGGCAGTGATCTGTCTGATTGATGAAGTGTACTTGGGACATTCTCCAGGCAGATTATTTTCTTCTATGTCATCTGGCTGCTCCTCTGGATCCAGGGCCTCATACCTATCCTGAAGTGACACCTGGGTAGATGATGAGGGGTTGGGAGGGATTTTCATTACCTCCCTGAGGAGGGGTCTCATTTCCACTCCTCTTCATCAGCTAGGTCTCCTCCTACTGCCTGTTGATAGGAGGCATGGGAATCCTCTGACACAGGGACGGAAGGGTGAAACCAGTCTATTTCATTTTCCCTAATACTCCCTAGACTTTCTACTTCCTCCTTAAGCTCAGAGATCATTCACCTGTTTGCACCGCCGGCATGCAGCTTTTGCACTGTGCCATGGTATTACTGACCGTAGTATTTACAGTAAGGGGTCTGGACAGATGCACCTTCCTTGGAGGGTTCTGTTTGTCTTGGTACACTTTTACTAGCTATAGTTTTTTATCATTTGGAGACCATTGCTGAAAAAAAAACCCAAAACCTACAAGTTATGAAGATTCAGGGATACAATATAAAGAAAAGTAAGATCATATCTTCCCTATACTAATGATCGTAATTTGCTAGTTGCACATACATTTTTGTGGCAGTTGGTTTGTTTCCTTGCGGTTTTTTGTTGTTGTTGTTGTCTGTTTGTTTTTTGACAGCTCACAGTTGTAGAATCTAGAAAATTAAGGGAATTATACAATGCATATAGTACAGCTTATATAGAGAGTTTATCTCTTCAGAAAGAAACCTGAATTTATACACTGGCTTCTTGCTGGATTACTATATAATGGTGTTTTACAAGAGTTCAGTTTCAATCTCCTTGAAAGATGAAATTAGAGTAGTCTGTAATAATGGAAATATTGGCACAAAAAATTACTGATTCAATCTAAAATGTCTTTGGAGATTATCTTACGGCTATATTTTAAAACTATATGCACAGCAATCTGTTCTTCTGTCTAATGCAATTTTGATCAATCTAAGAAGAAAACAGAAAGAGTCTTAAGAGATTGATGGGCAGCAAGAACAACATCCTTAGTGACAAAAATCTTGCCACAAGCTGCAATGCCTATGGGCCTTGGCAGCTGGCCCACAGTCACTTCTTTGAATTAGAAAAAAATTAATTAGAACATCTACTGGCAGGTAGACACAGGTCGATATTCCATTCCTGTGCTTGCTTTCTTTTTCCAGCTCCAGTTTGCATATCTAATCGATCTCTTTGGCTGTATGATTGATCAAAAGGGAGTGCAGTGCAAAAGGAGATGCCAGAGAGATATGCAAATCCCTGTGTTATTAAAGGTGGACTCGAATGTCACATTGTGCACTAATTTTCTGGCACCTTTATCCTGCTGGGCTTCATTACAAAAAAATATTTCTTGCTCATACATTTCTGTTCTGCCTTCTGTTAATTGTTGCATGACTTTTTCTTTCAGTACTCTGTGATGAGCTGTCTCCTTTGCTTCATGGGCAGTGACAATACCAGCAGCTCAGCAGTAGTAGTGAAGACATGGCCTAGATTGCTGTTAAAATACCCATCCTCACACACTTCTACAGACTGTGCTTCTCACATGTGTCTGAAAGCAGATAGACAGTAAGTGAGTTGCAACAATAACATCTTTCTTCTTATACAACAAGCAGAAATGCCTCCTCATGTCTTTAAATCATAGTGTAAATACAATGCAGTTATTTCAAAGAACAAAGCTGCAGTAGAAAGTATCAAATAAAAATTGAATAGGACACCCTAAACTCTACCCAATACTCTCCAAAGNTTTTTTTTTTTTTTAACAGGAAACCTTCTTTAATTTGACATTAAAACCTCTTCACTAAAGATGCAAAAATAATTGTTTTAGTTAGGAGAGTTTAACTATTTCCAAACTTATAAATTTATGTATTATGCTTCTGTTGTCTGCTTTTTTCCTAAAACCAGATTTTTTTCATACTCTGACCACAAATTATGTCTTCACAATGTGAATAAAGGCACCCAAGGAAAGCATTTAGGGCTCATGCTGCCTTTCTCATAGTGAATGGCGTCATCTTGTCACACAAGATGTCAGCCAAAATTTGACCTTTCTTTGCATTTATTCTTTTTAAACTAAAACCAGGAAAAGTCATCTCAGAAATGATTCTCATGTGAGAAGGGCTATCACATATTCAGGAAATTAAATCTTGTTTAAGGTTCTTGCTCACCTAGCAGTAAGTAATGGTATATGTTTAAAATAATTGCACTCTTTGTTAATTGATATCAAAATCTTTGAAATTGAATATAATGCCTTCAGTCACAGATATTTCAAGCCATGGAAGAATCTTTAAATTTGTCATCCATTAAAACATGTATTTTCAAGTTCTTTTCATGTGATGCTTCACTGAACTGCAAGGAATGCTGTACTGGAGGAGTGTGAGGAGCAGCAGTGCTGGCAGTGGCAGAAAGAAATATGAGGAATACGTGAGTCTATGGAGAGGGGAAAAAGCGTTCTTTCCTGAGCTGGTCAGACCAGACTTATTTATTGTTCAAGCCAGAAAGGGACTCAACCTGCCCTGATTAGTTCAGGTGATTTAAACAGGATTAAAAAATCAGTCCAGTTAGTTTTAATAAATGCATACATATATATCTCCTAGCAGGCAGGTATGTGGCAACATAATGATCACCAAAAAAAAAAGTCATGTCCTCTGCTTCTCCAGAGCTTCTAGAACCAATACAGACATAGAGACAAAACACCTGTCAGGGCATGCAATTACCTAGGTTTCAGGTTGCAGGGTGTGCCTGGAGATGGATGATAACAGAAAGCCGTTTGGGAGGTAGCAGAAATGCCTTTGGGAGGTACACTCAGGTAGATGAACTGCTCTACTTGGTCACTGAGCTTTGGGAGGAGGGCAGACTGAGGAATATTTCAGTGGGAGAAGAAGTTAGATCAATGGAAACATGGTCTGGCATTTCTGATACACACTAGTCAATTCTGCATGGATACATCCAGTATGTTTTGTGTCAGGATGCAGATGATATTACTAAAGAAAAAGGAAGAAGTTAGTTTGTGGAGCTGCCAGATAAAAAACTCCTTACCCTCTCCATCCCTTATCCTTACCCTCTTATACCTTGACAGAATAGGTATTAGGCTCAGTGAAAGTCATGACAAGGTAGAAAAGGAAGAATCTGTGTAAGTACTTTTACCAAGGCCAGATTAGCCAGCCTCTTTTGCCAAAAGCTGCATTAAGACTAGCACTAGGCTGTGTTACAGTCATAGGTCACTCCCACCTGAGCAGAATGGAGGCATGCACCGGCATATTGGGCTATCTTTTCATGGAACTCTGCTGTCTCACTGGGATCCAAATCAAGGTTGTCACCAGACAACTGATTAGTACAGTACAGTCTTTTGATTATGACACACTTTTTCTCTGTTACATTGGTACAAATTACAAAGCAATAAGAAATCAAAGGTCAATCAAAAGAGATTCCAGAACCCTGGGAAAAATGATTCAGGAGCACAGGTGATGTTTTCCTTAATTGTCTCATTAATTGGGAGAGACATTGGAAGATGTACATCAAAACCTAGCTCCAGGACTGGTGCCTCTTCCAGAAATTTTATTTTTATATTGATAGAAGAGACTTTCATGCGCGAAGTATCCTGGAGCCTGATGGGATTCACCTGTCCCAATGGGTAAATGTTCTTTTGCTTGTAAGCTGGTAGGACTGATTAACAGGACTTCAGACTACAATTTAGGGGGGAAATTAATAACATCAGGAGAGCTAAAGATAAGCCAAAGTTTGGTGTGGCATCACCTCAGGGTGACAGTGCTAATGGGAGCATTTATACTTACCCAAGGGAACACCTAAAACAGTCATATGCCAAAGCATATAATATGAGATTCACACAAATAGGACTGGAAGTGTTATTCTGTTAAAAAATCTGTTATTTCATAAATATTACTGAGAGATGGTAGAATAAGTCCCATAATTTGGAGTACTGGGATAGAGAGCTGCTCAAGAGGGATAGGCAGCACAGACAAAGTAGAAAAATTCCACTATATACAAGGGAGAGTTTTGACTCTACAGCCCCTACAGTTAAGGGTTATGTGGTTGAAGGACTCTGGATGAGGAATAAGGGATGCAAAACAATGCAGATGTTGTAATGTGTGTCTCTGACTAATAACCAGGCCAGCACTGATGAGGTATTCTATAGGCAATTACAAGAATTTTTTGCATTGGTAGCCCTTGTCCTTTATGGGAGTTTTCAACTTCCAAGACATTGGCTGGAAATACTATACTGCTGTGATACTCAAGTCTGGAAAAATCCTAAAATTAATTAAAGACAATTTATTGTCACAAATATTCAATGAGACAACTAGAAAATATGCTCACCACAACTTGTTATTTATGAAAAGAGAAGGACTCATGGGCAATGTGCTGGCGGGTTAGCAGTCTTGGCCACAGTGATCAAGAGGTAGCTGAGTTTAAAAATTTTTTTTATAAGAGGGGAAAAATATCAGCAGAGTTGCTATCCTAGATCTCAAGAGAGCTATTCGGGCAACTACTTACCAGTGTCATCTGGGAATCTGTTTATGAGGGCTTGGGAAACCATAAATATTGATCAGTTTTTAAGAACCACTTTTTAAAAACAGGAGCAGACAACTCCCTCATATTGCAAATCAAGCAAGCGGGGCAGAAAAACAGCTTTGGTGAACAAGGAACTCCTCTTGAAACTCCTGAGGAAATAGAGGTTGTATGATTTCTGAAACAGAGGTCAGGCTTTGGAAGAGGATTACAGAGCCCTTCAGAGAGAAGTCAAAAAACACAAAAGCAATGAAATGACTTTTTATCATATTCCAATCAAATATAACAAGAAAGTTCTTCTCGAACTACCTATTTTGATGGTCCTTAATAGCCACTTGAATTAAATTCTAGTTTTAAACACATCTATAATGCCAATATGGATGTTTTACCAATCTGG
The DNA here is from genome assembly GCA_013397315.1 of Donacobius atricapilla. Lineage (NCBI taxonomy): Eukaryota > Metazoa > Chordata > Aves > Passeriformes > Mimidae > Donacobius > Donacobius atricapilla. The sequence goes on along the minus strand of WBMY01018176.1, from coordinate 13,697 downwards.
CTTTTTAGAGAAGTTCATAAATGTTAATATTTGTCAACCAATAAGAATAGCAGTAAAACTCTAAAACTGTTTTGGATTACATTTTGTTGTCCATTCTCCATATTTGACATTTATTCATCTTTTACTCATCTTCTTGGTCATCTTTCAAAATAATTAGATTTAGACCTTTGATATTTAGTGAGAAATATTAATAATCCTTCTTGTAAACATACCAAATAGTTACTACATTTATTTAATAGTAGCATACAGACCTAATGGAGCTTTACATGAATTTATGTTGAAAGTATGAATAGCATTAGATGCCAAAAATATGCTAAAACTGAAAGATACAGTAATTAACACTGACATTTTTGATTAAGAAGTAATGTAACTTCTGTTACTTACTACATTCCCTGTAGTAAGCAGGGATTCTGAATCACAAAATTTAGTCAGAGTATGTTAGAATTCTTGGCATTGTCAAGGACAATATGTAACACATTTCCTATTTTGTTTTACTTCTGTCAGATTTGACCTAATATTTCAGTGTAAATTCATCCACTAGATAACAAACAGAAAAAAATCATTGCCATCATTATTTTTCCTGAGGCTACCAAAAGCACCTACAAAGTATAATGTGGTTTGGAATTTGAAAGGAAAGCATGAGATAAAAATAAGGTTAATAATCCAAACTTATGACATAAGTCAGTATTATTATAACATAATTGGCAAGAAGACCTTTATAAATTATAAAATATATTTTCATCTCTTTTGCCTCAGATTTTCTCAATCACTTTGCTCAAATCCACCTTAAAAATCAAATGTTGAATTTTTTTAAGTCTGAGAAAATTGGGCTAAGGGATTTCTTTAAATTAAATATATCAGTTAAAATAATTCTTTCATTATAATTTTTGCATAGCTTATTCACTTATCTATCAGTATTAAAATAATTTTCGGACAGTCTATCTTTAAAGCCAATTAGGAACTAAGGAGGAATACTGAAAATTAACATAATGACTTATTTTTGAAAATTTATTTCAAGTTATTTAGTTAGTAAAATATTAGGTAGCTACTGATTGGAATTCTAGTTTATCAAGCGTTGCCACAAATTTTACAAACCATCAAAGGAATGCTAAGGCAAGTTTTGGCCAAACAGAATATTCTTTTCTATGAGGAGATGGTATTGGGATCACAGGAGTATTGCAGGCTACTCTGCAATAAAACCTCTAAAATAGAACCAAAACAACAACAACAACAAATCCCACCAAAAAAACCCCCGAAGTTAATAGGAAAATCACAGAAGAGATTTGTGAGTCCTAATAAAGTTTAAACTGTTTTTACTACAATCTGTAAGTTTCTCATGGGCACTCTCTTTTCCCTTTCCAAACCTCCCCTCTTCCCACCAGCATGGGGTGTATTGAGTGAGTGGCTGTGTGGTGCTCAGTTTCTGTCTGGGGTTAAATCACGACATCCAAGGAAGGAAAGATACTGGAGTCATTATTTCTGTGACTATCAAAATCTCTTGTGGAGGAGCAGAATTCATTTGTTTCACAGCACATGTTCAAGCTTACAACCATTGGCCACATCCGTTTGTCCCATTCGTAAGAAAGCCCCATCTGTCTCACTGTAAGGTATGTTTTGTTTCCTTGACTTTCAGATAAAAAAAGCATTTCACATTTCTCCTTTTTTCTTTCTACATTATATTTGCATTCCCATATACATCTTGACCAGAAAAAGTAGTTATTGTAGGAAGAGAAGGTGGGAAATATATTACCCATTAGTCTTTCAGGAGAAAAAGTAGGAAGAGACACAGAAAATGAGCAGTGAATGCAATAAAGATGAATTAGTCAAGTTATGTAAAGAAAGGAAGAGAAATTCTAATAGTATTGTCACCTATAGCTATACCAATAAAAGCTGCCTAGAAAAAAGGAGGATTTCTGGATTTTTTTAACCCTTTCAAAGACTGCTTGAAGTGTATTTTGCTAGCTGACCTAAATGCATTTATCTCTATTTCTTTCTTGGTTTTGGTAATTCAGTGTTGCTCTTTTTTTTCTGTCATTTTGACCCCCCTGTGTTGTCCTAAGGGCCGAATAGTTACCATCATCCCTACAAGGTGAATCTCTATTTTACACCGGACTCTCTGTGCCTTGGAACAGAAGGGAAAGGAAAAGAACACTGTTAAGAATGAAGATGTGACTGATTTTCCTGTTTTCATGGTGACACAGAGGAAAGAGCTGCCTTTCCCTTGATACTCAGTAATGCCTGTGCCTCTGGCTAGGAAGGGATTCTTCACAGCACAAGAGCATCAGATAATTTTCATCTGTGGCTGTACTCAGTGTCTAACACAAAGCAGAATAAGCAGCATGTGGCCTTCAAGGTTTTACAAAAAAAAAAAAAGATCCCTGACTTGTGATGACAATGTACATATGTTTATGTATGTGTATGTATGTAAAAAGCAGACCTCTACAAGTTTTAGTAGCTCTTTGACCTCTGAAAGACTTTTTGCAGATGCCAAAAGCATAGCTTAGTATAAGCTTAGCCAGCCAACCAATAGAATCTATTAGCCAATTGAATCTATTCTTCAATTTTCCATAATTTCTGTGATATTACTTAAAAGCATAATAACACAAACACAATACTGCTGTGTCTTTCTAGGAGGCCACATAAATGTTAAATGCAGTGGACATGAAGGCTGGAATGAAAAGTTAAAAATAAATATTGGCAATAGTTTATGGAATAGGATTAAGAGGAAATTAATAAAAGCAATCCTTTACATGTGTCTAAGGTCTGTTCAACTTATAGATGTCAGATTCTACTTTTCCCCTTAGGAAATATTGAAAGCAAAAGTCTTTAGCTGGGGGAAAGGAAAATATATCATAATTTTTATTAATATTACCGCAATAGGATCCTGAAAATAAGATATGTTTTAGTTTAGTGTTTTACAACTGACTCCAATAGCAGAGTAATTTTGAAAGGAAAAGGATGTGTTTTTCTCATGCAAATGACTTAAGAGTGAAAATATTGCTAGAGTTATGAAAAAAGTTATTCAGTACAATGACAATTTTAGATACGTACCAAACTCTGTAATCTTGCCTTTTTGTTTGAAGGGATTTTTGTTTGTTTCAGGAGACAAAGTAGGAAGAGACAGGACACCAACCAGACAAGACATTTAACCCCAACTAGAAACATTTTTTGCTGGTTGGGTTTTTTTTTTGTGATGTCCTCACAGAGAGCAAGTGTGGTCTTTCTGACTTTTTTAAAAGATATGGATTTTCTATACAGATATAAAAGCCAACTATTCTCCTTGTACTCAAAATGTTTCCTATGGCAACTTGAAGGAAAGTGCAATAAATTTACCTGAAATTCTTCCTGCATCAACAAAATTAACTGTTCTCTGTACTGAACACTTGTTGTCTCTGTATTTTCACAAAACCAGAAAGAAACCAAGCAAGAATGTCAAGACCTTGAGTCCATTATGACAATTGTCCATAAATAGCGGTTTCCACTGGTTATTGTCCCTTTTGCACTTATCTCCCTATTTTAATAAACTATTCAGAAGCAATCTTTGTCTTTCCACTTAAAAGTAAATGAAAGCGACAAGAGCCTGAATGTAAAATGGCTGATGATAACCTACTGCCAGTGTCATAGTGACTAGCAGAACTCATCAGAACCTCTCCCCAAACAAAGACTGTGTTACTGCCTCCCAAATCACACAGAGAAGCGGCAGATGTATACTTCTGCTTTTAAGTTTATCTGAGACAGTATTTTGGAGGTCTAAGATAGCCTGTATTCTGGCTTTCAGTTGCAGATCATCCAAAAGAGATACAGTGCTTTAGTATTTACCAAAGTTTTTATAATTGTTTGCAAGAAGCTAGGTTTAAGTAAAAGCAAATTAAAATTACTTTCCCCACCAAAGTTACAAAGACTTTTAAATAAACAGGTGACATAAAAGAGGAGAAAGTCATTTTCTCTGTTCACCCCAATGTCAAATCTGAAAGAACACTCTCTCTTCCTGTTTCATCCAGATGAGAAGCTGTAGATAAATTACCTGAGTGTAGTTTTTTTTGTACCTCTTCAATACCAGCTCTGTTATCACTAAAGAGAGCAACTGGCTGGGGAAGAATGCCATTCTTTATACTTACAACCTTGTTCAGGATTTATTCTAGGTTTNATCTTAACAAGTGTTTTACTCTACTAGTGGATATAACACTTCTTTTCCTGTTATGGTAATATGACAATCCTGAGTGAAGCATCTCCTTATACAAATGTACATAAATGTGTAACTCAACCTGCTAATTATTAATTAAGACCAGACAGAAGAGTTATTCACCACTCTTGAGCAATAACCTCTTTGAAATATTTAATCCATCCTGTCTCTCAAGATAAACAATACACAAAAAATACATCTTGGAAAGTTCAGATTTCCCGCTGAAATAATGTCTGAAATCCCCACGTCTAGAGGGTGAGGCAGCAGAAATCTCATAATCTCCTTAATATTTCTCTTTACCAGGGTTTTTTACACATATTTCTATATCAACTGTAAAAACCAAATGAAGGACTCCAAAAACTATGCAGAATTGATGAGTGAAAAAAGCACTATAGTCATATACACCCCAAAATATATATCATGTACCAGTTTCTGGAAATGTTTTTCACCCTATCCCTATCCCTAAGAACAATATCCCATTCTTCCTTTGTATGTTTTCTGAGTGCCTGACAGCACTGAATCTTCTGATCTGCTTCAGCAGATGTTATGTGACAGAAGGAGACATTGCTGTTTGCCTAAAGCACCCTTTCTCAGGCTAAGCCCGATATTGAACCTCTGATGTTTACATCAACTTTTACTTCATGCTGGCAGAAATAAAACATTCTATACCAACTCCCAAATTAAATTCTACAAAACAGATTTTGAGGGAAAAAAATGAACTAGTGAAACTTGAATACAAATTGGGTTTTGAAATGTATTAACATTTGATGAAAATTCCAACTTCTTGCAAAAATTGCAAAAATTTTAGCTGAGCTAATAATTGTGTAGTACATATGTAGAGCATGATTAATTGTAGTTATCTCATCTAAAACGCATTAAAATGTACAGTAAAGCTAAGCAAATTGACAGCTCCAAGATTATGCTTACTTTAATGCGCACTTCATTTTACGTTTTGAATGACGCTGTAATAGGATCTGTAAGTTTTGTTTATGCCTACTTTATTAATGTGACATGGATTTAAATGGGCAGTAATTTTTAATACTTTTTAAGAAGAAATGTGGTCATGTGTAGATTATAGCATGAGACTTGTTCACCAGACTTTGTGAAAAATAACTCATGTTAAAACTGGCACAGTTCATTCCAGTAGCTTTACTTTTGTTAATAAAATTTTAGCCAATACAATATAGGCTTCAGCCAGGTTAGGATTTGCTGTCAGTCAAAGGTCAAGATAAATTCATTTAGTGCAAGGACCAGAGCTAAAGTATATGTCTGTCTCTCCAAATCAGCTTGAATTAACGAGTTTATTTTACCAAACATTGCAGAATTACTTTTAACATGGATTATTTCTCTTTAAAAGGACTTTTGTCTATTCAAGGAAAGAATTTTCTATCTCCTCTTTGTTGGGAGAAAAAATTCCAAGTCAGCCAGTGAATGCTGTTTTGAATATTTTACACCGAAAAAAAAAGTAATAACCCACACCTAGAGATAATCAATACTCAGTAAAATATAGTACGCAGTAGGATTCATTTGGTCTTTGTGCTCTTACTGTTTCATTTTTCAAAACATCTGATGAAGAGTTGAAATTCAGTGACACTGCAAGAGGAGGTCATTTTCTGCCTTGAGAAGTTCCTTGTTAAGTTTCAATTATTTTGCCAGTTTGTACAACTGTTTTTCAGACTTCCTTACATTCCTAGCACATGTAGGTGGCTAATGTCTCTTCACATATGTTTCACAGCAGGTTGTGAACTATTAGAGTGCTTAGCAACTAAAAGTTCTTTTCCAGTGGAGCATGTAAATGTGACCCCTGTTGGGTGATGTTCCTATAGTACCTGATAAGAATCACTTAATCAAGTACTGCATTGATAGAGGTGAAAAGCAGAGGAAACTGTTATCAAATCACATTACAAGCTATAATAACAAAGCAAAAGTAAGACACACCATAAGTGTATTTAAATGAAGCTATCTGTAGGACTGGCCACAATACCTACTTCTTTGGCACTATTTTTTTTTTTGTGTGTGTGTGTGCATGTGTGTGTGTGATAAAAAAGGTTGAGGTTTCATGCTTTGTGTTTCTTTGGATTTTTAAAACAGGGTAGAAAACCAAGACCAAACCCCAAGCTTTACTTTGTTTGCAAGTTGCATGCAGGGGGATAATGAAAGTGGCAGGATGAATGTGCCTCCTTCCTTGCTAGAACTCTTGTCTTGGGTATGGGAAAGACACAATCAATGCTCTGCCTAAAACCTCACAGCAACTAGTTTTTCCATATCTCTAATAATGAGGCCATACATCAATCTCAGGAATCTTGTGGGCTCTTTCCTTGTGACTTTGATCTGAAAAGTCAGTCTATTCATGTCAGACACTATTATAACAATAATTTCTCAAAAATGTAAAGGTGAAAATTCCTTGTTATTTCAATTACTTGTGTTAAAATTGAGCATAGGATTCTGATATCTATGTGAAAACTTTGTCTAAGTATATGTGCATCCACACTTTCACAGATTTACGTATCTTCCCACATAAAAAAATCCCATTACTTTACATTTTACAGGATTTTAATTTTGATCTGTCCTTTGTAAAACATTGATTTTCTGATTGCAAAGGCATGAGCGTATCTACTTTGCAGCTTTGGGAGTTTTAAGATGTTATTGTTAACAAAGTCCTGGCTCATATGCTTCAATTACACATTAAAATGATCCCCAAAGTAAGAAAGAAAAATAAAGAATCCATGTAAGTTCTTAAAATCATCATGGAAGTGATACCATAAATAAAATAGAACACCCTATGATGAGATCAGGAAAATTTCTGAAGAGAACCCATATTTAAACAAACCAACCAACCAATAACAAAAGTAAACAAACATAAAAAAAACCTTGAAGGTGTTTTCCTGTAAAATTAAGGTAACAAGGATGTACTCTTCAAATAGAGGTAAAAATTGTCCATATCAGAGGTGCAGTACAGAACCTTGAGTGCTGCACTATTCTTCGGCTATTTTCTACTACATATTGATTTAGACAGGTAACAGACATACCTCTCCTAGTTTCCCAAAAGCTTTTGTACCTGATTAGGTGTTACAAAAGTCCCACCAGGTAAGTCCTGAAAAGCAGAAAAATCAAGCATTTTATTTCTTCTTTACATTATATATGAAATTAAAGAGCACAACTAACTCCTTCGTAGAATTTTCATCTGCTAATTTGTGAGCAAACCAGTACATTCATACAAAAATACCAAAGTATCCTTCATCTTTTTACTATTGTTTAACTGAAATATCAAGCTAAACATTAAATTCTGGATGGAGTTTAATCTTAACCTAAAAAAAGACTCTGTATTTTTTTCTCTATAAACATATTTTAATTATCTCATATAAATGCAGAATATATTTCCTTAGATACAATAATAGGAGAATAACATTTGAAATTATTAGCATATTTTAACCAGAATTTAGAAGAAAGAGAATCTCATTCAGTGCTACCATTTATCAGCTTCACCACACTTTTTTAACAGTATGTTTCCCTCAGAAAGATGTTGACCCCTGAGCACTAATATCTGCAAAAAAACAGATGGGGTGGCAGAGGAAGGGGCATGTTGATGTAAACACATAGCAGTAAATTTATATTACAAATATAGGATTTCTTCTGAATACATTGTTTTTCTCTAGTTTTGTTTCTCAAAC
>WBMY01018174.1:111462-122703 GCA_013397315.1 Donacobius atricapilla | reverse complement strand
AATTAATAAATTAAATTAATAAATTAAAACTTAAAAAATAAAAAACCAAACTGGATTTAAAATCAAGAACCAAAGGGATCCCCCACAAAAAAAATGCTACTGAGCTCTACTGAATATTTAAAATTAAACACAGAGGAACTGAGTCAGGTGAATACAGAACAGCGCTGACCTGCACTTTAGTTACTTAAAGGCAACATCAAATATCTGCCACACCAGCCACGACCTGAACACTCTCAGCATCTCAAGCATTTAATTCCACAGCAAAATATCCCCCTACTCTGATTTAAATATCAAAAATGCCAATATTGAACAAATAAGCACACGCAAGATGCAGAAACGCATTGACAACACCGAGCAAGGTCATTTTAAGGAATCATTTGAGCCGGGAAAGCGTGTTTATTTTAGGAGTATTTCTGGAGGAGCCAGCTGGGCAGCCTGGCTGAAAAGCAGGAGAGCAGGGATTGATAAAGCCAGGCCTTGACAGACAAGTCTGTGCCCATCGTGTCTGGGGAGCAGAGCGGGATGTGTGCCCAGGGAGGAGAAGGGACTGCACCACTGCAAATAAGGAGGAATTTGGCTGCAGCTTCAAGGGTATCACTGACAGTGTTGATAAAACCCTGGGTGGACATTACACAGAAACAGCTCCTGCTGCGGATTTGGCGCCTAAAACCTTGACTTGTCCCCAGTGCTGAGCTGCAGGTACCTGCTCAGTGCTGGGATTCCATCAGTACCTCTGTCCCAGGTGATGGGAAGGCTTGGGTCAGACCTGAACTGGTCAGGCAGTCGGACTGGACAAGCACGGTAGGTCCCTTCCAACCAAAATTCCAACTTTCACCTCACAGAGGGCAGGATTGGATTAGATTAGGTATTAGGAAGGAATCTTTCCCAGTGAGGGTGGGCCGGCCAGGGTGGACACTGTGGCTGGAGCAGCCTGGGGCAGTGGGAGGTGTCCCTGCCATGGCTGGGGTGGCACTGGGGGGGATTTAAGGTCCTTTCCAACCCAAACCATTCCATGACTTCTGTCTGCCTGGGTTTGCCTAAAGTGACACTGGGTATCACAGGGTGCCCAGGGAAGTGACACTGGGTATCACAGGGTGCCCAGGGAAGCTGTGGCTGCCCCTGGATCCCTGGCAGTGCCCAAGGCCAGCCTGGACAGAAGCAGCCTGGAACAGTGGGAGGTGTCCCTGCCCATGGAAGGAGATGGAATAAGATGGTCTGGAAGCGCCCGAAACGCGCCCAGGCCATCGCGTGTGACACGGGGCACAGTCACGGCGCTGCCACCACTGTGTGACAGGGGGTGACACCCAGGAGCCCGGGATGGGGACCCACCTGTACCTGTGCCCGCCTGGGTGGAGGACACGGCACCCCTGGAGCTGTGGCTCAGGGTGCCAGGACTAATGAGGAGCTGCTGCAAGGCTGCTCCTGCAGCAGCGGGCAGAGATTAGGAGCCTGTCAGAAGCCATCACTGGTGGTTTGGGGAGCTCTTTCTGAAGTCAGTCTGATTTAATAAATAAAGACAAGCTCCCTCTTACAGCTCTTTTATGATGGGGATGGGGCTGCATGAAAATCAGCCAAAAAGGGAACAACTTTGGATTATTAATGGTCACTTTTGTTTAACAAATGTTTTTTGTATAACCACCTTGTGCATCCTGGGAAGGAAGGATGTTCAATTATTCAACTGAGCATTGAATTATTTCTCTCTTTCATTTGTTTGCCCAAACTAAACAGACTGTGAGTAGAAAATCACAATTCCTAGGGTTTTTATTTTGGTTTTGCACACCCATGCTGATTAAAATACTGCAACTGTCTCTGTCACGGTGGATTGCTCTTTTTCCTTCCCAGAAAGGTGCCTTTTTCAACAAATCATGTGGAATTTACACACACCTCTGGATAATCCCAGTGTAATTAATATAAAATTATATTCCTGAGGAGAAAGAAAAAAACAACCCACGCTGAAGTTTGGCTTAAACCAACAGAGGACTGGCAGTCTCTGCAAATTATCTGGGTAAATTAGAAAGTATTCCATTGTACCTCCACAGCTCCCTGTTGGTGCAGTTCCTGTCGGATTATATATGGCTGAGAGCAAGATATCTATTTAGTCATGTTCACAAAGTGCTGAAAACAAAGGGTGGCAAACTAAAAGACAAAAATAAGAGGTGCTCCAAGAGGTTTGCCCTGAGTGCTCCAGACCAGAAGCCCGTTGTGGCGGAAGATTTTCCAAGGGAAGAAATGGAGAACAGGGTCAAGAAAAGAGGAGAGAGCCAACAATGCCCTCAGGAGAGGATGCCCTAACTTTGGGTCCGCCAGCACTCACAAATAACAAAACAACTGCTACCTGTCACAGTGGTGAAAAAAACCATGAAAACGTGACCCAGTGCAGTGGTTTTTTACAAGAGCATCTAGTGACGGGACGACGGGGAATGGCTTCACACTAAGAGTGGGTTTAGATGGGATAGCAGGAAAAAAATCCTTCCCTGGAGGGCAGGCAGGCCCTGGCACAGGGTGCCCAGAGCAGCTGTGGCTGCCCCTGGATCCCTGGCAGTGCCCAAGGCCAGGCTGGACACTGGGGCTGGAGCAGCCTGGGACAGTGGGAGGTGTCCCTGCCATGGCTGGGGTGGCACTGGGTGGGATTTGGGGTCCTTTCCAACCCAAACCATTCCATGACTTCTGTCTGCATGGGTTTGCCTAAGGTGACAGAGGGTTTCAGGCATGGTGCTGAGCCAAGGAATCACACTTTGAATTTCTGACGGGACCTTCTCCCCTGCTCATCAAAGCATGGGAGAGAAGGAGGAAATCCCATCCTGTGGAACTCTAAAGCAAAATTTCCCAAAGCATACAAATGGAGCAAACTACCCCGGAAAGAGGCGGAAGGTGCAACTTTGGGAGGTCAGGTCTTGCTGCAGGGGATGCTCCCAGAGTCACAGAGACCAGTGCTGAGGTGAGATACCAGCAATATCTCCTTATCTACAAAGATTCAAAAGCCACCTGGACACCATCCTGAGTGATGGGCTCCGGGATGTCCCTGCTGGAGCAGGGGCGCTCTCGATAACCTCCAGTGGTCCCTTCCAACCTGATCCATTCTCTGACAAATTCAGAGAAAATACTCCCCACAATTATGAATATATGAACACCAGGCATGCGTCTCCTCAGGATTCCACACTTCCATACAGGAAGGTGGCTGCACCCACGGCTTCTGATGTATATTTTTTTTTTTCCGCCGTTCCCACAAAGCTCAGGACAGCTGCACATTCCAGGTTTACTCCAGCTGCTGCAGGACACTTGCTGTTCTGTGACTGTCTCCAGCCCAGCTGAGCCCTCTTTCACTTGGATAATTAATTTGAAATTAAATATTAAATATTAATAAATATAGCTCAGGTAATAAATTGCATATACTAATTTAATTAAAAATAGATTATGGCATATTTTACAAATGGGACATTTTTGTAAGGAAATATAATGGACTTGTTATGTTTCTGCTTTATCCTAAGAAGGAGCAACCTTCTTGTGCATTTAGTCCTTATTGTGTCTCATTAATTTTTTAAAAACAGCTATTTTAATTGTCAAGTATTTGACAGACTGCTCGAAAAACCTGACACTTAAGTTTCAATTCTACAAAATGCATTTTTAATGGGGACTTTTGCATCCTACTTTATTATCTATAATCATTTTGAAGGGGAAAAAAAGGAGGGAGAAAGGGGGAAAAACTCAGTTACAACAAAACTTCCAAACGCGGCCAAAGAATCTTTTTAGATTGAGCGGTTCATTTGAAGTACCTTGGGCAGGATCTGGGCTTTGCTGTGCCAGGCACTGAGTCTGATCAGCAAAACCCACAACTTGTCCTCAAAGCTGTGAGAGTTCACTGAGACAGCCTCACACAGTGGGGTTGGTGGGTTCTGATCCTGAAAAAAGTTGGAGTCAAGGATGCGAATTCCACAGCAGGGTTGAGAGTTGTGGGATCTCCCTCTCTGGGGACACCCCCGACCCACCTGGACACACTCCTGTGTCACCTGCTCTGCGTGACCTTGTGTTGGCGGGGGTTTGTACTCGATCTCCTCAGGTCCATTCCAGCTCTGACAATCCCATGAGGGTTGTGGCGAACCTGAGCCATCCTGTCCTCACCAGATGCCGTGTTTGGGACAGAATGGGTGCAAAAATGTTGATCTCTACAACGTGCCCTTCACACTGAGCCCCGTGGCAGAGCAATGCCACCTCTTCTCAACCCACACCAGAGAGTTCCTCCTTCCTGAGAAGGGATGGGCACAGGGAAAAAAAGCCCAGGAGCACGGGGAGAGTTTTAGGGACAGGTTTAGTCCAAGAACCTAGTTTTCCCCAAAGGAAAACATTGCTTTTTTACCTTCTTTTTGCCAGAGTCGGGATTAAATGTTTGAGACAGTATTTCTTGCTTGGACTCAGATGTTTATTAATTCTGATCTACATTGCAGTCTCACACACCGTGAGTTCTGCAGCACTTCTAGCTGACAAACTAAAAGTGGAGCCCCATCTCTCTCTCTCTAAAAGGCCTTTTCAGGACGAACTGTCCAATTAAGAAATGACACCTAAATTATTTTTACTTTTAACCCAATAACCAACCACCTGTGGCCCGCAATGAGGACTTTTCTACCCAATTACAAATTACCACCCAGAGCCATGGAGAAGAAGGTGAAAAAGAAGGACTGGCCTTTGCCCTAAAACCTCCATCTTGCTTTATATATCTATTACTGTATTCTAAACCCTTAAACTCTAAGTTTTGCACTCTGTGAGATCACACACTTCTATTCAAACTCCACACCCACAGTCCCAGCACTGTCACTCAATTTTGGAAGCCTTCTCCACAGCCTCAGGTCAGCGCAGTGTTTGCTTGGGGGTCAGTGCCTGCCAGCACAGAAAGGCTGAAATTCTGTGCCCAGGGCTCCAAGAGAAAAGTGGCCATTCCTGCTGGCAGCAGAGACCCCCGGCTCCTGGAGCAGCACGGCCCTCGGCACAGGCAGCGCCCGGAGTCGGAACCGCCTGTGGCAAACACGACACGAAGCAGGGGAAATTCACCCAGCCAGGGGTGGAACTGGCCTTGGACTGGGAAAAGCAATCAGCAGGAGCGTGCAGGGGAAGGTGGGGGCCAGCTTTGTGTGCCACCCTCACTGACTCTGATATCCAGCTCCTGGCAAGGCTGGCCCGAGCAGGAAGGGATGCGCTGACAGGGCTGCCGTGCTCAAAGCTGAGCTCCCCTTCTCCACTTTCTCGAGTTTCTGCAGCTATTTAATTCTTTCTGGGGAGTGCATCTGCCATCAGAAGCTTCTGGGTGGTTAAAAGTGACCATGGACTGGCAAATGGGGGCTTTCCCCTCGATGCAAGAACATTCTCTGGCTGAATCCCCTCTGGGAGCGGTGCCTTCCTGAAGAGCACAACAACTACATGCTTTTCTTTGGTTCTTCCTTCTGGTAAGGAGATGTCTCCATGTGGGCAAAAGTCTCTTTTTTCGCCCCAGTTTGTCTAACTAAATGAGCTACGAGCCTGTAGAACTGCAGAGACAACAATTTGGAGGGAAAGGGCTTGCACATCACACCACCACCAAGGGAGATGCAATTGATTCACTAACAAGTTAAATGGATTTTATGTACCAATTTTCCACGTGTTAAATACCTGGCAACCCACGAGGACACTTCTCCTCCTTAAGGGAGGGAGAGTCGCACCCTCAAGGAAGGCACAAACACACCGACAAACATTTTATACTGTTCTAATGTGAAATACATGTTGTTCCAGGTTAACCACTGGCCACTGGTGTCAGCAGAGGACCTGCTGCCCTCCTTGGCAGTCTCTCTGATGGCCTGGCCTCGTCCCCTTGTTCCTGCTTTCCCTCCTCTCATCCCTCTTTCCTCCATTACCTGTGCCCTGCAGCACCGAGGTCTGTGCTCCTGACACATGGTGAGGGTTTGAACTTTGGAGATAGAAAGCAGGTCAGAGTTTTCTACTTAAACTGAAAGTTCAATAAAGATGTCACCTCGCACCAGTGACAAAAACCTCACCTCACTGCTCGGTATCCAAGTAATCCCGGTAAAATTCCAGGCTTTGAGAAGACTTTGTCACGGAATCTCCTGTCCAGTTTGAAGCCTGGAAAGTTTTCCCATCACTTGCACTCTCTCTAGCTCAGGTTGCCAGTGCTGAGGATTCCCTCTCTGCAAACTTCTCAGCAGGAACTGAGTCAGCACCTGGCTGAGGTGTTTTACAGCCCATCTGCACGCAGAGATGGTGATCAAAAGGCAAATCCCAGAAATGGAGGGAGGGAGGGAGGGATTTATGGCAGTGTCCTACAGCCACTGGGAAGGTTAGGGATTGCATCTCATCCCCAGGTTTCCATTCTGAAAGGATTCTTAGGGAAGCAGTTACGCCCAGAGTGCACAAACACGCCACTGTAAGGCACAAAGGAAAATGAGTTTACTGATAAATTCCCACAGATTTCATCATAGTCTAATCCAAGCTATGGTGGAAACTGTTTGTTCCCATGTACTATCCACAGAAAGAAGGGAATGAATGAGCAAGGAAAGCATCTCTGTCCTGACCTCTGTCTCTCCCTCATCAGAAGATGCTTCTGTAAAGGGGCACCACCAGGTCTCTTCTCCCCCATCCCAGGCACTGCATTTACACCTTTACAGTCACCTTCCATTATTTTTTTTTAACTTTTTTCTTAGTCTTATTGACAGACCTTTCTGTCTGCACTGACATGATTGTCCTTGCCAGGAATTGCCAAAAAAAAAAAAAAAAACAGAGACAGAGATTCCCCTGTCAAGCAGAGTGTGGATATCCCAGGAAAAAAAGGAGAGCAAACCCGTTTGCACCACCTTCCTTTTCCTAAGAATCACCATCTCCCAGAGAGCCTTTCATACCTGCAAACACTTACACCTTGTAACCAAACCCCTCAAAAACCAATTCACCACTCCCTGTATTTGATTTCTACCTCTAACCGTGCGTTTTGCTCAAACCCTGGTCACATGCCAGCACCCATCTGTGTAAATACACAATTTTTCTAGCTGAATTGCACATCCACAGCCACGACTCAACCATAGAAAGATCATGTAAATAATGGAAGCTGACAGCATAAGTAATTTTTTTCATGTATCAGACGCCATGGTTGACTGCTGAACTGTGAGATCTGCTGTTTTTAGACTGCGCTAAGTTCTCCCCTTTCACCCCTGAAGATTCGAGACTAAAGGCTGGATCTTGAATCACAGGCTTCAGATGTTTTTCTTATCACACAGCTCAGTCAACACTTGTTCACATCCTGTGACCTTTTCCTGCAGCGAGCTGCATCTTCCTTCTGCCTTTCAAGGCCACTTATCCGAACGGTCACTGGTGGAACTGGGGGCGCGGGGAGTGACCGTCACGAGCCACGTGGCTCCTCAGTGCCCTGATGGAGGGGGTGGTTGAGGAGTCACCAAGCCCTGAAAGAACGAGTGAAAGCGCTGTGGAGCTTTCAGTATTTCTGCATCTCTGCGTTCCCGTGGAAAAAATCTATCTTGCAAATAGGAGAAATTAAAGACCGCGAGTCCAAATGCAGGGAAGGGCACGAGGCTTTGAGAAGGAAAAAAAAAAAAAATTGTCAGGTCTCTAACACAATGGCCTGTGTAATTGGTTCTTTTGAAGTTTCTAATCACTTTTGGAAAGATCAAGTGGAAGTGACAAGTGAGGCTATCGGAACAGTGACTCCGTACAATGGTGGCACATGGGACCCAGACCGGTTTGTGTGGTAATTGTTAATTGTTTGGGGGCTTCCTCTAAGCACTAAACATATCTGAAGAGTTGCTATCAGGGAAAAAAAAAAAAAAAATTTAAAAAAACAATCCTCCCAGTATAAATTATGTGGTCAGTGTTTTAGACCTCATACAAATCATTTGCCTGTGAAAATGTTATCAAAATATGAGCTATCCCTTTCAAATATATTTTAAACAATGTTAATGTATTTTCACATGTCATCAGTTGACAGCTCCACCATCGTCGCTCGTCAGCCACCAGGGAAATTTGCATGCATTTGAATTCACCCTGCCAAGCACAGGCAGCCCAGACTGACAGCCCATTTAACTGGGTGATAAGTTAATCTGTACAACATTTGATAGATTTCCGTCTTTTACCTAAGCCAGGGTTGGTGAAAGTGATTCAGCGACGGGATTTGCAACCTGGTCGTGCCTCTGTTGGGTCTCGGTGGGAGGTGTTGGATTTCTCCGTGGGTAATGCTGATCTCCACCGGAGCTGGCCACGTCGAGCTGAACCAAATACCATCCCAAACCCACCAGGAATCACTGCTTCCAGGCTTTTCCTTCCGCAAATCCAAATCTTCGGCTAGAACTCAAGTTAATGATGAACCCTGAGATGGTTTTGCAAGGATGGCCAGTGATCTCCATCTGCCACCCGCCTGCTCCTGAGGACTTCCCTGCTCCCTCAAGCAGCACGGCACATCCAGAGGTTGGGTTAGACCCTGGGGAAGGTCCACCCTGTCCCAAGGCTCAACACAACGTGAGGTGCACACCACAGCATCGAAAATTCCAGCAGAAAACAGCACCTACCAAAGCTCTCCTGCATCCCCCCAGAACCACACATCCCTCAGAAACTCACAGCCATCATTAAACCAGGTTTTAGACACATCCCTCTCATTGCCAGAGTTTTTCATTAAAAAATCCCCTACGTCCAACAGCACCTTCTGCTCCTTCACAGAAACCCTGATTACAGCAAAATCAGTGATCTTCATTTGCAAGGCCACCCAAACAGGGGGCTCCAGGCTTCTGCTGGGGTTGTGTGTTTAACCACAACAAAACACAGAGGGCATTTTGATGTTCAGAAATGCCCAGAAGGAGATTTCTATTTACTTTCTCTTCCACAGTACATTACCAAAGCCAGGAGCCTCAGTAGTCAGCAAGCCATTATTTATTTATTCAAAACATCTTTCATTTCCTGAGATGCAGTGTGTTATTTACAGGGCACACACTGTGTTGTTACATGAAGTAAATTTCAACGGGCAGATTAAACTCGGGATACTTCACCCATAATGATATATCCTGATAATGGCCATTTTCAAAGAGTTGCTAAAACGTAAGTAAATATCTCACTGGTTTCAGGAGGAAATGCTCTGAAAGGGCAGGCAGGGCAACTGAGCTGCTGCCATAGGCAGGCGAGTTTGATGGATGAAATTTAACGGGTAGACCCTTTATTCCAAAGTTGATGGAGAGGTAGAGAAAGCTTTGGAAACACAAGAGATAAATCTGTGCTGAGCCCTTTGTTCAGATGCAATTTCAAATAAAAGTAGCCCATTTGCAGCTTTTGGAAAGGAGCCTTTCCTCATCAAGGCACAGGCGCAGGTTTGAAATATTAATTAAATAAAACTCGAGTCTACATAAACCTTGAAAGCAGACACCAAGAAAAGGAATATATTGAACCTAAAGGTAGGGTAAAAAGTGGGAATACCCGTGGGCAAGTTCCAGTGGGGAAATGTAGGTCAGGATCCTGCTCCTCAAAATGCATCACTGCTAATGCTCTCTACCTAATGTGCAGAGTGTCAGTTTTAGACACAATGAGATTTTATACATTTTTTTATGTACAGAAACCCTTGATGTCAGCAACCAAACTTTATCCCTCCCCAGTACTCTCATGAGTCTTTCCTGATCTTCATAAGTGATACGAAGGCTGGTAAAACACCTCTTAAAACTCTAATAATTGCCTGAAAAATCAGCAAATTCACCAGTTTATCCAAGACAAGTACATTGTGGACGTTGAACTGTCACAACTCTCCACCAAAATCCCATTTCCATCTGGTTTTGTGGTGCACACGCTTTAGCCGCTCACTGGGCAGA
Organism: Donacobius atricapilla; assembly: GCA_013397315.1. Classification (NCBI taxonomy): domain Eukaryota; kingdom Metazoa; phylum Chordata; class Aves; order Passeriformes; family Mimidae; genus Donacobius; species Donacobius atricapilla. Next base: position 112,870 of record WBMY01018174.1, on the reverse strand, counting down.
AAGCAGACATGGGAAGGGCATGGGAATAACCTGTGAATTCACAGACCACAAGAGCAGAAGGGGTACTTAGCACCAAAGTGGAGGCAATTACGATAAATTTAGGAAACACTCTGTTCAGAGGCCCCTCAAAATCACTCTGAGCAAGGGTGGGCAGGGACAGGGCTGGAGGGGTGGGAAACCCTTCACTGTGAACCAGGAGAGACAAATGNTAATAACTCTCTAGGAGCAATAAGGAGGTCCTGAGCTGCCCTGAACTCCCCACACTGAAACCTTTGCCGCAAACTCAGAAAAGTGCTCAGGTCCATCAAGAAGCCACCGGTGCCACTGGTCTAAAACACTGAGACACCGCAAATCTGAGCCCTCTGGACTTCAGAAGTGATGCTGGACCACTCAGCTCACACGTCTGTGCCCTAATTTCTCCCCAGAACAGAGACAGGAATCCTACTTTTAGCTCTGATGGTTCACACGGACACGCAAGACCTTGTACAAAGGGACCCAGCTGCTGCTTTAATAAAAATAATTTAACACGGGATAAATAGCCGTGATATTAGGGGTGTGAGAAGCCGCGAGGAGAGTTAATAGGACCAGAGGAGGTGGTGTGATGGGTAATGAGGTGCCTACAGGGGAGGGAAGGGGAGCAGGGCCAGGGACAAAGGTTTTGTGCCCGGAGCAGGGCCGGGGAGGGAGGCAGAGGGTCCAGCACCGCTCGGGGAGGTGCTGCCCTGATGCCGAGTTGCTTTTCAGGGTTGGGACTCTCTGGGACGTGTCATTGCCGTGTCCTTGTCCTGGGGAAGCTCTTGGCACGGGATGCCCATGGCACAAGGAGCAGCAGCACCCCCGGTGCCTCCCGCGGCCCCCCCAGACACTGGAGTGAGCTGAGCGCAAAGCAGAGAGCCCTCGGAGCAGCTCCTGCCTTTTATCCCTCACCGCAAACGGCACAGAGGGAAAAATGGGAACCCAACCCCTCAAAAAACCCGCAGAACGTTTGATTCAATGGGAGGTTCCGCTGCTGTCGTCTGCAAATCAAGAATAAGAGTTTTTACCAAAACTGGTGAATTTCTTGTGCTTATTTTCATTTATTTTGCTCTCCACTTCTTTAAGATAATGATCAATTTATCAGCTTTTTGCTCCCACGGTGCCCTGGAGACAGCATGGGCATAGTCCATGTTTTCTGCACCCAGAATTCCATCTTGAGGCACAGATTTGTCTCTTCTGCAGCCAAAATTGTAACATTAAACACTATAATTGTAATCTCCTGGCCGCAAGACCAGATTTTCCCCTTCTGCCTTGACCAGGGGTCAACACTGATGTGCAACACTTCATCCAAAGTGTTTGGCAGCAGCTACTGCAGGCAAAAAAAAAAAAAAAGAAAAAAAAAGAATATTCTAATCTGCACGATTTTTACGCA
>WBMY01018174.1:100599-111452 GCA_013397315.1 Donacobius atricapilla | reverse complement strand
TTTAGCCAGAATAGAAAAAAAAAAAAAAAGAAAGGAAAAAAAAAGGATGCCAATATGTGTAAAAAAAAAATTTGAAGGCTGATTTTAGATAATTAAGACTTCAGTTCTTTGGAAGAAAGCAAAACAGTTCCCAAATATTTTCTTCTTTCTTCAAGCCTATTAAAATCACCCACGAAGCAAATCCAACACGTGCATATACCGCACCATGGGTATTTAGGTTCTCTTTTCAAGTGAATATCTTGAAATTCAAAGGGAGAAGAGAGGGGCAGAGAGACCCGAGCAGCCTCTTTCCCACCCAACAGAACCCTGTAAATCAAGCAGCTTTCCCGACAGCCAGGGAATGTGCGCTCCCCACGGAGACCCGGGGCTGGCTCCCCCCGGCGTGGTAACCACGGGCAAGCCTCGGCTCCCTCTCCCATATGGCACAGCAGCCCCAGCCAGCTCAGGTAGCAGAAGGCACTCCAAGAATCCAGCCTGACTTTCCAGCACATCAAGCATGGAAGGGTCGAGCTGCGCCTCATCTGTGTCCCTACAAAACCAGAAGCACTGGCATCTGCAACCCAGAGCGTCATTTGGCACGCAGTGAAATTTTAAAGTAATTTTCAGGGGGTTTGTGCTGTTGAGGGGTTTTTTTTTCTTTTTTTTTTCTTTTTTTTTCTTCTTTTTTTTGCTTTCTTTTTGTTTATTGGGGGGCTTCTTGTTTTTTTCTCCATCCTCCCCCCGCCTGTGCCACACGGTGATTTTTGTCCTTCGGAGAGCCAAAGGCAAATACAGGCATGCTCAACCTCCATTGTCAAAGGGAGAGGTTTCCTAGCAACAATGCCGGTATGAATGGAGCCCAAGTTTCCTTCCCAATCCCTGATGTGGCATTAGAGCAATTTGTAATGCGCAGGGAAGGGGGAAAGGAGGATCTGAGAATCCTGGCTACGCAGCGTCACCCAAATCAGCAGATCAGTCTGTCAAGTTTTGTTGGCACCGCAGCTGCCAAGTGCTTTTAAGCGTAAGGTACAGGCAGAAGGAAATCCTGGAGTCTGTTCCCATGCTCTGTCCCAGCACCTTGTGCTGCTCCCCTGAGCCCCAGGAGCAGGGACAGGAAGGTGTCCACAGCAGGGAGAGCAGCCACCACCTCTGCCGATGTGCTCTGCTTCTCAAATCACCAGAAGAAACTCCGCTTTGACCAGACTAAGCTTCAGGCAAACACCACTGATCCAAGCCTGGCAGGATTTTTGGGATGTGTTGGCAGTAGGCTGTGAAATGTGCGCTCAGCACCTCCCAACTGCAGACACGTTATTCCCTACAGAGCCCACCCATGCCAAATGGGAAGGTGATGGAAACAAGGGAAAATAACATTGGAGCAGGGGAGCCCAGAGGAAAAGGCAGAGGAGAGCCAGCAGGAAATGCTGGGGGCTCCGTGGGGATGGCTGCACCTCACTCCCTTCCTGCTGCACCGCAGCACGGCAAGTCACTGCTCTGATGGCATCGAACATCCCTTCTCCTTATTCCTTTTTTCTTCACCCCTCACCCAGCCAGACTCCCCAGAGAGGCAAGAGAGGTCCTCTCCAGGAAAGGAGCTGTAACAGAGATCAGAGATTTAAGGAGCCATGGAATGGTTTGGTTTGGAAGGGACCTTACAGCCCATCCAGCCCCACCCCTGCCATGGCAGGGACACCTTCCACCAACCCAGGCTGCTCCAACCTCATCCAGCCTGGCCTTGGGCGCTGCCAGGGATGAGCCACAGGTGTCCCAGCTGCCCTCAGCCTCTGTTTTTAATTAGTGGTGTATGATAGGTTACTAAATTAATCCTCTCTTCTGACTGACCAGGAGCCAAAGTGCTTCACTGAGCCACCAACCGGAAATGCCCAAAGTTCCAGGGTTTGAATGCTGCACATTATGTCTAACAAGGGAACAACGACCCCTCTTTTCCAGAGTGGGCCCAGGTTCCCCATATCCCAAATCCAATTGTGTGGTGCCAGCTGTAACTCAGGGAGGGAGCACCCTGCATTTGTCACATCCAGAAACAGCTTTTGGAGCCTGTAGCTCGTTGTGAGCTCCAGAGCTCCGGGATGTTTATTTACAGGGCACCAGGCAAGACATCTGTTCAGCCTGGCTCTTTAACTGAAAGGGAATTTATCCTTGGCAAACCAGTTTTGGGAGTCAGGAACTGGTTTCATGGCAGGCCGAGGGCTTGGCCAACACTATCATTTAGTTTGATTTTTGTCCCTTCTCTCAAGCACTCTGCCACTAAGAGGCCACACTCAATCATCTGATATGTGCAGCTAGAAGTGATTAAATAAAATTAAAACCCTTATCTGAGCAGTGGTGATGTTTCTGACAGATGAGGTTTGAAATGCTTTCTATGAATTTAACGGGGAGTAAGAAATCATGAGAAATACTGCAGGGCTGAGCCCTGGCCGGATGCCTGCTGAGCTTGGCAGGGTGGGTTATGGGACACCACACACAGAATCACAAACACAGAATCCCTGGCTTGGAAGAGACCTCCAGGATCATCCAGCCCAGCTCTAAAACCTCAACTAAACCACGGCACCGAGTGCCACATCCAGTCTTTCTTTAAACACATCCAGGGATGGTGACTCCACCACCTCCTTGGGCAGATCATTCCAGTACTTTATCACCCTTTCTGTAAAAAACTTTCTCCTAATACCCAGCCTCTATTTCCCTTGATGCAGCTCGAGGCTGTGTCCTCTCATTCAGTCAGTTGCTGCCTGGAGGAAGAGGCCAACCCCACCTGGCTACAGACACCTTTCAGGGAGTTTTAGAGAGGGATGAGGTCACCCCTGAGTCTCCTTTTCTCCAGGCTGAACAACCCCAGCTCCCTCTGTACTTCACTGGGACGAAGCAGGCCAGGCCAGCTGGGCCCAGCACAGCACAAGGCCACACCAAAACTGCTGCTAAACCACAGAGAAATCTTCAAAAAGCCTCAGGAATAAATCTGGAGGATTTTCTTTTTGTTTTTTCCACGTAAGATATGGCCATGCTCCTCTTCAGGCCTATTTTTGCACATATCTGGGGGAAAGGGGCAAGAGCCCTGCTAAGGGAGACAACAGTGGGCACCAAGTTTTCCTCAGCATGGCAAGTACCAAACCCAGCCAGACGTGAGCCAATATCCCATGGCAGAACACAGCACAGGAACCCAAATAAAGGTAGTCTTCATTCATCAAGGCATGGCTATGCCTTTTTCACTTGAAAAACAACCAAAAAAAATCATCTAAAAGCATCCAAGAAATAGAAACATTTACTTTAATAAAACATTTGCATTCATTACCAGGCAAGCCTTAACAAACAATCTAAGTAAGTGAATTTTAGCTGAACTCGGGAGCTGTGCAGGGTAATGACTGTGCTGACCAGCTTCAAAACCATATTAAGACTACTGATTATTTATTATAAAATGCCTGCACAGAGGGAGAGACCTAATTGTGTGATGAAGATCCCAACCCCTGTGGGTATCACAGCACACCGTACCTGTAAGAGTCAGGGCTCATTAGCCTAATCACAAAGAATAATACCGGGAGCAGAGCTCTGCAAAGCCACTGATTTTTTACATCCTACGAGTTTCACAGAAACACCCTTTTTTTTTTCCAGTTTGGTGGAGTTCTTTATCTTCTATCCCTATCTGAGAGCCTTCCCCCAAATCCTCGCTGCAGACAGCAGCAACCCCAGGCTCTGCAGGGCCACAAACCTTCAGCATCTCCTGCAGCCCCTGATTAATCATCTCCATCCTCTCGCCACGTGTGGAGCCACGGAGCCCGAGCAGGGGAGGGTGGTCAGCAGACGTGTGGGTGGTGGGGTTGGACAGGGAAGAGGGGAGCAGCTTTTCCTCTGCATTAATCTTGTGTGTACAGGCACGGGTGCAGCAGGGATTTTTCTTTCAGCCTCTAATCTGTGTCGCTGATGAGAGGCTTCCCTGTTACGCTGCTTTGGAATACAGATACAAATTTGTTCAGTTGGAATCCCTCCTACAATGAGTTTTGAGTGTGAATGCAGCCAGCGTAGGATCCATGCCTGCATGTTTCATTTCCCTGCCCTTTTTCTCAGCCCTGTTCCCTCTCCTCCACGAGGCAGCACTGAACAAAGTTAACACTGATTTTTCATAAGGAGAAATATTGCCAGGCTTGTCTAATCAGGCTAGTTATCCATAGGGGAAACACAAAAAGCCTGCATTTTTCACCCTTTCCCTCCACCTTTCAAATGAAGAAATTCATGTTTTCTCATCAAAACCATGTGGCCATCAGTGAAGGTCTCGTCCTTATAGCAGGTTTTAATCTTGCTTTGCTCACTCGTGTGGCTGTCTCACAACTTGCACCGGGCACAGCAGACCCCTGGACACGAGGTGGCTCCTCCAGGACAGCCCAGCACTGTCCCATCCTCCCAGCATAACGAAGGTCAGCCCAGGCCACTGGTTTTTTGGGAGAGCCACTATAATTATCCTGGATTATGGGTCCTCACTGAGTGCAGTGGGATTTCCATGCCAAGGGAAGAGCTGGTGTACAGTTTTTCTGGAATCTGGCGCTGTTGTCACCCTCAGGGCACCAGTGCCAGCCCCACGGGGACAGGCTGTTAACCCGGCCCCTGGAGACACGAGGAGTATTTCACCCCATATCCTCCCACCTCATAAATGCCTTTTAACCCCGGGTTAATCCCCAGCAACGCTGCTGGCCCACTTAAATCCCCAGAAACGACGACGTGTGAAGCTGTAAACCCGCGGCTCCTTGGCTGGCGGCAGCGCTGGAAAGGCTTCAGAGGGACCATGTGCTTTTCCAGTCAGGAGCTTTTGGCCCCTGCTCTCGGTGTTCCCTCTGCTGCCGGTGCTCCCTGGAGCGCAGAGCCAGCCTGACCTCCCTGGCAGCTCTGTGCACACCCCCTGAGCTCTTTGCCCTCTGCTGAGAGCAGCTTGGCACCACAAACCTGAGGCCCAGCGAGCCAAAAGCATCCCTAGATGTGTTCACAGCCACTGCTGCTCCCTTTGACTCGCTCCAGAGGTGTCCCGGGGGCTCTGTGCTGCTGCCAAGGAGCCATGACATCACTTACAGGATTAATAATTGCAATATATTCACAGATACGTTCGCAATACATTCACAGACTCGTATGACGGAGTTCTGCTTAAAGCCAATACCTTCCTTATCCTCCTTCCCACACCCCCAGCTTTCCCATTTGCTTATCTATTCCCTCCCAGGGAGAGAAGGTCAAAGGTGGGAGTAGGATTTAGGAGTATTTTTCCTCTTAAACCAACAAAACCCACATTACTGAAATGATTCTTCATTTTGAACTCCAGGCTCTGTGCACAGCCCTTGCTGAGACTGAAATTTATAAATTCCTGAAGAAAGAAATCACAAAAAAGTTTGTTCTTTGTCCTGTTACAGGATTTAGAGAGGAAAGATTTTCCCACTGAAGTTTTGGAATGGGAAATGCAGAACAAGAGCTGCCCAGAGGCAGCCCCGGTCACTCTCAGGTTGGTCTGAGATATTTCACAGTGGCCAAAAGTCTGTTAAGTCTTTGCGGAGCAAACAAGCGGAAAGACACGGCTCCCGCTGCGCCATAAAGAGCCTGGCTCCTGGTTTTATGGCATGGAAAAACCCGGGGAGAGGAGGGGGGGGCTGGAAGGAGCAGGGGCTGATGGAGACAAAGCCAGAGCGTGAGACAACGGGAGGGTATGAGCTCGCCTAGACAGTCACGCTCTCTCGTTTCCCACTTCTCAGGGCTTCCAGGAAAACATGGATTTTTTCAGGGGTGCAGGGCGTGGTTTCACACCCAGGCCAGAGGTTTTTTTGAAGGATGGAATGGGGGGGAAAGCAGAGGAAAAAATTGGAGAGATGTTCACATCACCCTCAGGTACATAAAGGCAGCTAAAGACCAAAGCATCACCGGCTCCAAGAGGACCAAATCCATCTGCCACTGCCCCAAGCACAGACTTGCTGCATCCTGGCTCCAGCTCAGAGGACATTTGGACTGAGCTCAGCCCCCCTGAGCTTCCAAGGAAACCCAGCTCCATTGGTGGCAGGGATGAAGCTGTACAAATTCCCATTATTCCCCCCGAGTCACAGAGGGGAGCCAAACAAGGCCCTACTCTGAGCAAAGACTCACTAAACCTGTCTCGACAAGTCCCAGCTTTAGTAACCAACTTCACTCTGAGGAATTGAAATAGTTTTTTTGTTAGAAATTACTTGGAAATGATTTCCCCCTCTACTCCAGTCTGATGAGACTCCTCCTGACCCAGCTCTGGGGTCCACATCAGAAGGGTGTGGAGCTGCTGGAGCAAACCCAGAGGAGGCCACAGAGATTCTCCAAAAGCTGGAACACTTCTGTTTTGGAGTCAGGCTGGGAGAGATGGGAATGTTCACCTGGAGAAGAGAAGCTCCAGGGAGAGCTCAGAGCCCTTCCAGGGCCTGAAGGGGCTCCAGGAGAGCTGGGGAGGGACTGGGGACAAGGCACGGAGGGACAGGACACAGGGAATGGCTCCCACTGCCAGAGGGCAGGGCTGGATGGGATTTGGGCAGGAATTGTTCCCTGTGAGGGCAGGCAGGCCCTGGCACAGGGTGCCCAGAGCAGCTGTGGCTGCCCCTGGATCCCTGGCAGTGCCCAAGGCCAGGTTGGACACTGGGGCTGGAGCAGCCTGGGACAGCGGGAGGTGTCCCTGCCATGGCAGGGGTGGGATGGGATGAGCCTTTGTTGCTGTAGGACACAAAATCAGACTACACGACTCTAGTATTTGTCAGAAGGCTAAAAAGAATTATTTATTTAGAGTTTGACCTCCTTATATACCAGGTCGCTAGAGCTAAACTGGTGTTAGAAGTAACACCCATTCAATCACATCAACACAGAGAGACATCAAATTCTCTCCACCTCTAAAGAAGGAATGAAAACAAGACAGAGTTAGCAAAAACATCTTTTGCTTACAGAAAGTTCAGTGAGAACTGAGTTTTAGAAATTAAAACATCTCAGGCTGAAAAACCAGGGCTACAAGCCTTAAGGTCCCTTCCCATCCAAACCCTTCTGGAATTCTCCGAATTATCCCGGCTCTGACCTGGCTGTGCTGTGAGCCCGTCCCAGGACGCTCTGAAGGAAACGCCTCTGCCCACACCCACAGCAGTCACAGGCACCTTTGGGTGCGCCCCCGTGGGTTGTGATCGAGGCTCCTGGCTCCCAAAGCCTTTCCAACACTAAGCCACATCCCACTAAATCTTGGAGCGCTCCGCTGAAAGCACAAGAGTGAGAACATGGGGAGATGATTAGAGAAAGCGGGCAAAGATGTAGATTACATCTTTGCTCATTAAAGAAAGAAAACTCCTGCAAACCTGCACGAGCTTATCATGAAAGTATTTTCTTTCCCTCGACACCTTTTTTTCTGGAAAAAAAAAAAAGAAACAGAAAAACTTCTTGCACACCTCAAAAGCAGACAAATAAACAAACATCCGAGTCACCTTGGGTTTCGGGGTGGTGGTTGTTTTTTCCTTTGCCTACTGCTCGCAGCATCACAATTTTCTCCGAGCGTGAAAATAAAAATAATATTTTACATTAAGAAAGGAGACAACTTCAGGTTTGACAAAGCTCTTTTTCTTAGTATCGACAAGCAATCATCATCCATCTTACAAATGGGAACTTGCCTCAGAGCACATCCACACCATCACTGGATTTCTGGTCCTCGGAGGACTGGGATAACAAACGAATCTTCACCGGCTTCAATGATTTCAAAGCTAATCAGAAGATAAAAAGGCTGGCAGGACAGCTGACAATACATTACCAACCCACAACAGATCTGTGCAGGACATTTATGTATTTAAATTCCAGGCGTGGGGAAGCTTGGGCGCATTCCTTGAATACAGGGATGCTGGGGCGAGGCGAGACAAAGCAGGGAGCAGACGCCACATGGGGATTGGGGTGTTCTCCCTGCTTCCCACAGGGCTGTGCCACCAGCACGGGACCCACACTCTCCACAATGACAACGTCCCAAAGTGCCCAAAGGTGGCCCCCTCCTCACTGGTTTATGCAGGAAGGCAAAACAAATGAGGGCAAATCCCAGCCACCCCATCCAAAAACTTCCAGGATTCCCTGGGAGACAGGAAGAGTCTCAGGATCAACACATTACATGGCACATCAGAGGAATAAAACACAGCCCTTCCCATGGTCTGAGTAACCAGAGAAGGAGGAAAACTTCTTAAATACGGTTAAAATTAAGAGTAATGTATTGAAAACTTCCCTGATTTTCCATGGTATCCTCCTGATCTAGACCTTGCTTCCAGGGATTCTTTTTCCATGCCATCACCTGAAGCCCCTGCTTGTTCTTTCCACGGGGTGTGGATACTCTGAACAAGGACAAAGGTTAAAATCACGATTCTTCAATCAAGCACAGCTTCCTGCTTGTCACAGAGGCCCCAGATTTCTCTGCATTAAGGTCAGCAGCCAAATTCCCATAAAACAGGCTCTGCAGAGGGAAAATGTGCTGGGTCCCAACCATCCCGACACTGTGTTTGGGATTCAGTATTTCGTGGCCAAAAAAAAGGCCAGTTCAGGTGGTTTTAACAGAGCAAGGTTTGTGCAGCAATACCTGCTAAGAATCTGATGTTCTTTCTTGTGCCTCCGTAATGAGTAGAAATCATGGGATGGGTAAGGCTGGAAAACCACTGGAGGTCATCTAATCCAACCTTCACTCAAGCAGGGTCACCTCATGAGGACATTACTCGGAATCTTGTCCAGAGACAGCACCAGATCAGTCACAAATGCTGATGGAAAATGTAAATGCTCCTTCAGTATTTACTGGGAAAACTCTTAAATGTATGGATAGCTCCCTCTTCCAAGGAGTTTGCCCTCCAAAGCAAATGCCCGCACCTGTCTGACCTGAAATATGAGCAGCCGTGGAGATCCCAGTGACCCAAAGGGGTTCCTCAAGTCTCCATCCAGTGGAGGCACTGCAGGAGGAGCAGCCTGTGTGCCCCAGTGCCAGGAGCTGATGGGAATCCTTGGAAGGGGAGACCAGGGAGAGGTGGTTGGGGCGTCTGAGTTGGCCCTTGACGAGAGAACTGCTCCCAAAGAAGAGCTACAAAAACCTCCAGCCTCTGGAAAAATGTTAAAATGTGGCTCAGCGAGATCTTCCCGCTGTTCCCCTTCTCCTCCTGACTCTGGAGCTCAAAGCAGCGAAGCCGTTTCAAAGAGAGAGGAATAAATTCAGATTTTGGTGACTGATCCCAAGTCTCCCAAAAGCTTCTGATAGGAGGGGGCTCACTGGGGGCAGCTGTAATCGGTCCAGAGCCATTTGGAATGATCTGCAGATTCCCTCTCTATGGATGCAAAGAAACCTCTGCCAGTTTGCTCAGTGGGGCTCAGGAGGAATTTTTTGGTGGGAGCCCGGAATTCCTGATGATCCTTTCTGCCGCCAGAGCTCTGCCATCACGTCCACTTAGAGCCACTCCACGGGGCTGTCACAGAGCTCCTCTGCCCTAAACCCCAGCTCCTGAGAAGAAAATAAACACCAGCCCTTTATCACACAGTTCCCCTTGCATGGTTTGGCGCCGAGGACCTGCCAAAAAAAAATCTGGAAAAGCACCAGGATTGCAAGGGAAAGGGGCTGATGGGCAGAGGGAAGCAGCTCTATCCCCCCACACAACAGCTGCACTAATTTATTACATTTTAGTCTTCGGTCAACTTTGAGACAACAACTGAAGAGCGAGTTTCCATTACAACATCCATCATTGTATCAACCTTATTTTTTGTGATATTTTGTAAATTACAATAAATTTGCTTTCTTCTGAATATTCAGATGCTTCAAAAGGTACCCAAAGGATGCAATTAGACCCTAGGGAAATATGCTATTATGTGCACATATCATGTTTTGCATAGGCTTTCCAGCATCTACATAATTTATGTTTTTCTGCATAATTTCCCCTTTTTATGTTTCCTATGTGTTTGTGAGATAATGCAGGAGTCAGTTCTCTCCCACCAAAAACACAGAGAGAACTTAAGTCTGTATTCTTACTTCACCCAATCTGCTTCACTTCCCGCAAAACCCTTGGAGAAACCCCTGGAGAAATCCTTTCATGTGCGCCAAACATCAATGCCCGAGGAAAAACCCAGAAGGTCGAGGCAGCTCTCTGAAAGGAACCAGAACCTTGTCCACTCCCATATTCATCTGGGCATTCCGAGGGGCCTCTGATGGATAACGTTGGGATGGGAAAGCTTTTAAACTGTTTCTAATCCTCGCCCGGCATTCGAGCCGCGCGAAAATAATTCCCCCAAACTTTCAAGTTGCTTTTTTAGCTTTCCGCGCCAGTCGCTAGCGTCCGGGCTGGCTTTTAATTAAAAATAAAATAGGGAGAACAATAAAATAAAAAAAAAATTTAAAAAAAAAAAAAAAAAGGGAGAAGAGTTTTCGGGCAGGATGCAGGAAAAGGTGATGCCTGCTCTTTCCTTTTTAACTCTGCTGGTTGGAATTTCTGATTTGACAGTTCAAAATTCATTTTAAAAAATTGAAAAGGGAAATGAAAGGGTGTGAGGTGGATGACTTCACGCAGGTGATCCCTGGCCACAAGCTGACACCCCACTAAAGTCCTTCGATGTGGATTTCCCTCATTTTTAGGATGTGATAAGCAGCTCATGGGCTGGAAATTGATATTTAATGTCTTTGGTTGGAATTTTTGTGCTCTCCCTCAGGTACCGCCCAGGGATTTCTCTTCCCCACGAGGTCAGGAGAAGAAACAGAGAATTTTCTTGCACCCCTAACCCCCATCCTCACTGCAGTCCTCAGCCACAGTGGCTGCTCCTCCTGCCCCAGGTACTGGAGTCATGGAGAGACTGAGAAAACTTCCTGAAAAGTCAATAAATACATTGAATAATAATAATAATAA
>WBMY01018174.1:87530-100527 GCA_013397315.1 Donacobius atricapilla | reverse complement strand
AATAATAATAATAATGGCCTAATCTCTGCATTCATATATTCAAGTGCTCAGAAGATTAAGCCCTTCAGCCTCAAAAATAAAAATCGTGACAAACAAATGCATAATTCACCCCTTCTCCTCCTCTAAAAAAAAAAAAATCCAGCCTAACACAAACAACCACTCCCAAGCATGGTCCCTGCAAGTGAAATTGGGAGGAAAAAAACGTATTTCCCTTTGTACCTTCCCTGGAATATTTTGGGCTAATCCGCTTATTTAAAACGCACTCCTGAGTCCGTGTAAAATCAGTCATGGAGCAGCAAGGAGACATTATAAGAATGTTTTCTTCTCCACAAACCATGACAGCCTTCAGATTGCCAACAAAAAGAAAAAAAAAAAACACAACTCCAAAAAGTCTCATGTGAATAAAAGAAAATATTTCTGTTGTGAAACCTGCAGCGTGAAGCAGCAGGAATAAAATAATCTGGTAAAATTTAAAGAATAAGATTCTTTGTAGAAGACATAAGAGAACACCTGCTGCTTTCCTTATTTTTTATTTATTCTAATTAATAAGTTCAAACTAAGCAGTATGCAGATGTATAAAAACAAACAGCCCCCCAAAAATTAAAAAATGAATACTTGTCATTAAAAAAGCTCATTTGAAGCTGAGAAACTGTATGATTAATTAATCAGAACAGAATCTGCTTGCTTAAAAGCCTATTGACATATGTTTTAAAATCATTTGTGTAATTCAGGATAACGAAGAGCAAGGACCACGTGCAGGATTCTCTCCCAGAGCCACCACCCCCATGAGCATGAGATGATCACAGTCACTTGGTGTAACAAAGCTTACTCCTAAAATTAAAAACACAGAAGAGCAGAAAAATGACTTTTAGAGAAGATTTCTGAGTGCTTCAGCCCGCCTTTCTTCAGGAATCAAACCCAGTGGAGCTCACTCATCTTCCCCCTCTTTTCTATTTATTTATGAAGAAGCTCAGAGCCTCACACCTCCCACAAAACACTCATTGGTTCCATATATCCGACCTGTATTGATAATAAAATTCCTCAGGAGCTGAAGGACTTGGGAAAAGCTGAAGGTTTAGCCAGGGCAAAAGGCTCTAAAAGGAATTACTTTATTCCAATGAAAGCAGTGGGTCAAGCCTGGGTTTGGGGTGGTGAGGGAAGTGAAATAGTAAAGGAAATTTATTCAGGAAGAAAATCACAGGGAGAGAGGACAGTGATGGGGAAAAGGGGAGTTTGGGAACGGGCTCTTGGTGTGCCCTCAGTCCCTGCCCTCAGACCTTTCTCCAGGCACCTCCCAAGAAAGCAGGGGAGCAGTTTAAGGCTCCTTTCCTCACACGATGTGCAAGGCTCACCCTTCCTGCGGCCACGCTGGGACCTCAGCAGAGCAGAGAGCTGCTCAGACCGGAATTGTTCAGCCTCACCTTCGTACCTCTAAGATGGGGAGCCAGTCCCTGGGAGCATCAATCCCCTCTCATCCCCATAAATATCGCTCTAACCCTAAATTCTTTTCAAAGCCAAGCGGCTCAGGAGTCACCAGAGGTTGGAAAAGACCTCCAAGATCGAGCCCAAGCATTAGCCCAGCATGGCCAAGGCCAGCACTGGACCTTCCTCCAAAGGTCCAACTCTTATGTTTCCCGGTGGGATTGGAGAATTAAACAAATCCATGAGAATTCTGAGGATAAACCCCACCCTCCTCAGCTGCCCAGCCCCTCGGGGGGCACCCAGGACATTCCCAGCACCCTGAGCCATGTGGGTGCTCCAGGGCTGGGATAATCCCCTGCTCACTGACAGTCCCAGAGCAAACCTGGGACAATCCCCAGCTGCCCCTGGAGGGGCATAAATTAGAATTAATCTCTTAGAATAGATTTATAGATGAAAACTACACCAGAGGAGCTGGAAAGGATGAACTTCCTTCCACCTCTGCCCTTCCCAAAGCACTTCATTTCTGCTGCTCCTACTGCAGCATCAGCATCTAAACCAGAGCTCACCTAAATCATCGTCATGCAAGAAATAAAAATCCCTTGCAAATCTCTTTACACAAAGGAGAACAAATTTCATACTGAATTCTTTTGAGCAGCAACCACCATCGAGATTATTGGGTGTAAAATCCCTGAGGGGGGAAAAATGTTAAATAAATAAAAATCAACACAGAGAAAACAAAATACAACTGAGTCCTTCAAACTTCCTGGTACTGCTCGGTCACGTCAGGTACATCAAAACTGGCTTTTTCTCATGAAAAACCCACCTCAATAAACTGTAAGTTTTCAGCCCAAAAGCGTTTGTCACAAAATTTCCCAGGCCGAAACAGCCAAGGCACTAAGTCAGCACTAAGAAACAGTAGCCCAGGATAGATTTTCTTTCTCTCTAAATTTTTTTGGCACCTGGGTGGCATCTCCAGGTGGCCAGGATTTACAGTCTGAGGAGGAATAGCCATCCATGTTTTATGGAATGTACACAAAGATGTGTTCCTTGTTTTCAGAGGGGCTGGGGGAGAGATCCCAAGCAGTTCTGACCTCTGCTATTTACAGAGACCTTTCCTGGCAGGGGCTGCGCTCCCAAGAACAGCCAAGAGATTATTTTCTCACTCAACCTTTTTATTTATAGTATTGCAAAAATAAACGTGACATATTTAGGGGATGTGTCATATTTCATAAAAGCTCGTCCAAGGCACATTTTGGACTTTTTATTTTTAAAGTTTGTCCTTTTAAAAGCATAATTTCCTGACTGGTTTTCTATTTTCTAGGATCAAAAATTTATCTCAGTGTCCAGTTTTTGTACCCCTTCAGTTACCATCTCAAAAAGCAAATAAGCAGAGACCTTACAAATTTTGCTGGACCAAAAAAATAATAAAATTCCATTTTATAGTAGAAAGGATCGTCCTGAAAGTTAAACCTGGCTGTAAAAGGAGCAGAGCAAGTGCACACTTTTTCAGCAGGTTCCTACACACGGTCCCCATCCTAAGCGTAAAATTAAAAAAGGGAAATATAAAACCTGGTTTGAAATCCAACTGAGCTGCAATGAGTTCATCTGCTTGATAAAGATAAATATCTGATCCAGGCTGAAGGGATCCAGCAGCTCCTTGAGTGCCAATGTCACCTTTTCATTCTGGTGGGCGCTGAAGAACAGCAGGGCAGCTCTGGGTGGGAGCAGACGGGATGCAGGCTTTGGAAATGGGATTTCTGGACATCACCAAGGGTAAATGCCCCACGAAATGAGAGCTCAGGCTGGGTTAGGGCCCCTCTTCTGTCCCCAGCACACTCCCACCAGAACCCCTTAACTCACGGCACATAAAAAGATGGTTATTTTAAAATATTCATGTAAGAGGTGCCTGTGACTGCAGTGCCATAAACCCCAGGAGTGTAAATGTCTGCTCCACTCCCATCCCTGCCCTTTTTGCTCTGCTCTGCCTTTTAAAGTGTCCCCAGTGCTGATATTTTCACTTTTTCCCTGGAAATAAGTGTGGTTTAACGGCTCCTGGTGCTGGTGCTGGCACAGCCCCAGGGGACAAACAGGGCACAGGGGTTACTGCAGGGGTAAAACCCTGCTCAGGCCTCCCTAAGCCAGGTCTAAAATCATCAGTGTGGACCCACTGAGCGGATACTCAGTGTGTGAGAACCACCCCAAATCACCCCAAATCACCCCAAATCACCCAGGCAGCACTGGCACATCCCACAGACACACCCGGAGTGCTCTTCAAACAATAAATCCATTTGTTGTGCTCCCTGCTTTTTTAAGTGCAGATATTTTCCAAAGTTAACCTGGAAGAAGTGGCACCGCAATTCTCTCTGCCTGCTGTCATTGACCAAATTTGCTCAGTTTCCGCCCAAATGTTTCTCTCTCGGCTTTTCTCACGGAACTCAAACTGGGATGGGCCTTGCTTGGTTCTTTCAAAGATGCTTCTTTTGTGTTACCAGCACCCAGGGCTTCAGTTTGGGACAGAAAATTGCGGTCTGACATCTCTTGACTCAGTAAATTCTCATTTATGCCGGTGGGATCATCTGTTTTTAATGTTAACAGAGATCAGGTCCTGAAATTGGGAGCGCAGGATTCCACAATGCCACTTCCAGCGCCCAAAAAGCCTGCACAAAGTTACACACACGTCCTTACTGACATTAAAAAGAAATCCCTAACCAGAGCCAGTTGCAATAAAGCAGCATGTGGAGAGGGGGGGAATAAAAGTAGAATATTATAATTGATTATTTAGTGGGGAAAAAAAAAGGAGGAAAATTATCACAGGTGGTGATGGCAGATGCGACAGCCCAGGAAACTTGGCAAAATATGGATTATATTTGATTACTGATGTGGATACTTCTATGGTGAGGCTCCAACTTCTTCTAAACCCATCCAACAGCAAGGAGTGACATATAATGACATAAAACTGAAGTTACAGAATTTTCTCCCTTTCTTTTTTAAATACCCAACTCACTGCAATCAATACCAGCTGCTGTGAGATATTAACTGCCACAGCAAGGCAACGAAATTCCTCCACGAAAACAATGGCAGCACTTCAATGTTTAAAAACTGCTCTTCGTTGTCAGGTCTCAGAATGGGTGTGTGAGCTCAGTAAAGACTCCACCACGCAGAATTTACCCTGGCATGGGGCCAAAGCTACTGGATTTCCAGGCAGTGAATTAAATGATATTATTATAGTTCATTGATGATGCTAATTGATTTTTTTTTTTTCAAATTTCCTGGTCCGCAATATTTTTAAGATTTTTGGCTGGTGGAGTTTTAGGGAGATGCTGGTGAGAAACCTCACCTGGGGACAGATTTCACTGATGGTTCAGGAATCTTCCATTATGTCCCATCCCTGGAAGTGCCCAGGGCACGTTAGACAGGGCTTGGAGCACCCTGGGACAGTGGAAGTTGTCCCTGCCCACGGCAGGGGTGGGAGTGGATGAATTTAAGATCCCTTCCCACCCAAAACATTCCAGAATTCTTTAGTCCTCTGCACCTGTTGATGAAACCCTTGCCCATTGTGTCGCACATTTGAGGAAAACAAAACCAAAAATATAAACTGAGGCTGTTGTTTAATCTTTCACGTGGTGTTTTATTAGACAAAACAATGACAAAAGTGTCTTTCAGTGACAAACATTTTCAAGGCCGGTTTTTCCAATAAAATTAAATTATCTTACACTTTCTATGCATCCCAAAGCAAAGAGCAAACAACGACAAAGGGTTTATGTTTGGAAAACACACATCCCCGGCGCATTCGTTATTTCTTTAGGAAGTTTTCCTGATCTGCGGGCAGGAGGGAGCCTGGGAAGCACGGGAGCCTCCTGGGAGCAGTGAAGGGGACCTGAGCAAGGGCTGCAGGACAGGCACGTGCTGCGCTCGGGACAGAAATGACTCCAAGACCCCCAAGTTGTGCTCACCCATTTCATCTGTCTTTGCTAAGAGCAAACAAACTGTTCTTCACAGGGCTCCAGCTCCACCCTTAACCTCCTGAAGGATCAAGGAAGAAATATGCCACAGGGAGCCAGGAGAACTCCCAGAGGTTTATCTGTAGGAGGTTCAGCATTTTATTTTACCTCTCTGAAATATAGACCAAATATGAGCCCTCGCCTCATACAAATCTTCCACAAATCTCCCTTTGTTCCGAGCCTTTAGGAAAAAAAAAACCCAGAAAATTTAATACAATAAATCTCCAGGGGGAAAGGGGAGGTGGAATGGCCCAAAACCAACAGAGAAAGGTAATTCCAGGCCACAATTCCAGACCTGTGTCCATCCACGAGGAGTTGCCTACATGGAGAAGGAGCAGACAGGGTGGGCTAAGCAGCCTCACCCCATAAAATAAATAAAATAAACCCCACATTGGCCTGGACATGAGACAACCTCCATTTCCCATCGCAAAGAATAGAAATAAACTGCAATAATATTTCTATTTAAGAGAAAAAATGAAAGCCCTTGAGCCATCCCGCCCCTTGCGGGCAATCAGGATGTTTTTCTCTTTCATGCTCTGATTTTCTTTTCTGTGCCATGAATTTGCATTTTCTCATCTGCCTAATACCAGCTACATTTTTTTGTTGTTGTTGTTATTTTAATATAAAATCTCTGTGGTTGGTGAAGGAGGCAGAGAGGGAAGATGCACTTCAACTCCTCACGTGTTTTCAGCATCCTTGTGGTGGAATTGGCCCCTCAGAGAATCAACTTCTGACCTGCTCTAAGTTCCTCTTCACAGAGATACATTAAAAAAGCCAAAATTCCTCGTTTTACAGCATCTCCTTTAACCCAAATTTTATTTAATTTTCTTGTTTACCAACAATGGCCCTCACTTCCATCCACCACCCACCCCCAGCAGGGAAACCCCTCCTTCAGTTTTGCACCAACTCCCATTCAATTAAGCCATAAAAGGTATTTTTAAACCCCAGAAGTTTTGAACATCTCCTTTTTTTCACAGAGATTAAATCCCTACAACACAGGGACACTGGAGGAGCTTGTCCCCGTCCTCACCTATATCCCATAAAAAAAAAAAGAATAAAAAAAACCCAAAATAGTGTTTTTTTCCCCAAATTGAAAGCAATGCAGGTGGAGGGAAAGGTTCTTCCTGCAAGTCAGTAATCACCCCATAATCCTGAGGCATCCTTAATCCCAGAAAATTGATGTAATAGATGTAAAGGATTCACATGGGACAAATACACAGAAAAATCATGTCCAAACGAGGGCTACAACTGTATATTTCCCATTATTTCCCCATTTGTTCATGTCTGAAAACACTGCCCAAGGAACAACTGTGGATGTTCAATAAACCCTCAGTTCTCCTCTGGCTTTGTTGGATCCATCTCACTCCTGCCAATATCCCACTTGCAACTCCATCTCATCCAGGCACAGCCATTCATTCCCCTGGAAAAACCATTTTTGGGACGTGAAAACAGGCTGTGATTTTTAAGCAATCTGATATTCAGTGTTTTCCTAGCACTAAATGGAGTTCTTGTACGTGGGAGCAGTCACTGTTCCACCATTCACTAATAAATGACATCAAATTAACGGTAATGAAATCAGGGCTTCAGCTGGTACCAAATTGTGGATTCAACACCAGCTCTGGATTTCACTGAGCGGGGGTTGAGCAAAGGAAAGGAAGAAAAGGAGAAAAAAGGATGGACGGGGCCTGGAGCAAGCTGGTCTGTGGAAGGTGCCCATGGAATGAGATTGGCTTTTAGGTCCCTTCCCTCCCAAACTTTCACCGTTCTAAAATGAGTCCAACTCGTCACCACTCCCTCTTTTTGTCAGCTTTGCTTTCCCAAATAGATTTTTCAGCCTCTCCACACCCCATCCAGAGGTTGTAACAGCTCCTAGAGAAATCCAGGTAGTGAGAAAATATTTTTTCTAAACTCTTCCGCTCCCTGTTATACTTCTGATGTTGGAAGGGAAAAAAAAAAAAAAAAGAATTTGAGAAGAAAAAAAAAACCACCTTTTTTTGCCTCACAATACAAACCAAGGATTTGCTGGGTCTACCAAAGAGTTTGGAGGAAGGATGTTCATGTCACTGCCCCATAACTCCTCCCCCTCATTTTGGGATATCTTTAGCCAGCCTTTCCATGGATTAACTTCCATAACACACGTCAACCTGGATGCTGCCACTTCCCAAGGCAAATTCTGGTCTGATCTGTCACACGACCACTTCAGCTGATTTTTTTTTCCCTGTGTTTTGAGGAATTGAAATTCCCCAGAGCTGAGTAAAGCAAAGCCATCAGCAAATCACCGCTAGGAAGCTTCCAGAAGGATTTTAAATCCTTAAAACAAGGCTCCAAAATAACATGAAAATTAATTGTAGCCTTCCCGTGCAAGAAATAAGGAATATGTGTGTGCTTTCTTATATCCACGAAGAAGGAAATCCTTGGATTGCACTGCCCTGGTGCCATTCCTTCCCAGGGCAGGGTCTGTTCCCTTCCACCAGCAGGGAACAAGGAGCAGTTTCTATCCTATTCCAAACTGTCTGTCTCCAAAGCTTCCCAATATCATATTTGCACCAATTGCAGGAGGTAGAGACAGAAGACCTGAAATTGGGAGGCACTTTCAAAAACACAAGGCAAGATTTTCATAATAAAGTGCCCAAAATGAAGCCTTCCACAGGATAAATTTTGAAAAACTTCATATTTCTTTTTAATATGTCCAGGAGCTTCAAAAATGGCATTTTTCCCACTTAGAAAGGAGGGAAATCAGGAGTAAAAAGCTTAAATAGCACAAAACAAAAATCAGTGGAGGTTTTTGATTGCTCTCCTTTAATTTCTGAAGCCAGTGCAGTTGTGTTTGCAGCCACCAGCTCTGAACTGGGCTCAGGAAGATTCCATGTAGGGAGCAGTTATCCCTCAAAAGGTCCCCTGCTGATGGCTGCGAGCGGAACTGAGGGAAAAAAACTGGCAAGAAAGATATTTGCAAATATTTTAATAGTTGCCAATTTTCCTGATGTTACAAAGAGTGTGGCTGGGGCTGGAGGTTTTCTTCAAGCCTCAGCTTTCACAGGCAGTGATTAAATGAGGATCAGAGCCTTCCTTCAGATAAGCAAGCAAATCACACGTCCCCAAAGTCACAGAAATTCTTGCAAATGTGTTCCAGTGACAACAGAGACTCAGAAATAAAAGGCCAACCTTAAAAAAATTAAATAAACAAACACCCTCCACACACACAATAATGTTTTGTTATTAAGTAAAATTATTGTTTAGAAGTTACTGTTGGCATCTTTTCCGCTTCATTTTTTAGAAGAATTTTGGGGTTTGCTTGCAGCCTGCACATATGAACATTAAAAAAAAATTAATAATTATTGGGCCAGAGAGAGTTTCTCAGTGAAGAAGCTTTTCCACAAGAACCAGAAATAAGGGATTTACATCCCTTGGCTGCTTCTTATATATATACAAGATTTGTCTTGGGGCTCGCACTGTCAGTGGGGAGAGGGATTTCTCCAGAGGTGAGAACCTCGGCACCACTGGAAGGAGAAACCTCTGCCTAAAGCTGCTCCTTTCCTTCTCCCTGCTGAGCGCAGGAGAAGCTGAAATCACCTCTCCAATTCCCAATTTCCCAGATCCCAGCTGCAGGGGCCGTGCCTCAGCACCCCCTGGCACAAAGCACGGGCACCAAATTGTCCAAGCTGGGACTGAGAAGGCACCGGCGGTGACCACCGAGTTGGGATGGAGATGCACAAATAAATTAAAATAATCAACAGGGAGAAAAATCCCCTAAAATCATCCTCCAGAAAATTTCTGTAGTACACATTACTGTGCGTAGCTGGGACAACTCCAGTGACAAAATTTAAATGTCTTCCCATTTTTTTCCCCCAGATCCCAGCTGCAGAGGCCGTGCCTCAGCACCCCCTGGCACAAAGCACGGGCATCAGATTGTCCAAGCTGGGACTGAGAAGGCACCGGCGGTGACCACCGAGTTGGGATGGAGATGCAAAATTAAACTGGAATAATCAATAGGGAAGAAAACCCTCTAAACTGATTTTTCAGGTAATTTCTGTAGTACACATTACTGTGCATAGAGGGGACAACTCCCGTGACAAAATTTAAATGTCTTCCCATTTTTTTCCCCCAGATCCCAGCTGCAGAGGCCGTGCCTCAGCACCCCCTGGCACAAAGCACGGGCATCAGATTGTCCAAGCTGGGACTGAGAAGGCACCGGCAGTGACCACCGAGTTGGGATGGAGATGCACAGTTAAACTGGAATAATCAATAGGGAGGAAAAACAATCCCCTAAATTCATTCTTCAGGCAATTTCCACGTACACAGCGCTGTGCATAGCTGGGACAACTCCAGTGACAGATTTAAATGTCTTCCCCTGATATTTATTTTTTTTTTTCCCCTATAATCTCATCTTTATCAGCTCAAAAAGTCCAAAGATGATAGGGATTTTCAAGACCCTGGTGACAGCAGCGCTCGGGGCGAGCCCTGCCGGCCCAGCCCTGGCACAGGGGGTGGGAAGGGCTGCGGGAATGTCGGGGGAGATGCCTGGAAGTCATCGCTCCTGGCTCACCTCCAGTCAGCCACTAAAGAACCAGTCCCGGTAAAGTTCACGCCATGAGCACCGAGATGTGAAGTGCCGGGGAAAAGCACGGGAAATGTTACATCTGCAGGGAAGGAGTTTAATAAATGTTTAAGGACACGGCTGCTCTCCAGACCCTGCTCTTCTCCATAAAATTAAGATGCTGCTCGGATCGTGCCGTGGGGTTGGTCGGATCCCGAACTCGGCTGTCTCAATGAATTTGTGGGGTCCTGGGTGATCCTTGTGGGTTTACCCAGCCCGAGTAGGAGCCACGCTGCCTTGTGAGCTCCTTGAATCCTTTCCAGCCCTTTCCCTGCTGGCAGTGAATACAGAAAACATCTTCAGCCAGCGCCTTTACTTCCAACTCAACCGACGCGGATGACCCCATTCAAAATGCAAATCGGGAGAGTCTTTCTGGAGACGCCTTTTGCAGCTTCTACCTCTTCCAGACGCGTTTGTGTTGGGTTCCCCTTGGCTGGGCAGAGCAGGGCATTTCTGGGAATGCTAAAAGCATGATCCGAGCCCGGGAGAGCTGCACTGGGATCACCTGTGTGTCCCCAAGAGCCACCTTGCACAGAGCTGGCACACAGGGCTGTGCCATCCTATTGCTCATTTGTTAATTGTTCAGCCGGAGAGAGGGGCTGAGGAACAGCAGAATTCATCTAAAATGACTGAAATGCTCATCCAAACCAGGCTGGACGGGGCTTGGATGGTGGAAATTGTCCCTGCCCATGGCAGAGGGTTGTGATGAGATGAGTTTTGAAGTCCCTTCCAACCCAAACCAGTCTGGGACTGGTGACAAAGAAGACACTGAGGGGCTGGAGCATGGCCAGGAAGGGAAGGGAGGTGGGAAGGGGCTGGAGAACTCCTGGAAGAATTGGGAAAGGGCTGAGCCTGGAGAAAAGGAGCTCAGGGGGGCCCTTGTGGCTCTGCACAACTCCCTGCCAGGAGGGGACAGCCGGGGGGTCGTGCTCTGGGAACAGGGAACAGGGACAGGAGCAGAGGGAACGGCCTCGGGCTGGGCCAGGGGAGGCTCAGGGTGGACATCAGGGAAAGTTTTGGCATAGGAAGGTTTGCCCAGCCCTGGCACAGCTGCCCAGCAAAGTTTAGAGTCCCCATCTCTGGAGGGATTTAAAATTCATGTGGATTTGTGGACACGGGACAGGGCTGGGGAACGGTTGGACTAACCTGGAGAGGGCTTTTCCAACCTCAGTGATTGAAGGATTCTGTCTCCTAAATCAGGAAGTGCCATTGTGCCAAGCTGTGAAAGTGAGACAGATTTAATTTCTGGATTCACTGTCTCCATCAATGGATTATGTATAAAAAGGTACAAGCAGTGCATCCAATATTTTCAGAACTGTGTCTGGATTACACATCCCTGCACCAAGTCCTTGTCCACCCTCATTTTATGGATACATCTTTGAGGACTTTAGGACTTCATGGGCTCCCCAGTTAGCAAAAGTTGCTTGCAAGACCTTTGACTCATCTGCAGAAATAGAACAATACTTGGAGAAGTTGTACCTGATGCGCACAACACAAAACTGCCAGCAGCCCAGGAATGTGCAATCGACAATTAGGACTATTTAATACTCCCCGATAGAAAGGGAAAAAAAAAAACCCACACATGGAAAAGTGAGATTTATCAGGCAGTTAATTGCCAAGCATTTTAATTTAAGAGTTAGGAAAATGTAATTCTAATTATTACCGAATTATGCAGTCATACATTTTCATACTCATGTAATATAGGACCCTCGGAATGACATGACACCTTTTAATTAAAACACAATTACTTATTGATGATTAGATCTGTTCAAACAGTGCCTCCCTTCCAGCACCTTTCCCTGTGTTCTTCAGGCACATCAGAAATAGGAAGAGCTCAGATGTGACTTAGCAAAATTTTTAAGAGGTGTTAATGCCTTTTCTTTATAAGTTTATTTTTTTTAAGCTCTCTAAATCTCTGGAATGACACCAAGAGCTATAAATATTACAGATTTCTCCTTTAGTTAGGGTGTAATTTATGACTTTATTTCTCTCTTTACCAAAGAAATTTCACCCAGTCTTTCATTTGTTCATCACACGGAGCGCATGAACCATCAGAAACTTCCCAAAACTTCCATTATTCTTTTCCGAGTTAAATTTTCTGTTCACCAACAGCTCCTAAAACAAGCCAGGCTTTAGCAGGCTTGTTTAGCAGGGGGAGGTATTGAAGCAAAACAAAAGAGCCAGGTGGGTTCTGAAAAGACATTTACCCACAGAAATGTGCACAAACCACACCTTGGTCATCTCTCTGAGTGAATTTTTCCCTCTCTTCGGCCCAAAACCTATTTTAGATTTTCTTCATGAGCACATAAAGCTTCCAATTCCAGCAAAACTAACTGAAACAATTTTTTAAATACATCCAAGCCAGCATAACTTGTTTGTTTAGCTGTAAACAGGAAACAAAAAGGAGGAGACATCAGAATTTTAACCGAATTTTTCCACTTAGCGTGTTATGAAGCACTTTAAATAGCTTCAGGATTGAAGAATAAATAAAAAACTTACAGCCAGCTGACTCAAAATCCAACACACAAGTGCAGGAGACTGCCGTGACTCCCAAGGAAGTAAAAAGTTAACCTTAGTCGTCTCCAATTTTGTAAAGCCACAACACAAATGTTAATTTTTTGGTGGAAGTCCCACACTCTTTCGCACTGAAATTCTGTTTTAGCTGTCAGCCAACCAAAGGAGCAAGAGAAATAGCAAATATTTCCTTCCTTACCTCTGGCACTGAGGATTGTCCCTGACAATAACAGCATTTCACACCTCATACTTGGGGGTGTTTCCTCTATTTCAAGGGCTTGTTGCCACAATTAAGGCAGATTCTACTTCACACTTTTAATCAGTTAAGGTAATGAGCAGATTCTACCCCTCTGCTTAAAGAGCTGTGCATTGGTTAGGCTTTCCAGCAGTTTAACATCTGGATTTTTTTTTTAATTTTTTTTTTTTTCTTTGTTTCACTGGTTTTTAAGATGGTGAAATCTCG